>PVJL010002148.1:0-213070 GCA_004026885.1 Lyroderma lyra | reverse complement strand
TCCCCTCGCTCCCCTCCCCTGGCCCGCCGCCCCGCCCGCCCCCTACTTGAGCGTGTCCCAGTCGATGTAGCCCTTGCCCTCCTTGTCAAAGATGCGGAAGGCGGCCCTCAGCTCGCCCTCCTGGTTCTGGGCCTTCTCCCAGTAAACGCCCATCAGCGCCAGGAACCTGTCGCAGTTGAAGAAGCCCTTGTCTGCGGGAGCAAAAGCGGCGAGACGGGCCCACGTGAGGGCGGGTGGGCGCAGGCCCTCCCCCTCACGCACGGGCCACGCCGCGGGCCTCACTGTCTCTGTCCACGTCCTTGGCCATGGAGGCCAGCTCGCTCTTGGTGGGGTTGATGCCCAGCAGGCTCATGAGCCGCTCCAGCTCGCCCGTCTTCACCTCCCCGTTGCCTTCCTCGTCGAACATCTCGAAGACCCCCTTGTACTCCTTGATCTGCTCGGCCGTCAGGCGCTCCGTCTGCGGAGACATGCCGGCCGCGCTTCACGGGGGCCCCTCCGCCCCTCCGTCTGGGGGAGCTTGGAGGCCCCGGGACGTGTGGCCCAAGGCACCCGTCAGGGCCTGTGACTTAAAAAAGAGGCCCCCCAGCCAAGGGCAAGCTCCCAGCCAAGGAGACACAGTGGTGGGCCTTGAGGGATGAGCAGGGCTCTGCCAGGCAGCTTGGAGGGGACTGGCTGGCACTCGAGGCAGAGCCAGGAGTGGGGCACCAGCTGCGCAGGGAGCAAGCAGTAGGGGTGCAGGTGGGGGGCCAGTTAGAGGCCCTAGGTGTGATCAGGTGAGGGACACCCTGACCCAGTGTGGGGAGGAGCCTGACCCAGGGCAGGGGGCTTCTAGGCCTGCACATAGACAGGGCCTGGGGGCCCAGCCGGTGCTGGCACCCCAGGCAGCTAGTGCAGCCCCTGGCCACGTCTGCCTGCCACCTCCGTGGCAGCTCTCAGGAGCAGCTGCTCTGCCCTGGTACTCAGAGCAAGGGCAGTGGCGGTGGCCAGCAGGGCTGGGCCCCGGCCCCCCACTCTGCCCTCTCTGTCACCTTGCTGAACTTCTTCCTCAGGTTCCCAGAGACACCCTCACAGCTTTGGCCTGGGCCCAGAGGCCCTGCCCCGTCTGCCCCACCCCCACCCCCAGGCACTGCTCCCAGCTCCCACTGCACCAGCAACCAGCCGCCCCGGGCTGTGCCAGGCACCAGGAGCAGCCTTACCATGTCTGCAGCCGGCTGAGAGGGCCCCGCAGGGTGGCACTGGAGCTGCTGTGGGCAGAGCACAAGTGGCAGAGGTGGCCGCCGCCTTTTAGCTGGGCCTGAATGCCTGGGGTCCCCGGGGTCCCCATTCCAGGAGCCTTTTATGGTCAGCAGATCCTGCTGGCCCTATTTCGGGACAGGCTTGGCCCCTCCCCACATGGCCCCTTCCTGGCCCTCCTCCAATTGGGCATCCCTCACCGTGGAGCCCCTTCCCTGCCACAGACCCTGGGTCCTAGCTGAGGACCCCACCCCAGCCTCAGCCCTCCTGGGGCTCAGAAAGGATGGACACCTCGGGCTGAGGGCAGGAAAGGTCCTGACCAGGGCCTTTGCACATGCTGTTCCTTCTTCACCATGTCACCCCCCCCCTCCTGCCATCTGTGGCAAGGTGCTCACACAGGCTGTCACCCCTTATTTGTGAGGGTTTTTGTTGGACAACCACCCCAGTCAGGTAACACCCCCAGTGCCCAGCCCCTTGCAGATGCATTCTAAAGACAGATGAGGGCACAAATGCATTCGGGGCCCCTCTGGCCACCCTGTGCAGAAGGGGCTGGGAGTCCGCAGTCCAAGAGGAGACAGCTGCACATGCTGGGGGCCAGGCAGGCCACCAGGAGATGAGGCCAGGTTTCCTCTGGGCAGTCAGGGGCTATTCTGGGGTTTCTCAGGGAAATCTGACCTCCCTTCCACTGAGAACAGCAAAGCTGGCTCCCTCGGGAGCCACAGTTCAGGCTGTTCGGTGGCAAGATGCCACAGCAGCATGCACACCTGCGTGCATCTGCCCAGCCCTCAGACACGTGTACCCATCCCCCGCAGTGAGCACAAGACTCCCTGAGGGGGCTTCTTCATCCCCCTCCAGCTCCTGCCCCCAGCAATAGTCACAGACAGCCCCCCCCCCACCTAATTCCCCTCACTCCCCTGCATGGCTCCGGAGTCAGTCTCTCTCTCTCTCTCTCTCACACGCACGCACGCACACACACACACCCCTGCCCTGTGACTGCCTGATGAATCTGAGCGGATGAAGTATGTCAGGTCCCCCACCAGCTCGGCTAGCTCTGGCCTCCAGAATATCTGAAGCCACAGGGACACTTGCCACTGAAGCCCCTGCCAGCTGCTGAGGCCGCAGGATTTCTGCTGACAGGGACAGGAAGCTTCCAGCAGGCAGCAGGCCAGCAGGCCGGTGGGGCTGGAGGAGAAACAGCTCCGGGTCCCCGCCTTCATCCAGGCTGCTCTGCAGGCCTAGCCTCAGGCTTCCCCGAGGTGAGAAAAGACTTTCCCTCCCTGTTCCCTGAAAATCCCAAACAGGAACAGGAAGGGGACGTAAAATACCACGTCAATGAAGCTGTCACGTCCCAAAGCCCAAGCCCCAGTATACAAGGGAGGAACCCCAAAACAAGAAAACAATTATCTTCTGGAGGGCGGGCCCCTGGTAGCACAGGCTTCCCCCACTAGGTGAGTGTTCTAGAACCCGTCTGCATCCGTCCACCAGCTGGCGTGGTTGTGAGAGGCTGCGTGCAGCTTCAGTGAATTTTTTTTGGAGACTTTCAACACGTTGCCCATTTCATGATGGGTGATTGACACGAACAGCATGCGGCATGGCCATGCACCTGCCCACCGCGCTGAGTGTTGACCCAAAGCGGCATGAACCCTGAGCCCCTAAACCCTAGCCACTACGCCACCAGGGAACCTTCAGAAACTTTTGAGTGGTGGAAAAGGCGTCTTGACAGGTGTATTGCATCCGTCACCCCTCAACCGGCAGATTGTGAGCCTGCATGCAAACACATGCCAGGTGCTGTCTGTCCACGCAACACTACCTCCCAACGTAAGGACACAGAAAGGTTGCAGGTGGAATTTGGTGAAATCAAGGCTGGCAGGCTGGGCCTGCAGGGACCCCCGGACCTCCAGGCTCCTCCTCGGGGGGCGTGTGGCAGGGCCTTGCCCGCCCCTCTGCACCCCTTGCTCCATGCACATGCTGAGTCTGGAGTCACAGCCTCAGAACAACCTTTTCAGGCACCCCAGGATGGGTCTCAAGGTTATCATTTGTTGACCCAAAAAGCAATCTCAACACTAAAGACCAGCGTCAAACTGACCACCTGCTCTAACTGCTGAGATTTTGATTAATTCTGAATCAAGCCCAGAGCCAACAGGTGGAAGAGTTGCAAGGCCTTGTTTCTGCTAGGAGTGGGCGGAGGAGGAGCTGCGGCTTACCAGCCCTGAAAACTACGCGTGGTTTTGTTAAACACACAAGTCGCCGTGGCCGTCGGGCCTTCCTGGGGACCGCCAGGCCCCCGAGCCCACCGCGGAGGGCGGTGTCTGGGAGGGGCCGCTTTCTCCCCGGCCATCGCGGGGCCCCGCCCCCGTCACTCAGCCCGATTCCCCGCCCCTCGCCCCGCCCCCTCCAGAGCCGGAAGCGGCGCCCCGGCGGCCACTCCACGCTTCTGCACCAGGTGGCGCTCGCGGGCCGCCTGGAGCCCGGGCGGGGCGGGGCCTCGCCCCCTCCCCTCTCCCCCCTCCCCCCTCCCCCCTCCCCCCAGCAGCGGTTCCGGGTCTGCAGCGCCTCGGGTCAGCCCTCCCGGGTGGGAGCTGGGCGGGGTCTCTCACCGGGTCCCCTGCCCGGGGCGCGCTCAGGCCCTCGTTTCAAAACCCTGCCCTTGAGGCCTCGTTGTTTGGGTTCTTATGGTTGCTGGGACAGAAATAGTCATACATAGCCCTTTCCTTGTCCTGTAAGGCGGACAACAGCCCGGCCCCTGCGCAGGGCACGGGTAGTGGGGCTGGGTGCCCGCTGCCAAGTGTGGAGCTGAGGCTCCACTGCGGCTGGCCCCAGGGAAGCACCCCAGGCCCCAGGCCCTTCACGCCTGGCGGACCTGTTCACACCAGGGCCCGGCAGGCATTGCACCTCAGGGCCCTGCCCTGCTGAGCCACTGCCGCAGGCGCTTGGCCCACCGCCCTGACCTGCGCTCTGTGTGGCCAGGCGGGGCCCTCTCTAGGTCCAGGCCGCAGGGTCTCCGAGTCCCTTGCCCCTCGCAGGGCTTGGGTTTTCATCTTCTGGGGGCCCGTCCTTGTCCCCTTCAGCCTTGATTGAATGTGACAACAGTAAGGCCATTTTGTCCAAAACCTGAGAGAGGGTTTAAACGCATCAAGAGCCTTAGACCTCTGTGGCCCGAATTCCAGTGGGCCCGGTGGCCAGAGGGGAGCACAGCCTGGAGTGTCTTCCTGCACAAAGGGGAAACTGAGGCTTGAGAAGGTGAAGGCCCTTGCCAGGGGGGACTGTGTCAGCCTTGATTTCACCAAATTGCACCTGCAACCTTTCTGTGACCTTACGTTGGGAGGTGGTGGTGTGGGAACAGACAGCACCTGGAGCTCGTTTGCATGCAGGCCTGTCCTTTTCATGGAGCCTGGTCTTGAGGACAGCACCTAGGGGCTGGGGAGCAGAGCCAGGCATCAGAAGTAGGACACATGGCCTTGGCCTCAGCCATGTCCAAGGTAGAGCCCAGATAGGGCTGACCTATAGCCCCTCACCCTGCACCCCCTGTGGATGCTTTCTCTCCCTGGTCTCTCTCAGAGGTCTGGGCACCTCAGTGCCTACCCAAGGCCTGAGCCCCATGGCCACCAGGGGCTGTTGGAAGGGCAGTGGGGCAGCCCCTTAGAAGTTCTGATCCAGCAGGCTGAGCCGGTCCTCTTGGGGGCCACAGGTCAGGCCTGGGCACAAGGCAGATGCCCAGGGGAACACAGTAGGCACAGCCGTCCCAGACTGACGTCACAGCAAGAGCTCTAGGGCCCTTGGCTCCAGGCAGCCACCGCACGTGCCTGGACACAATGGCTGGTTTCCAAAACACCCTGCCCCTGCAGGCCCAGCCACCCCAGCAGAAATGGCCCAGGGGCCTAGTGGGGTGCTCCTGGCTCCACCCTGCTTCAGGTCCCAGCAAACAAATGGCTTCCTCTTTCACCTTGGGCTCCATGCCCCTGGGCCTCTGAGACTGCAACCCTCTGGCCCCGCCCTGCCTCTGGTCGCCTCTTCCAGGCACCTTGCATCACCTCCCAGGTGGCAGGTAGGCTGGCCCTCAGGGACGGGATTCCTGACAAACAACTCCCAGGCCCTGGAGGCACTGTTGAGATGAGGCAAGCTTGGCCCGCCAGGTGGAAAACCTGCAGATCTGCAGATCACACATCTGACCAGGAAGGGTCTGGTGTCCAGAATACACACAGGACTCTTACAGCTCCACAGCGACCTCAACAAATAAACGAATTCAAAATCAGGTGAAGGATTGCATAGACATGCCTCTGGAGAAGATACACAAGTGGCCAATAAGCCCGGGAAAGGATGCTCAGGATCACTAGTCAGGAAGGAAGTGCAAATCAAGTCACCTGCAGGGCCACCTCACACCCACTGGAGTGGCTGCGATCAGAAAGGCAGATAGTAACAAGTGTTGGCACACACATGGAGCCCTTGGACCCCTTCTGCCCTGTTGGTGGGCACACAAAGCAGGTCGGCCGTTCCCAGGGTTAAGCGGTTACCACCCCACTCCACACCTACGTAAACTCCCCAAAGAATCGAAAACAGATGTCCAAAGGAAAACGTGTGTGCTTGTAGCAGCTCTAACCACAATCACCAAATGTGGAAAGAGCCCAGATGTCCGTGACGGATGAGGGTGTAAACACAGTGTGGTCCGTCCACACCGTAGGACAACGTTCAGTCACAACAGGAGTGACGCTCCAGCACGCGCCACGCCTCAGACGAACCTGGGAAAGGTGTGCTGAGTGAGAAGCCAGACACAGAGGGTGGTGATCTATGATCATGTCTACGTGCAGTACCCACGACGGGCAAGTTTGCAGGGACGGAAAGCATATCACGGCTGCCTGGGGCTGGGGGTGGGGACTGAGTGCCTAACAGGTGAGGCAAACAGCATGGAACCAGCCACCGGAGACGGAGACGGCTGCACAGTGATGAGTGCGCGAATGCCACTGACCACTGCAGTGCAACAGGGTTAACGGGGAAACGACCACAATTTAAAGCAAAAAGTAGCTGATGGGAAACGGCGAGTGACCAGGAGTGCTTGAGAGGCCCCCCTCCTGGTTAGGGGTCTGTGGGGTACCCTGAGGCAGGGAGGGCAGTTCTGGGGTACATGGTTCGAGCTCCCAGTCTACTTTTGGGCCGCCCCTTAACTGGTAGGCCTGACAGGGCAGTGGGCTCAGGAAGGTGCCCTCTGTGGCCCCTTGCTGGTGCCCCAGGGGCTGGGCTGCCCGCCCTCCTCCTGCCCCCTGCTGCCCCAGGTGTAAGCTGTTTACCCGGCAGGTGCTGGCGGAACTGAGTCCCAGGGTGCCACCAGCGGGGAGACGAATGCCCAGAGCAGCCGGCAGGGCCCTGGCACCAGGACACGAGGGGAGCTGGAGCCCCTGTGGGGCCAGTGGCAGAGAGCCACCCCCTCCCATTCCCTGGGCACACCACCACCACACGACCACCACCCTCTCACTCCCTGCTCACGTCTGCAGTGGGAACGAAGGGGAAGGCGATGTGCAGGCCCCCCGCCCCCAAGCCTAGGCTCAGGAAGCCTCACCCCGTGTGGGCCTACGGCCCACCAGCCCTGAGTAGCCCACCTGGGTATGTGCGCTTTCTGGGCACAGGGACCCCTGGCCTGTAGGTGGCACCTGAGGACAGGAGATTTGGCATGGCCTGGGAGGAAGAGGGTAAGGCACAGGCACAGAGGGGTCTCCAGGGCTCACAGCCCCAGGCCCTGGTTGGCACAGCAGCTGCCTCTGGGGCCAGCGCTCCTCATTGGTGCCTGGCTCCTGCCCACCGTGCCCTCTGCAGACCCCTCCCACACTGGGCGCTGAGGCCTCCCAGTGCCCTGGGCTCCCCTCTCTGACCCTCGGTCTGTCTCGGGGTCTCTGAGTATCTGCATCATACTTTCTCGCAGTGTCCCCAGCCCTGGACCCGGATGTGCCTGAAGGGGGGAGGGGTGGCTGCGGACCTTCAGGGAGGGCCAGCTGGGGAAGCGCCTGTGGAGAACAATGGTGGCTGTCCTGCCAAGGGAGCCGCCCAAGCCCAGACAGGAAGCAGGGCTGGGGGCTGGGAGCACTGACTGCCCCTTGGGGCACCCTGGATGCTTCCACCCCAGGAGGCCCCTGTCATAGGCTGCTGGGGGGCTAGGGGCAGAGGGCTGAGGCTGGAGCTGCCTGGCCCGTCCCTCCTGGCTCTGCCCCCAGCATCTGGTTTCAGGAGTGAGCAGGCCAGAGCCCGGGGCCTCCTGGAACCCCAGCCTGCGTGGGCCTCAAGCCCAGCAGCCAGCAGAGGCTCCGTTTGTATGGAGCTCAAATCCTGTTTTTGGCTGAGAGGCAGGGGGGACACCTGTGTCTCCTCCCGGTCCAGCAGCTCTCCTCCTGCTGGTGGCGGTGCTTGCCTTGGCTCTGGTTGCTGCATGTGGTCCCAACAGGGCCACTAAGTGCGGCCCCTCCACTGCCTGCCTCCAGGGTCACGTGAAAACTCAGTGAGGCCTTGTAGGACCTTCCTGGGGTCTCCGGAGCACTCTGGCCACCACGCTGGCGGTGACAGGAAGGTGGGCCTCAGCAGCCACCTCCCCAGCCTGGTGGATGCCAGGATCCAGCCATGCCTGCAGCCCCCATCTGTCCCTAGGTTCACCCCCTGAGCCTCTTGTCACACAAGCCGGCCTAGCTTCTGCCGCGTGCTACCCCGAGTCCTGACTGTGTCAATGTGCACACGTGTGTTCGGTGCATCCCCATGGGTGCCCGTTTCTGGGTGCACAGCTTTCCCCTCCTCGTGGCCGCATTTTTGTCTGTTGGAGAGGTTTGTGTCCTCACCCACAGGTGTCTCACCCTGTGAATGACGACGTCTTAAAGTCCCGTTTTGGTTTGTCCATGGCTCCCAGGGTCATCGGGTAGGGCCAGGCTTCCCATCGCCACAGGGCAGCCCAGCTTCTGCAGGGGGAGCAGGTGTCGTCACCACGAGGAGCCCCAGAGGCAGGTGAGCACCCCCATGACACATACCCCAGGAAGGCAGCCCAGGCCTTGGCTGGAGCCCACCTGGGACAGCTCCCTCTGGGCGTGGCAGGGCCACCTGGGCCTTCCCTAGGGTGTCTGCTCCAAGTCGGTGGGTGGGAGCAGGCAGAAATGACCCCTGAAATGCAGCTGCCCGCCTCTTGTGTCTGCCCCTGGCTCTACCTCTCTTGGCACTTCCTGATTCCCCACTGCCCCTCAAGTTTTGGTGCCACCCCCCCCCCCATGAGGAATGTACAGTTGGAGACCAAAGGTGGACAACCAAGGAGGGTGACAGACTCAGAGGACAAATCACAGAGGCATGGTGGGAGGCTTGGGGACAAAGGATGAGCCAAGCCCTGGGAAAGAGAGAGACTGCTTCCCCTGCACAGGGGGAGGGGTCCAGGGATCCTTTAACACCTGCTGGCAGCCAGGGGACAACAGCCAGCACTCTCCCCAGGCTGACGAGGCCCACTCTATCCGCCTCCAGGGGCCTGATGCCTGTGGCTAGCTCCCTCCCTGTCCACCAGGGCAGGGGCTCTATACCAGTGTCACCCTCCCACTGGTGACCGCACACCCCTCCCAGCAGCCCCGCCCCGTGTCAGGGCCCATGTGTACCCACAGGGCACCAGGCATCTCTGCGCAGAGAAGCCCTGAGCAGTGGGCCCCCTCACCATCCTGACCCCGATCTGCACCTCACCAACGCTGGAAGCCTGCGGGAACTAATTAGGGCTTCCTCCGGATTCCCTACATCCCACACCCTCTCCGCCCTCCGCTCCTGTCCTCTGTCCTCGGGCGGGAGGCAGGGTCAGGCTCCTCCCTCTCACGTGGTGCAGGCACAGGAAGCGCTCGCCCCGCAGGACCAGGATAACCCCGCCGGCGCAGCCCCCACAGCGCGGGGCCCCTTCAAAGCCAGGCCTGGGGCGCAGCCCAGGTGGGCGCGGGTCCTGGGCCTGTGCAGGTTGTTTGAATAATTCAGGCTTACAAAGACCCAGTTATCCATCAGACCAACTCCTGCTAAAGAGCAGATGGGCTGGGGGGGCATCTGAATTATGCATTTGTGCTCCCCGGGTTTTAGCAGGGCCTGGCGTTGCCTCCTCCATCCTTGGGCCCTCTTCCGCCCTGCAGCTGCCCCGCTGGCCTGGCTCTGGGCTGCTCACAGCTGACAGGGTGTGTCTGTGGACTCCAGGGCTGATCCCTGAGCCACTTATCTCCAGAGGGAGGGTGTGGGGCTGGGGAATCAGAGGCAGCCTGGGGCACAGATTCCACCCCAGGGCCCTGATTTGCCCCACAGAGGAGGGGGATGGGCGGTGGATGGGGGCCAGAAACTGCAGGAGGCCTGGGGGGAAGAGGTAGGTGGGGTCGGGAGAGCAGGGTCCCTACCTCGTCCTTCGGACCCCTGAGGTCCAAAGGGCCCTGGCTGGAAGCTCCTATGGGTTCCTGGGAGCTGACCAGGCCCCAGGGCAACTGTCCCCAAGGCCAGAAGGCCCTGCTACATGACAGGGGATAAGGTCCCAGGCTGCCCAGGGGGTCTGGGAATAGGACCTGGGTCCCCTGCCACTCCTCTCCTGCCTTCCCCTCCACTTTGCCCCTCGTACCTCCCGTAAACACATCACCAAGGGTTTCTGGCTGGAACCACAGGGCAAGTTCCAGGCAAGGCCCTGCCACTCCCTGAAGATTAGCTGGGGCGCCAGGGCTGCACCTGAGAACCTTGGACGGCTAGGGTGGGCAGTGGGCTGGTGTCCTGGTGTGTGGCCTTGCCCTGCAGCCCTGGTGCAAGTGAGGACAAGCCTAACCAGGATGATGGTGGGGACTGGGGAGCCCAGGACCAGCCCTGCCAGTGCCCCTGCTGCCCAGTCAGGCCTGCAGCCTGGTGCCTGCCATGGCCCATGGGTGCAGGGACCCTGCAAGGCAGGGTGGGGGTTCTGAGGGTCCCCCAGGCCTCTAGCCATCCCCACAGGGACCCTGCCCACCTCCTCCACTCCCATTCACATCTCCCCCTTCTCCTGTTCCCTTTCTCCCAGAACGTGGTGGCCTGTGTGTTTAGGGAGCAGAGGAACCGGAGGGACCTGCTGGCTGGGGGAGGGGGTGATGGGAAAGGCCCGGTTTTACGCAGAGGAGCGAATCAGTTGATCTCGAGTCTTTGCTGAGCTGATGATCACGGTGGCCCTTCCTGCTGAGGTGGGGACTGTGGTGTCCCCAGTGGAGGTCAGAGCCCACGTGGGGTGAGGGGGTGGAGGGTCACAATCACGGGAGATTGGTTTCTGTGTGTGTGTGGGGGGGGGTGTACATACTCACATGTGCTTGTCCTCACGTTCCCTAGCTCTGTCCACTGACAGGCAATGACACCCCAGTAGCAGTGGCTCCTAAATGGCATTCCCCACTGAAGGAACCAGGGCCGCTTGGAGAAACGGCTGAGTTCAGGGTTGAGGCAGGGAGGGCCTAAGACTCTGCATCGCGTGGCAGGAATCGAGGAAGGGCTTCAAGAACGCCAAGACGTGCTTGTGTGCTGGAAGGAAGGGCCAGTGGGGTGGCGGTGGGGGTGGGTTCTGCCCACGAGTGGGTGGGAAGAGAGGGGCTCCATGTTGGAGTGGAGGGCCACCCTGGACACACACAGAGCAACAGGTGGGGTAGATAGTGAGTGACAGAACCCCTTGAGATTGTGGCCCTGTGTAAGGGGACAGCTGCATTGCTGGTGCATTCTCCAGTTTCTCCTTTAGCCAAGCAGTGCAGGCCTGCAGAAGTGGCCTGGATTTGGTCTGGAAGGAGCAGCGCAGGGAGATGGTGGGAAGAGGCCGAAGGCTCTCATGGTGAAGCAGACGGGATGGGGGAATTGTTGGAACTGGGAGCCAGAAGTCAGCTGGAAAGGGAGGAGGTGATGGGCAGAGGGCTTTTCTCCGCCGACACCTGAGGTTTCTGAGCAGGGGGCTGGCTGACCTTTCCTAACGTCCCCGTTGCCCACCTGGGGGTCTCGATCAGGTGCCCCTCTGCATTTAGAGAGGTTGACCATTGGTGTTCTTCCCTTAGTCACACCTCCCTGCTCAGGTGGTCATTCCCCACCGGACCACCAGAGGCCTCACTGCCTACACCTACCCAAGCTCAAATGAGCCTCCCGAGTAACTTGGAGGACCAGCCCTCCTCGTCTGGGTGGAGAGGTGTCCACCCAGCAGGCAGGCAAAAGTCCGGTATCCTGGAGGCCCACCTAGTCCAGTGCTGACCTCGCTGGGCCGCCGCCATAGGCGGAGGAATTGGTCAGCTCTGTGGAACCAACAGGCCTGAGGGTCAGCCTGGTCTGAGCGTGGGCGTGTGCCGGGGTGCGTGTGCGGGGCGAGGGTGCCAAGTGCAGAGTGTGGCATGCATGTGCAGGGTGCGGTTCCGGAGTGCCGGTGCCTGGCGGGGAGGGACTTGACTCCCGTCCTGCAGCCTCCACCTACATCTATCTGCCTGGCTGGGAACCGAGTCAGTTGGCAGTGGGCAGACCCACGCCAGCGGGAGGCCCAGACCGGCCTCGTGTGGCGCTGGGCTCCCCGCGGGTGACGGGCGGCACAGGCCTGGTGAGCTCTTGCAGCCGGTCCTCGAGGGCGCGGCGCGGCCCCTTTAAGCATGTCGCGCACGCGCGCGGAGCCGGCGCAGGGTGGAAGCGCGCGCGCGCGCCGGGGCCGCGGCCGGGCCGTGCGTGCGCGCAGCGTGCGCGGTGACGCGGCCGTGGGGTTTCCCGAGGCTGCGGGCAGGGGCCGCCGCGCCCATCTCGATGGCTGGAGGCGTCTGAGGGCGGACGGAGGCGACGGAGGCGACGGAGGCGGCGGCGGCGGGCGCGGGCGCGGAGTGGAGCAGCCGCCACGGGACAGGACCGAGCCTCGCCGGCGCACCTGCCGCAGCGCCCGAGGAGCGGCCCGAGCGCGACCACCTCCCGGAGCGGCGGCCGAGGCGGCTGAGGCTGCGGGGTGCGGGCGCGTCAGGCAGGACGAGCGCCGAGGTGAGCGCGCCGGCCCGGCCCTGCCCCCGCCGCGCGGCCCCTGCCCGGGCCCGCTCCCTGCGCCGCGGTCCCCGGCCCCGCTCCCCGCGGCCCCGGCCGCCCGCCCCGCCCCCACCCCGGCGCCGGGCCGCGTCTTCCTGCCCCGCCCGGGTGGGGTTCGCGGGGCCAGGGCGGGCGGGGGCGCTGCGGGCGTCGGCCGGGGTCGGGCCGGGGGCCCGGGGGCCGGCGTCTCAGGGCCGAGGTTCGGAGTTCGGGCTCCGGGGGCGGCGTACGGTGTCCTGGGTCGAGACTTGCGGCCCGAGTTCTGGCATCCGCGATCGGGGTCCGTGTCCCGCGCCCTGGGTCGGGGTCTGGGTCCGCGTCCCGAGGCGGGGCCCGGGGCCTTGAGCTCTGGGTCGGGATCCGGCCCCCTCCCCGGGGCAGCGCGCTGGGCCGGGGTCTGCAGGCCGGGGGACCCCTCCCGCGCGCCGGGCCGGCGGGGCCGCGAGAACAAAGGCGGCGCGGGTTCTGCAGTGGGTGTGGGGGCTCGTCCTCTGCTCCGAAGGACGCCGCGTGTCAGCTGTCCCTTTCCGGGCGAGTTGGAAGTTATCGGGGTTTGGTAACGACACGACGAAGACGGGGGGACGATGAAATGAGGAAGCGGGGGCCCGGCCGGCAGGGGCCCGCCGGGGGACGTTGCGGGGTGGGTTAAAGCAGAAGCCCGGAGCTGTTCTGGGAGGATCTAAGACAATAACGCTTCTCGGCTATTTTCGTTTTTACCGAAAAGTGAGAAGCAGCCCCCCGGCGAGCCTTTTCTCGTTGTTTTCTCCCATTCCCGGTGCGGAGCCTGCGTGGGGGCAGGTGGAAGGGAGGCACCCGAAGACAGGGCCCGGGTCCACGCGTCCCCCCATTCCCTGAGCCCCCAAGAAGGGCCGCGAGTCCAGGCCCCACGACAAAATGGCGCGTTCGCCGCCGTCGCCTTTGTCAGCGCCGCGCGCTCCCGGACCCTCTCCTGCGCCCCGGCGGTGTTTTGGGCTCGGGGCACGTTGTTTAGACGGGTTGGGATGGGGAAGAGGGAGGGAACAGCACCGGAGTGGGGTGTCCTCCTTCAGCCCTTGCGGGCTTCATGGTGGCAGCGAGAAAGGGTGGGGGAGGAGTTGTGCTTTCAAAATTCCGCCTGGTGGTGGCAGAGACACTGGACTTCTGAAAACCCTCCTGTATTTTTCCCTGCTAATTGAGAGTTGATTCAGAGGGTACTCAGACATTTCCTGTGTCCCTTAAATTGCATAGTTAGCATCAGAAGTGGTAGTAGTACCCTTATCTGCCCATTCCTCTGCGGCAGCTTTTCAGTTAGCGCCGAGATTCATTTACTGAAGGAAAACAGCCACGTACCGGTTTTTATCTTGGGGAGCGAGTTGGTGGACGTGGACAGTTACAGGGTACGTTACAGAGTTTATTTTACACTTAGACGTTTAAACCTGTACTTTTGGTTTGGGGAGTATAGGGGTTTCTTAAATTTTCATTTTGCTACTTACTTGATGAATGGTGATCTCAAGTATTTGATGATTAAGAGTCACGAGATTATTAACCAGGAAAATGCGTAGCTTATTTTTCATGATAAGCAAATAAATGGAAGTATTAGCTCTGTGAGAAGTTCCTTTCAACTCTAGATACTGTGTAAGGTCTTCAGAACGTTACCGTAGGTAAGATGTATGCCTGACTTCTTTGTACAAATTTAAAGCTGTAGTCTTTTTTTTTTTTTTCCTTTTTCTTTTTGGAGGGGGTGGAGGGTCTTTCTTCGAAAGTAAGCTTTTAGTTTGCATCCTATTAAGAGAGATAGGGTCTATTTTGGATTCTTCGGTAAAATATATATTGCAAAAAGAAGGTGAACAGCCAGTTCCTTTTTTGCTTTCTTACTAACAGTGGGTGTGTGGCTGAGAACGGAGCTGGTGCCACCAACATGGAAATAGGTCTGAGCACCTCCACACAGCAGAACTGGGTGGTGGCTTTGGGCCTGATTTAGCTTTGTAGCAGAGCTGTCTAGAAGCAGGTGTGGAAGGGTCAGAGGCCAGTCCTGTCAGGATCCTGTGGTGAGGGGTGGGGATTTCTGGCTGCTGCAGTGTGAGGCTGGACGGCCAGGCCTCTGTCCTTCCTGAGATGCCCTCTGGTTTCACAGGCACTGTCAGTGCTACAAGTTTTTCATAGAAGGTGAGAGTTTAGGAAAGCGAGGTTGTTTTATGATTGTGCCAGTTCTGCCTGTTGGGGCCAGTGTGAGGGCGACCTTTCATCTTGTGGAGACGGTTTAGGAGTGCCCGTGGACAAAATTGATCACCTGCAGCTTTGACATTTTTTTTCAGGTGTACCAAACAATATAGTGATTAGACATGTACACACCTCACAAAGTGATCACCCCAACAAATCTACTTCCCATCTGACACTGTACATAGGTGTTATATATAATACCATTGACTGTGGTCCCTGTGCTGTACTTTACATCCTGTGGCTACATATTTTTAAATACAGTTGATATTCAAGATTATTTTCTATCAGTTTTCGGTGTACAGTGTAGTGATTAGGCATTTATATGATTTATGAAGTCACTCTCTGATAAGTCTATACCACCTGGCATCATACATAATTTTCATAATGTTGCTGACTATATTTGAATTGATACTTTCTTAAATGAACACATGACCAGACAAAGAACAGTTCCTCTTGTATGATATCTGCGTTTACAGCAGGCAAGATCTAAGTAGGATGTCCTTTAATGACATCTTTAAAAAGACTTCTCTTTGTTATCTTGCATTACTTATGATTTTGGGTGGAATTTAGAAGTAAATTTCCTCAGATTTAATTTTAAGCTCAAAAGAGTTTTAAAAGATTTCCAAAAGGCTGCAGAATAGCATACTGTCTTTATTTAAAGAGTAAAACCTCTTCAAGAAAATCTTTTTCATGCCTAGTGACTTTGATTTGTCTGCTATCCACTGGTTTGATTGGGAAAGTTATAGTTTTAGAAATAGCTTTGAGAAAGATGTCCAGGATATCTGTAGACTTACTACCATTAGTTGGCTTTTTAGCTAATACTTTAACAAATAACATTGATTTTATTGTAGATGTGCAGTATTGGCATTTATTACAGTTTCTTCACTGGATTGTTTTTTTTGTCTGCCCAAAAGACTTGGCTCATACTGGTTTCTAAATTGGATTAAATTCTTACTGTGTACAGGCTTTGGCTTTTAGCATAAGTGGATTGGTAACAGTCTCAATTTTATTATCTGGGCTTGGCCATATGGCATGCCATATTATTTTGAAACCCCTGTTTAGCGTAAGTCTAGTAAGTAAGGCATTGAAGAAAAAGTTAAACATTTTTTAACCCTGGTGTAAATTGTGATTTCAGGTTTGCATTTGGTGATTAGAGTAGTTAGAGAAATTAAGGAGCAGTTCAGTTAAGTATTTGGCTTAGAGACCATGGAATGAAGGCGTCACACACAAATTTAAATGGAAACTGAGATAAGAAAGTTTACAAAACTGAATGTGGAACAGTATTGGAAGAACGAAATAGTCCAGTTATTTGTGGAGCGTGTGCATATTGAGTGATGGACTATCACATTGAGTGCACTGGAAAAGGAATGAGCACCAGCTCTTCTTAAAGCTCCCGGATCTGTTTTAGAACACTCACTTAGGAGGTGGAGGCAGTCTGCAGACTTTGAAATTGGCCAGTGGGTTCGTGGAGTGCTACGAGCTCCTCAGACCTTTCACCTTGTCTGGTGGTGCCTACCACAGGGCCTCACAGGGGTCAGTGCAGATTCCTGCTGGCTTCCAGTGACGGGAAGTCTTCCTGTTTCTTTCTTTCTTTCTTGTTCTTTTTTTTTTTTTTTTTAAGACTTGGGCGAGTATTTCCCTGGTTGACTTATTTATTTATTTATTTATTTATTCATTCATTCATTTATTTATTTTGGGTAGCTCCCTGGCTGGGAATCGAACCCAGGCTGTGGTGTTGAGAGTGCCAAAACCTAGCCACTACACCACCAGGGAACCCCTGGTTGACTTATTAAATTAAATTTGTGGGAAAAAGCCATTTCTAAAAACAATGATTTTATTTTATTTTTGTTATTGTTTTTGTTTTTCACAGGGTAGTTTTTTAAGGTAGTGATGAATACATTTTGCAGGTATTATCCATTAAACATCTTAAGTAACCGATTCTGCCAACCATTGGGAAACAACTAGATTTGTGAAATTTTGGAGTTGAAAGGACTTCTGCGTCACCCGATCCACCAGGGCTAGTCAAGGTAACCAAGTCACCAGCATCATCATGTCCATCCAGGTCAGGCAGGGTTCAGAGTGAAGTTTAATGCTGTGTGCACTCACACATTGAAGTTATTTTTAGAAACTCTATATAGAAAGTCCTAAGTTATGGTGCGGGTCTCTTCGAAGTCTAGACAGAGGGCTCGGGCTGTTCCAGATGCAGCAGACGTCACCACCAATCACCAGAGGGGTCCAAGGAGGGTTCGTTTAGTTGTCCTTCTTAAATTTGCCATTGATGTAAGGCACCCAGTCCAGAATCAGCCGCCAGTCAGTGGCCCACACCAGCCCCACAGCACCCACAGTACCCCACATGCCCACCGTGGGAATCCAGTTCTTGGCCAGTTCATGGTAGCGCGGGCCCAGGAACCTGGTCAACATCGTGGCGCCATCTGTAGCTCAGGGTGACCCTGGTTCCACCCCTAAAAACAATGATTTTAAAGACCAAGTCAAGGTTAGGTAACGTAATTCTTAAGAGATTATCCAGTTACATTTTTGTTGCCTTTGGTAACAGTTATTATGATTAAATAATTAGCTGTTCACACTTAATAATGCATTTTATCAAGGAGGAAAGTGTTGTGTATTCTCTAGCCTGTTAGGACTGGAATATTAAGGACATTGGTTGAATACATTCTTATTTACTTGTAGGTAACTGTTTTTATGTGTATGGTGTCTCCTGACTCAGTCCTGTGACAATTATACAATGTATTCCCAATGAGGATTACAGATTTTCTTAACTGCCTGTCTCTAGTTATAGTTAATGAGGCTTAAAGAAAATTCTGTGTACTTCCTAATTAGACAGGAGAGTGTTAAAGCCTCTACAGTAGGTTTCCAAAAAGTTGTCACAGGAACTTTAAATAATTCCTGAGTTCTGTGGAGGGAGAGAGATGAACGTGTCCGTGTTTGAACCCAGTTCTGTATCTTGACTTGCCGGTTCGCACGTGTCTGTGCTGTCCTGGTGTCTGTTTCCTCATCTGTAAGGCAGGCACACTGGAGGGTGCTCCGAGTGTGAAAAGAGTCAGCGGTGTGAAGCACGCAGAGCTAAGCCCACTGGGGCCGGACCCACAGTCCCTGTGCGGGGGCTGGCGTTTCTCTTGCTGCCGGCCTTGCTTTGTAAACACCCCTTCCACTGTGACAATGGCACGTGATTGTGAGAAGATGCTCACGGAGAGATTGGCTGCTGCTTTTTCACCAGTGGTTCCAGGGAGTGTTTGGGGTGTGGAAGGTGTGGAGCACCTGTTGTCCGCATCCCTGTCACTTCCTTGCTTCCTCCTTTTCTCCAAAGTCTTTGTTGGCTTCTTTTCTCTAAAGGCCTTCTTTACCTTTGTAGGATAATTTTTTTTCTTTTTATTGTTAGGTTTATTGGGACAACATTGATTAGTAAAAATTACATAGGTTCCAGGTGTGCAGTTCCACAATGCATCATCTAAGTGTTGTGTTCTGTGTTCATCACATCACCCAGAGTCAGTTCTCTTGCCATCAGCATATATTTGAGACCTGTCCCTTCTCTCCAGCCCCCTTTGTAGGATAATTTTGATCCTCTTAATTTATTTGGATAATAAATTTTTCTGATTTCACAAAACTTTGCTTAGCATTCCTTCATTTGCCAACTAGTGGTAGTGTAATGAAATATTTTACATACATTCTCATAAATACTGTGACTGGAAATTTGTTTAACAGATGCTTGCTCAGCACTTTGCTGGTGCTGAGTCTATAATGGCTGTTGCCCAGGGTCTTACTGACAAGCAGGCACAAGGGAAAGGCACAGCTGGTGGGTCACAGGGCAGCTGGCCTATTCTAGGGTTTAGTGCTGGCTTCTTAGGAAAAGGGTCCTCCAGTTGGAGCCCATCTGGCAGGCAGGTGGAGGGGAAGGAAAGGGTGTTTGAGGCTGTGGAGACAGGTGAGCTCTTTCCTGCAGCGCTGGTGCATCGCTGGTGCATCGCTGGTGCATCGTAGTTGCTCAGGAATCATCAAATGAGTGAGGGCGTGGCTCCCCGGGCCCAGAGGTTCCAAAGGACTGGGTGGAGAGGGGAGAGAAAGGGCCCTGAGAGGGCAGAGCCATGGTGGAGACTTTGCACTTGCACCTTGAGGGCTCTAGGAAGCCTCACGAGGGTTTTAAGGAGGATGGCACGGGTCAAGGCCAGGCCCATCACTTAGCTCTTAATTGTGATGCGTGCTCAGAGGAGGGAGAAGACCATGGTCAGGTTCCAGATGGGATTCTGGCGCAGAGAGGAGGGAGAGTCTGGACCAGGCTGGTGGTGCTGGTGATGGAGGAGACTTGGTGCCCGAGTGGAAGGTGAGGAAGGAGTGGAAGAACACAGCCCTCTCTCTGCCTGGCATCCAGGCTGCTGTTTGGCAGCTGCTGGGATAAGCAGCAGTGGCTAGTGGAGGAGGCTTTCTGGAGGCTCTCTGGTGCCACACCCTCCCTTTATCTGGTCTTTCTTCAGGTAGCCCCCGCAGGGGGCACTCTGATCCCCACCGGCAAGCCTAGCTCTGTCTTCCTAGCTCTGGTGAGGATCTCCCTGCTGGTTCTAAGCCTTGAAGACAGATACTTTGAATCATTCCAGTGCTACCAGGATTACCTCTGAAACAGGACACACAGTAAATGTCGAATTGGTGACTTTTGTTCACAGTCAGGTGTGCTCGGAAGGAGTGGCCTGGATGGAGGCATACCTTCCGGGGTCCTCAGTGTTTAGATGGTGATTGACCTCTTAGGAGTAATGTTCACCTAGAGCAAGAAGTCTCGAGGTGTGATCTGTGCACTCCTGAGGATCCTTGATACCCCTTCAGGGGTCCTTTAGGTCAAAGCTACTTTTAGAATCATGCTACGATGTTGTCTGACTCTGCTGACATTTGTGTTGGTACAAAAGCAGTGATGGGTTAAGCTGCTGGTTTTTGAGCACAAATCAAGCCTGTGGTCCAACCAGTTAAGTAGTTATTACAGTCATAGTATTCTTTACCCCATGAACTTGTGGTAAAGGAAAAAATCCCAGTTTAACCTAATGCCCTTGATGAAGCAATGAAAATGAATTTTATTACTGGCAACCTGAGTCTCCTTTTTGCTTGTCTCTGACGAAATGGAAAGTGGGCACCGAGCACTGATGTCTCCTGGACACGTGATTGCGTGACTGAGTTGGGAGAACAGCTGACAGAAAGCGATGGCTACTCATACGGGGCGTTTCGCAGATGATTCTTGAATGTGAACAAAGCGAACCAGATACTTCAAGGACAATAACTGACCATTTGTTGGCAGTGATAAAATTTGAGCTTTCAAGTGGAAATTAGAATTTTTATTTTTTTAAATTTATTAATTTATTTTTATTTATTATTTATTTATTTATTTATTTTTGTATGTGTGTAGTTCCCTAGCTGGGAATCGAACCCAGGCCGCAGCATTGACAGTGCCGAAGCCTTAAGCCACTGCACCACCAGGGAACTCCTGGAAATTAGAATTTTTGGAAACTTGATTCTGCTGCCAGGAGCCTGACAGCTTCCCAGGATGGCAAGACCTTCCTTGCGGGATAGGAGGTGATGCTATTACAGAAAGAAGCGTGTGTGTGTGTGTGTGTGTGTGTGTGTGTGTCAACATTTGGAAGATCTGCTTAACTCAGTGAACTGATACTTTCCAAATGGCTTATGCTACTAACTCAGTGGGTGAAAGGTCGTTCAAAGCACAAGAACCAAGTAAAACCCATAGAGTTCCATGTGACAGTCCCAAAAATTAAGTGACAGGCTTTCGGGTTCCATGCCAGGACTTTACTTTAAACACTTGCCGAGTTTTGATGTAGTGTCAAAGAAGACTGTCCACGTGTGTTTGGAAAGACTGTTAAAACCCCTCCCTTTTCCCACCATGAGTGTTTATCTCCTGCATCATCCAAAACAAGATGCTGCATCAGACCCAAGGCAGACGCAGGGGGGAGACGCCAGCTCTCGGCCGGTAGTGCAGAGGTGTGCCGACATGTGGGGTGCTGCCGCTCTTCTCGGCAGCTATGTTCTAGTCATTTTCTGTAAAAATGTTACTTAAGGTAACATGTACCAGGCTTATTAGACGTTTTTGGAACTCCTCTGCTTTAATTTCTAATGTAGGGAACCTCCATAGCTATAACCCCATAAACAAAAGCTCGAGGAAACTCAGTAATCACCAGCATGAAGGCCTGAGACCCAGCCACCCAAGCAGCACTGATGGGGAGAGCAGTGTGGTGGTTCAGGCAGCCGGGGCACATCAAGGGCCTTGGCCCATGGGTACCTTCAGGGAGCAGAGAGGTCCTCAGCTGGAGACAGCGCCTGCTCAGAGGTGTCCTCCTGCCCCCACGTGCAGCATTCTAGTTGGAGGATGGAGAAGAACCCAGAGAGTCTACAGGAGGAGCCTGAGAAGAGGCCTTGGGACACCGGAGTGTCGACAGAGCAAGAAAAGCTCATAAAGTCACGATTGGAAGTCAGGAGAGTACCGGACCGTAGACAGAAGCTTCTGAGGGAGGGGAGAAGTCAGGTAGCCTGGGGAGTAAGGGATGAGAGTCTGCAGGGCCGCAGGGGAGTTGGGCCGGTGCAGAGGCAGGTCTGGTTTCGCATCCCTGTCAGGTGCTGGGAGGAAGGGGACTGTGCAGGGGCGGGGTGGGCGGTTCAATGCCGAAATGCTATGCGAGGCTGGAGTGTGCCAGGGAGCAGCAGTGAAGGGCGGTGGTGGAGACACCAGGCGCCCTGAGGTGGAGTGAAAGGCTTTGCTGAGGAGGGTGGGGCAGGGCCCTAGACAGGCCCTGGGATCTCCTTTTTAAAAGGGTGGGGGCAGCCTCTGAGGTGAGAGGATGAACCAACCCGGCAGACACCTGGGCAGAGGAACAGGCCCCGAGGCACGACTGTGCCTGGCACTGAAGCAGGGGTCCTGGGAAATTGGTGTTGCTCTCCACTGGCACCATAGGCTCCATTTTTATAGTCTGCTGGAGAGGTACTTCAAGGTTTCCCTGTTGAAATAGTTCTCCAGCCCTCCACCTGACATTCCCTTGGCAGTAGGTGAATGTGCATTTTGGACTGTTAGTGACCCTGTGCTGTGAGCTCACCTTTGTTGGGGGCTCACTATGCCAGGCACCATGCTAGAACCTTATTGCTGGGTGACTAGACTAGTCCCATTTCACAGATGACTGAACAGGCAGGAGGATTGGGTAATTAGCCAAGGTGACAGCCGTGTTTGAACTTGAGTCGTTTGCCTGCAGAGCCTGCTCTCCATCACCAGGCTGCGGTCTCCCGTGTGTCTGCATCTGCCTCCTGCGTGGATTAGTAACAGGAGGTTTGCCACCTGTTCTCCCTGTGTGTCCTCTTCACGCTCCTTTCCTGCCTTCCGGCACGCCCAAGGCGTCGTAAGTCACTTAACCCGTTACCTGTCGTGTCTTAGTTTTCTCCTTTTAAAGTTAAATTCCCGGCACCGGCGGTCTGTTCCCACGGCCTCAGTCCCTCTGCTCTGTCCCCATTCTTTGAGGACCTTGTTCCCATCCCCTAAGCCACCGGTGTTGTTCCAAAGCTGTCTTTTGCAGTAAATCCACTTTATTGTCTCAGTTTTTATCTTTAAGGTTTGCATTTTAATGGTAAAAGTGTTTCATGTATTTATCGTAGAAAGTTAGGAGTATGAAAATGAGGGGGGGGGTCTATAGTTTTCCTATCGAGCAGCAACCTCCTAAGACTGCGTCTCGTTTAGTCTCTTGTGTTGTGCAGGCATGCGTGCAGAGAGAGTCTCCCTGAGTTGGGGCTCACACTGCAGGTTTTCCGTTCTGATTTTCTGCTTTGTTCCTCAGTATGTGTGCTTCTAGATGTCTCACCTTGGCTGACATGATTAATAAGGACTCGGTCACTGCGTCTCTGCGTTAGCCACGCCCACACGCTGGACGTCCTCCTCTGCCCAGCTAGCCCCGTTTCCTGTCTCCTCGGGTGGTTGTGAGGCGTGAATGAGGTGCCAGTACAGTGCTCACCCTCATGCTTGGCGTGGCAGGAGACCCTCCCCAAAGCCCTCTTTCCTCCTGGTTCCCAGTCCTCTGCCCTGTTGTTTGTCCTTGCTTTCCCTCCAGGGTTCGTCTTTTGCCTGCCTCACGTGTCCTCTGTCGTCTGGGTCTCTTTTGTGAGTTATGGAGTCTGTTGTGCTCTCCGTAGGTGATCATGTCTGCTCCCTCCTGTCCTGTCTGTTGTAAATGGTGTTGCCTGGTAGTTTGATGACTCAAACTTACGTTTCTGCCCTCCAGACTCATCTGCCCCTGTCCACTTGACATTTCTATTCCTTTTGCTCCATGGAGTCCTTAATGCTTTAGGTCTCAGCTTGAGTGTCACCTCAGAGGGGCTTTTTCTAGTCGCCTCTGCTGCTCTTGAGCACATTGATTGACGAGTTACTGCCTCATGGTGCTCACCTCAGGTGCAGGTGCCAGGGTTGTGAGTCCCTAACCACCGCAGGGTGGAAGCAGAGGCCACACCACTTGGTCTCTGTGTGAGCAGGGTTATTAGTTCTTGAACCTGACTAGTCAGACCCCCTGAAAGGGTCTGTCAGCAAGCCCAGGACTGAGGGTGGGGTGGGGTCAGAGGAGTGCCCCAAGTGAGTCTGATGCCCATAGGCTTGAGGACTCAACAAGGACCCACACTTGCAGGCAGCTTTCCTGAGGATGGAGAGGAGGGCTGTTGGGAAGGCTTTAGTCCACTTAACCCCTGATGGGATGTGGGTTGGGGGGTGGCTGCTGGGGACCTGGAGATGAGAGGGAAGACGGGGGCTTTTTCTGTGCTAGATGGACTCGGAGCTTAGGGAGAATCTTGGTGCCTGACATGGAGTGGCAGGATGTTTAAATGTGGTTGGTGAATCAGTACGTGCCCACCACACTGCCCTCTTTCCGTGTTCTGGAAAGGTGGGAACTGACCAGCACGCATTTCGCAGCACGTAAAGCTTGCTGCGTTCAGCAGGGCGCTGGGCTGAGCTCGTGCTGCTCGCTGTGGAAGGAGAGCGTCAAAATAGCAGCGTTTGCTCACAGAGACAGCGCTGACTTTTTGAAAAATAAAATTACAAGCTTCTAAAGTTGTTGCGATTAATAAGCCAGCAGATAAATGGTTCATTTTTTTTTTCACTTGTGGAGGACCCTTTTAGGAACTCAACTTCTATTGTTCCTATATTCTGTAACCTTGACAGTGGGTACTTGTTTCTGTAATTAATAAGCCTTTTGGCTGTATGTTGATTTTTTAACGATACTATATTCATAGGTGTGCAACAGTGAGAATTGTGTAGGTACAGGAGAGGGTGAAAACTCCATTCCCGAACTGCTCAGTCTCCCGATCACAAGTAAAGAGCTTTTTCACCTTGCTTTTCATTTCTGTACATTAGGTCAGCCTTGTACAATAGAACTTTTCAGTGATGGAAATGTTTTATAATCTGCACTGTCCAGGATGGTGGCCACCAGCCACATGTGGCTTTTGAGCACTTGGTATGTGGCCGGTGTGACCAAGGAACTGACTTTTTGTTTTATTACGTCCCAGTACAGATGAATTTAAGAAACCACCTGTGTCTGGTAACTATACCATGTTGGAAGGCGCAGTCCTGGGCTGAACTGCTGGCTGTCCCCGGCAGACACCTGGGAGGTATGAGGGGAAGTCTCCTTGTAGGAGGATTTGGGAAGTTAAAATCTGTTCAGAACTTCTGTTTAGCAGCCATTGCACATCAGAGGTTAGGAGCCTGTATAGTATTATGTAAATCTTGGGGTGTTTGTCAGACATGATGAATGTATACTTTAAAAGAACGGTTTGTATATAGAATTGGAATTTTGCTAGTCAAATTTACTTGTACGTATTTTAACCTTTTTTTTTTTTTTTTTTTTTTTTTTTTTTTTTTTTTTTTTTTTTTTTTTTTTTTTTTTTTTTTAACATACATGGTTCTTAGACTTGCTGGACTGAAAGCATCTTTGTTCTGGCTGGTTTCAGCCAACTCTGTCTTCCTGTAATCTGCATCCCGCTCAGTAGCTGAGGTCTCAGTGTCGGGCAGGGGGTGGGGGGTGGTCAGGCACTGCTGGAAGGACCCCAGAGGCCCTTTGTGCTCTTTGCATCTATCTTTTCTTTTGCGGGTACAGAACAGTGACATCCTTGTGGGTAGTTTTCATGGGAATAGGTAGAGGCTACCACCCGTGTCCATCCCACTGACTGTCCTTTGGGGACCAGTGAGGAGGGAAAGGACAGGTGCCAGCCCAGATCAGAAGGTAACAAGGGGAAGGCACAAAGAATGCCCCCAAAGCAGTGACTCTGTCCTTGTCTGTGCAAGTGCCCAGCCCCCGGAGGCACAGATGGCATTTGGGTCATGCTCTTGACCTGCACTGTTACTTGTCTGGAGACATTTTGGTTGTCACAGCTTGGGGTGTGCTCCAGGAATGCTGCCCAACAACAAAGGTTTAGACAGCCCAAGGTGTCAGCAGTGCCAGGGTTAAGAACTCTCCTCACAGAAACGAGCATACATCCTGCAGTTAAGAAATACTTTAAAAAAGAAAGAAAGAAAGAAATACTTTGTCATGGCCTCGTATCACTTATCTAGCACCACATACCGAACTCCCCCCTGACCCTAATGACTTGATATGGTAACCCCATGTTGTCATTTAGGGCCACATTCAGCTGGGAGAGCTCATCTCGGTTCTCTGTGGTGTTGGCTGCGCTCACTCACGCGTGTGCAGGCCGTTGGCAGGTGGGCTGGGGTGCCCCCGTTCTGCATGGGACCTCTCCAGCAGCCTAGCCCAGGTCTCATGGTGGCTGAGTTTCAAGAGGGCTGCAGCAGAAGTTGCTAGGCTTCCTGAGACCGTGCTTCATCCGACACACAGCATCACCTTTGCTGTTGGTCAGACCAAGTTACAGAGCTGAGCCCAGACTGGAAGTGGATGGAAACAGAGTCTGGCTCTGGATAGGAGGAGCTGCCAAGAATGTGCAGCCTCTTTTTATCCCTCACAGGTCATTCCATAGCCTGACACTTAGATTGCCTGCGTTAGGGTGTCCAGTTAATACTAAGGTTTCTATGGAGACTGGATTCCCAAAATGAACTTCTAAAGGCATCAGTTTCTTTCAGCGTCTTTAACACATATTTGGCCAGTACTGCTGTGTGCTTGGTGATGAGTGAGTGCTGGAAATGGCTTCTAATCTTGTATTCTCTTGGGGGCGATGGTGCACTAGTGGATAAGCAGATTTCAGCCCTCACGGTGGGTGCGGTGAGATGTAGGTGGAGAGGGGCCCTTGGTGTAGGGTGACTGGGGAAGGCTTTTCTGAGCAGGTGACACCTGGAGGATGAGAAGGAGCCAGGAAGGTGAAGAGCCTAGGTACTCAGGTGCAGCGAAGAGCAGTTACCAAGGCCCCACAGGGGCAGGAGGAGCCGGTGTGGTGGAAGCCTGGTGCCCGAGGAGCACGGCTGCAGGAGGACAGGTTGGAGAGAAAGATAGCCTTGACCCCCTGACCCAGTTTGCTGGGACAGTGTTACAGCTAGTGAGCTGGGATCCTGTCTGGCACCTTCTGTGCACTTGAGAGCTATGCTTGGGACATTTGAAGTTACTGATGGACATAAGACAAGCGAGTGCACAAGTGTTGGCACACCAGTGTGTTGGCCTGGAGTGCAGCCTGCAAGTCCTGGGTGGTTGTTCATTGCTGTGAATGGATGCTGGTGCCTGTGTGCGTGGGAGGAACTGAGGAGGGGGAGGGTACCAGCTTCGTGGAGTGCTTCTGAGGGTCAGGTGAAAAGGTGGGGAAGGCTCCTCTGAGGTCCAAGGCCTGCAGGCACTACTCTGGGTAGGGGGTGGGGAGGCGGGTTGGAGTGAGTGGATGCGTGGCTGCTGAGGAGGGGAGACCACCATGTAAGTTTGGCTGCTAGTGTTAACCGGGGAGGGGGCTGGGACAGGACTCAGGAGTTGGGAGGGTGGTGTGGGAACAGTCACTTACTTGGCTGTCTCAGAACTTGACTATGTGACTGAACTCCAGGGTCTTGCTGGATGCAGATCCCGACACAGCTTTCCTGACAAGCTTCCAGGTCCCTGGACCGCACAGGGAACAAGCACAGGTCGTGGTGACAGAACCCAGCTGGTGGAGGAAGTTGGTGTAGGAGAGAGGTGGTAACTGGAGGCTAAGCACCTTCCAGAGGCAGGGTGGGGGGCAGTGTTCACCTGTCTTCCTGTCCCTAGGCCTGGCCCTCAGGGGGTGCCAGCTGCTCACATTGGCCTTCTGTTTCAGCTGGTCTCACGGGTGCATAGTTTATCCTAACCAGCATGCAGCTTTCTGCATGTGAACAGTTAGCTGTGACTTGCGGGTGAGATGGACCACATCTTCATGAACTCTTGTGAGGTTAAAGAGCAGTTTAAATTAGTATAGAGTTTAATTTGTTTTGTATCTGAGAAATGGGTTGAACCAGTTAGCTTTCAGCAAACAGTGCCTCATTGTAATGTAATTGCAACTGCTCTCATAACAGTCTCCAGGCACACCTGCTAAACTCAGAAATTTAAGATTTGAAAGAGGCAGGTGAGATTAGGGAAAATACCTTTGATTGGGAGGGGGAGGGATTTTATTTCAAACAAAGCAAAAGATTGTCTTTGTTTTTTGAATCTTAAGGCATGTAACAAAGCAGCATTATAAGTAAGTGCTGGTTAGTGTAGATGCTCCCCGGTGAACACAGGTAACTCCGAAGTTTTATACGTGGGAGAAAGTTTGAGGGTAACTGGGTCATCAGGAAGAGAAGGCAGAAGGGAGGAACCAGATACCTGATGAATATCTGATGAGACTGACAGATTCCTCCCCTCCCACCCCTTGTCTTTCTGCTCCTTGTTCCTGTGACAGCCGCCTGAGATTCCTGTGGGGGTGGGGGCGGGAGCACACGGGGACAAAGGGAGGGCTCCAGCTGCACCTGGGAGCTGCTGCTGCCCTTCTCACAGCCTGCCCAGGTGGGGAAGACAGAGACCACCCATGCCCGCACCAGCCTGGTCCTGAAGGTGCAGCTCAGATACAGTGAAATTCTGCTGTCTCCTTGTTACGGGAGTCGGCAGTTTGAGTCCCTTTTCGTAGGTGCTTCGTGGTCAGACAAGACAAAGAAGAGGTTCATGATGAGCGCTGTGCATCTTTATAAGTTTACTTTTTTGTAAACTAAACAACTTACTCCTTTATAGAAACTAACTTTAGAAAAAAATTCTTGCGCTCTTAGGCAAATAGACCAGTTCCATTTTTTTAATGGTTGTTAGACCCAAAACTTTTCTCTTTCTAATAAGGAGAAAACGTGTTTAATCAGCTGGAAGACCTATATGGAGAAAGGTGGATGACTTAAAGAGAACTTGAATAGATGTGAATGCAGAACCTGAATGTGGTTTTCCTGTGTGCGTGTACTGGGTTATTTTAAAGACGTCACTTGATTCAGGGGAATAAGTATTCCAGAGGAATCAATTCTGTAAAAGAAAGAGGAGGGGAAGATGGTCTGTTATATAAACAGAAAAGCCCTGTAAAGCATGCGAGGCAGACCAGAGTAGTCGAGATGATCGGAGGTCTGGGAATTTGGTTCATGGTTAGTGTAGCACTGTGGATCAGTGCTTCCAAGTTAAAACATGGAAATATTAGAAAAATACTGGGGAAATATTTTATAACCTTTGAGGTGGGGATATGGGGCAAAGGTTTATTAGCATGACACAAGGCCATCAAACTGTCTATTAGAGATTCTGGTCTAAAAGCAAAAATCTGTCAGTAATCACTAGAGTATGAGCTCCACGGGGGGCAGGTCTTTGTTTTAATTCTTCCATACTATTTCCTCTAACAACTCCTGAAATGCAGTAGTTCAGTAAATATTTGTGGACTGAATGCATAGATCAATCGAAATGCTCATCAGTAGGGTCTGGTTAAATGAAGGTCACTTACAAAGTACCTCTTTGAATCATAGGTGCGTAATTTTTCACAAGTGAATCAAATGGTACTGTCTTCTCCAAACTTAACACGTGTTCTGAAATTTCTGACCCAACCTATTTAGACAGTAAAGGCCAGCTTTAGTTTTTAACCTCTGTACCGAACACAGTCCCAGCACCAGCCCCTGACCTCCCACCACTGTCACCAGCTGTCCCCGCTTGCTTCCCGATTCTGCCCCTCCCTGCTGTCCTATGCTCACGGAGCTCACACTCTAGTGATCACTGGCAGTTTCTTGCTTTTAGACCAGAACTTCTAACAGAATTGAGTAGTTGCCCGCAAAGCCTAAAACATGTGCTGTCTGTGCTCCTGCAGGAAGAGTTGCCACGCCTGCTCTGAGCCCTTGACCAGCATCACTTGACCCCTAGTCAGCAGAGGAGCAGCCTGAAGGCAAAGCAGCCCCTGAGGCCCCAGGGCTGGGACCACACGCTTTGGTTTCAGTCACTGTGCCCCGGCCACCACAGGAAAGATGCTCTGTCTGGCTCTGCTGTCACTTAACGTGCTAAGCTGATGGGGTAATTCTACATGCAGGAAGCGCGCTTACATTTCCTGAGTTCTTCCAGTTCACTTTTCCTTTGCAGTCTTACTGTGATGAGTGAAATTTGTGTGTTTATGTACTAGAAGTACCTCAAGGCAAATTCCTCTGTGACATTTGTGCTGAGGAGGGTACGAAAATTAGCTTGTTGAGGACAGGAGTAAGTCCTTTGGGTTAATTTTTAAATTCTCTTCTAGTTATGGGATTGCAGTCTGTGAGTTAGCTATAAAAAAGTCATTTAGGTACAACACAGGGACTGTATCAGTGGTATTGTCACAGCTACATGAGGGATCAAATGGGGTTATTACTGTATAAGGTCTGCACACGTCTCAGCAGTACATTCTTGTGCCCACTAAACCAGTTTAAACAAAGGCATTTAGGTCGCATATGTAGGCACTTCAGTGAAGATTTTAGGTAAATCTATAAAAGTTTTTGCTCCAGGTAGCCAGTAGTCCCCTCTGCTAGTTCAGCAGCCACTCGGTGGCACCGCTGATCTGAATAGGCCAGTGTGCTTCCCTGAGGGACGAGGGTCTACCACCAGTCCGACCCCCTGAATGTCACCTAAGTGGGTGTAAGTTACTGCACACTTTATGTGGCTAGGCAGTGGTCACTTCCTTTCTTTGTGCTTCTCTGGGGCCTTACTTCTGTCCCTAAGTCAGTACCACCCTCAGCCCACTCATGGAACAGCTGTCACTCATTTGATTCATTGGAAAAACCTACGGCCCATTCCTGCACTCCCTTGTCAGGCTGCAGAGAGACAGCAACTGAGTTCTCGGGGACACTAGGCAGTGTCTAGAGATTTGGGGTGTGTTATTGGCATCTTGTGGGTAGAGGCCGGGGGTGCTGCCCAACACCCTGCAGTGCCCTGGACCGCCCAGGAGCCCCCAGTGTGCATGGGGCCTCTAGCACCACTCGGGGTGGGGGGGTGAGAGGTGATGTGGCGAGATTCTTCTTTGGTGTGGAGGCTGTGTGTGTGGACTTGGTCTACTGCAGCCTGAGTTCTGCTGCGTCCCGTACCATGGTGTTTCCACGGTCTCAGAGGGGTGATTCCCACAGACTGCACTGGGCTCTCCTTAGTGTCTTTTATTTTTCTGACAAGCTGTTGATTTCTGCTTCCATCAGAATGAAGAGCTTTGCATGACTGGGTGTCACCTTAGGTGTGAGGAGAAGCTCATGGGGACCCACTTCCACTCAGATGATTGTCACACTTTCCCGATTGTCTCCTGTCCCCGCAAACTTCTGGGGCTCATGCATGCATGGAACATTCCGCTCTTAACCTAAGAGCTATCCCCTCTGGCTGAGGTCATCCTCCCATTTGAAGGGGCAGCTCTGGAGGTGCTACCAGGAATGAGAGGACAGGGGGATCCCCAGCAGTCACTGAGTGGCTGTCGGGGTGGCAGAGAAAGAGCTCCTTATTTTCCGGTCCACCCTCCACTTAACTGCCAGATTGCTCTCCTAGTGCCCACGCCCCTTTTATTTTAAAATGTTGGGAATATATTGTGAAGTTGAATCCAAGGTTCACATTAGTTTTCCCCTTTACCCCTGAATACTTCAGGGTGCATTTTGTGGAGTCCACGGACATGTTTTTATGTAACCACAATTCAGGTGTCCAGATCAGTAAATTTTAACAACTGATGCTCATTGTGCCCATAATGTCTTTCATGGCTGGTCCCCCTGACCCGGGTCCAGCCAGTCCAGGAACGCACGCTGCATTTAAGGTCATATTTGTTCTTGAACCTGGAGCAGCCTTTCCTTGTCTCTTGCCCTTTGCTTTGTAGGGGTGCAGCCGTCATCTTGGAGACCATCCCTCCCGCTGGCTCTGTTGGCTTCCTCATGGTTAGGTTCAAGCTTTCCATTTTGGGCTGGATACCACAGAAATGTTATGTCCTGGCTGCTGATGAGTGTCCCCAAGGCTCTCTGCACTGCTTGCAGGGGCCCAATCGAAGTCTTCAAGCCTTCAGCCTTGTGTCCTGTGTCCCCTGCACCAGCTCTAGGCGTCACTGCATTGCTCACACTGGGAAGCTGGCCTTGTCTCCGCCCAAGTCTCCTTCTTGCCTCCCCCACCCATCCACCCTGAGGACCTCAGAAGGCCTCTGATGGTCACCTGTCCTCAAGGCCACCTGGCAGATCTGTTCTCTGGGAAAATGCCTGTTGAAGAGCAGCAGTCTTTGTTCTGGGAGCGCAGAGATGGGGAGTGAGGTCCTCCCCTTGGTTCGTAGTCTGCTGTCGCAGCCCACGTCTTACACGGGCGGCACAGGCAGCCTGTCTGGATGGCTGGGAGCTGAGCCCTCCGGTGTGGGGGGCACAGGGGTGCTGCTCCCTTCTCTCCCCTCTGAGACCCAGACTGGAGTCTTCATGAAAGATCCGCAAACTCATGACATCTTTAGTGTCCCTAGGATTGTCACAGAGCTCCTAGACCAGAGTGATAGTCTAGGGCTCCCTTACTGAGTGATTAAGGCTGAACAACGGATTCATGTCCTGAGAACGTAGTAGCTATTTGAAAAAGAAATTCCCATGAATTGAAGGGGACTTTTTATTTTCTTCTTAAATAAACCACTGTTGTTAACTAATGGGCTCTACTTCTCAAACTTAAGAATGGGACCGGCAGGGCCACCCTCATTTCCTCTTCTGTTGGTGGTCGTGCAGCGTTTGCCTTGATCACAGGCACCGCTGAAAACCGCTTTGTACGGAGGTGATGTCATCGGGAAGGGTGCAGCACCACCTGCTGGCGGGACTGTGGACCATCGCCAGCGGGCTGCTCGCCGGGTCTGCGTGAACGCTCACTTCGGAGCATTCAGTGGTGAGTTTGCAGCGGTGCCCCAGGCGTCTGCCGGGTGGTTAGGGAGCGGGGCTTTTGGTGGCTTTCAGTCTCCCTGAGCTGTCCCTGCAGCCTGGTGGCTGTGTGTTCCCACAAGAAGGGGGCTTGCCCACTGGAAGTCCCTGGGTGAGGAGTGGGGATCGTTCCCTTTCCAGGAATGAATGCTAAGTCAGGTTCGTGCTGTCACCGGAGGGGAAGTTAGAGGATGTGCAGGAAAAACCAGCGGGTGTCCGCTAACCGGGGCCCCGCCAGCATTCACAGTGTGGCTTCTGTGAATTGGGAGCTTTGCACCTCAGAAACTCAACCTGAAGATGGACTTCGGGGAGGCCGTCTGTCAGTCTCTTGACTGTTGTGGCAGATGAACTGAAAACAGTGATTGGTCAAAATAACCAGTTGACTGCCTGTATTAGCTTCTGTCTGACAGGCCGTGGCCTCTCTCCTGTTTGGACAGAGTAAGTGGGTCACAGTGACGATTGTCCTGAATGCTTTTAAAGAAAAATGTGTTGAAGATTTTGTGGTTCTTTTTTATTTTTTAGGGCTCATGTATCTGTTGGCCATAAATTTTTGGGAATAGTTATTATTTGGTTTACATTTGACTCTTGAACAACGCAGGAGTCTGGGGCGCCGGCCTCCTGTGTGGTCGAAAGTCTGCGAATGACTGCAGTGGGCCCAGTCGCGAGCTGACCCTTGAATGATGCAGGTTTGAACTGCGTGGGTCAGTTGGGGGAAGTCCGCATATAAGTGGACCCACCTAGTTCAAACTTGTATTGTTCAGGGGTCAACTGTGTATATTTGGATTCGCATATACTTTATGACACATCCCTTTCCAGTAGTTAGGGGTGACAGAGTGAAGAGGTGAATGTTTATGGAACTCAAAGGGAGAAGTCCGTTGCTGTGTTCAAGATACCAGGTGTTGCTTGGCCAGCCCGTGTCCCTGTCTAGGTACCCCACCCGTACGTAGCCTGTCCGTTCCAGTGCCACAGCCGACGGAGCCTCCTGCCCTGAGGACAGCGAGCTGGTGCAGAATTCTTTCTAGAAACAGACACAGCTGATGGTGCACAGTAGCTAGGATGTGGAATTACAGGTGGTTGTGGACCATGCATAGATGACAGTGATTGGGTAAGAGAGGGTGGTGGAAGCATTGAGAAAGTACACCCAGGAAAGCGGAGAAAAGTCACCACGAGCCAGCCCGGGCGGAGATCTGTTCCTGTTTCACCTTTCTCCTTTCCAGTTCCGTGTCTGCTGGGGCCTGTGTGCTCCCTGTCCTGGACCCGTCACATCGCCCCTCTTCCCAGTGGAGTTTTCTCCTTTTGGCAAACAGGGGCCTTGACCAGTTAAGCCTTTCGGTGGGGGAGCGGTTGGGACGGCGGGATCAGGAGTCATTTTAATTTTTCATTTCTATAATTAACCGTTTCTCAAAAGATGCAGTTGCTAATACCAAATTTCTCTCTTCCTGTGAAGTTTTTCATTGGCAAACAGGTTACTGAGACAGATACACAATGAATTTATTTATCCATTGAAAGTATATGAAGTGATAAAAATCCAAATCTGCTGTCCATGGGACGTGACTTCCTTGAACATTGTTACTGTGTCATTGTTTTCTGGGACATTTCCCTCAGAGGGTTCAATGGTGCATGAGGCTGTTTCCTGTTCTTTCTGAATTCATGCTTAAAAAAAACCAATTGTTACCAGAATTTATACTTTTGATCGTCACACAGCACATCACCAAATTGTTAATTACTACATTAGGTAGAATTGGGAGGAAGAAACATTTGTTAAAGAAAAGAGTAAACAAATAACGGAACCTGTAGGGCCCTGGGAGGGTGTGTCTCAGACGCGCTCCGCCCCGCTCCCATCCCCCTCCGGCCCCGGAGCTCGTGTTGTCCAGCCCCTCCCCCATCACAGCCCAGGACACGGTGACTCAGACACGTGACCCAGTATTTGTCATTCCTGTTTAATCATTCCTTACTAATCAATAACTTGGTTCTTAAGCCCGGTTTTCCTCCACTCGGTAAGCTTCTTGGTGAATTTCTACAACTTGATCAAGGAATGTTATCTTACTTGAGGTTTTCTTGCTTAATTAGGAAGGGGAGTCTGGGACTAAAAGGAAGTGTGTTTAGCTTCCTCACTGGACACTCTCCCCCCTTTGTATTAGCACGGTCTCAACTTAGGGATGGCAGTTGAACTAAATACCCAGAAATGGAGAACATTTGATTTGTCAACTTCCGGTCACACCCAGAGGTGAGAAGTGGCAGAGTTTGTCAGTGTTTTGCTTCAGCAGGTGAGAAACTTTTGAGTAGTAAGAACAAGGCAGTGTCTCAGGGCTTCTGTGCCTGCATGTCCATCTCCCTAGGACTCTGCTGAGATGTCTCTGTGCCTTTTATAAAAGACCCCTGTCCCTGTCCCTAACCTTCTAACCCAGTTTTCTTTTTTTTTATTTTGTAGATGAGTAAATTTTATTGTAAAGAGGCTAGACAACTTATCCCCAAGCATGTACATAATAAGTAGCAAAATTAAGACCCAAACTGAGTTCTAATTACAAGTGTACTAGGTATTTTATTGTACCTCCCTACGTCTCCTTAAAAGTTCAACAAAGGCAGACTAAAAGCATAAACATGGAGAGAAGGTTTTCCAGGAATTATTTTTTCTTAACACGACACCTGGTGCATCAAAATTAAGTACTCAGGTTGCTCACTATGGGCTTCCTTGGCTAGAAAGCAAGCTCACTCACAGCAAGAATCGTGTCTTGTTCCTGTGGGACCCCCACGCTGCAGTGCCTGGCACGGAATAGACACCTGGTGAAGGTTTGTTGAGTGAGTGAATGAAGGCTCACGCATAGGAACCCAGGGAGTGAGGCCATTTTATTGTTAAGTGTTTCACAATGAAGTGTTTTAGTGCTGTTGTGCAGATTGGCTTCTGTGTACTCCCGTGTGGAAGTAGGTATTCCTGCTTCGGTCTAGCCTGACCGGGCCCCTGGCACACGAACAGGCTCACGACATGCTGTTCTAACAGTGACCTCAGCCATGCTGTACGGCGAAGAGCACCGTGAGGGGCTGGTCAGAAGGCACAGTCTCCATTCCTCGTGCTGCTTTTCAGTTCCAGTGTAAAGCACAGACGATTTAAAATAGGAATTGTAGGAACACTTCCAATTCAGGGTGCCTTCTGTTTTGAGTTGTTAACAGGAAATACGATACTCGTGTCTTCAGCTTGTAAGTTTTGGAAGCATGTTCTTTTTTGACTGTGGGAGAATATTTACTTGGTCTTTATAAATACATTCATGTTTTTGGGATTTCTGTTTAAGATACCAGTGGATATCTGGCCCAGATTTGGATCTTGGTCCAAATCTGGCAGAGAACACCAGAGCCACCTGGACTGTTGGTGTGCACAAGAGGGTTGTCCGGGAAGTGTCCAGCCACGTACTACGAAAAATGGAGGCGTTTATGGCTGGAGATTTTTCTGGACAGCCCTCGTATATCTGGCCCTCTTCAGTCTTAAGGAGTCAGAATCCTGGGGGAGGGGGCGTGGATACCTGGAAGTACGGTGGGAAAGGTGGAAGGGCTTGAAATGAGGCGAGGCTACAGAGTGTGGTTTTTCCGGCAGGACGACCGTTTGAGGACTTGAGCAGGAGTTGGGATGTCAGCGCTGTCCTTCAGAAAGGTAAACAGGCAGAGAGGTGTACAGTGGGTTGAAGGGGACACGAGATGGGGAGGTTAGGGGCAGGCTAAGCAGAGGTGGGGGCGGAGGTGGGAGTTGTGCAGTGGGTATGGTTGAGTGGCAGCTTGCCGTGAAGGGTTCATGAGGAGGCGGGGGAAGTGACGGGTAGCATTGGCAAGGAAAGGCCTGTAAATAGGAGGTTGAGCCCTTAGGGTACTGTAGGACTCTAGGCATTGGGATACAGCCAGGGAAAGGGAATGGCGGGGGTGGGAGAATTACGAAAGAGTGGTGCCGTCTAGGCTGGTCGGAGCAGAAGTGGAGGACTGATAGGTGTGTCAGAGGAGTCAAGAGAAAGGCTGAGGTTTCCCCGCTGCCCTCATCCAGGTGTCAACCTGAGGCAGAGGAGGAACACTTGGCTTGTCTTCTGAGTTTGGAAGCTGAGCCAGGTGGGAGTGGGGGAGCCCTCCCACAGACCGCTGGTGACTCCATAAATAGGGAGGTCCTGTCCTTGTTTGCTAGCACCGAGGAGAAGGGTGCTTGGTGCTGGTGTCGGTGTGGTATGGTGTACAGATAATTTCATGTGCGGTATTTGATGGTGAGAAACAAACTGACTAAAGCTCTAGGTTAAGAACAAACAAGTGTTAGATGTAAGGACTGAAATGCGAAGGGGCCCGGGGAGTTGCAGGGGCCAGGATAGCAGGGAGTCTGTGCTGCTCCGTCCATGTTGCGGAGGGGACCCAGCCATAGCTCTCAAGTTCATGTCTCCCTTCCATACCTGGAGGGCCTGCTCACAAAGGGCCTCAGTTTCCCACATTATTTTTGGTGGTGGGGGGGTAGAGTTTGTTTGGTCTGACATGAGCTGGGGGCCTACCCCTGGTCCGGTCAGCTGTGACTAGGTGGGTGGCAGGGGTTGTGTAGTATAAACGTGCTCCCCGGAGCCAGTGGACCATCCCAGGACTAGGATTTGGAAGAGCTTTAGGAGTAGTTGGTCTAGAAGCTGAGCAGACTCCCCACTATCACTACCAGAAAACCCCCCAAAACAAACAAACAAACAACAAAGTGGAAAGCAGCTATGAAGGCAAGGGCGCACAGTCCTTCCAGCCTCGTGGACTAGGAAGACAGAAGTGGGTCCAGAGAACAGGGAGCGTGCTTTGTTGGGGAGGGGGTGGTCAGGGAGGTGCCATGTAGAGGCGTCTCTAGGCTCTGGCTTCGAGGGTACGTGGTGTTCCCTGGCAGAGGGGAGGAGGGGCCAAGGAACACTTTGAGCAAAGGGGCACGTCTTAATTCCTGTACCTGATTTCTTTTCTTAAAAAAAAAAAAATGTGCACAGACTCATTGCTTTAAAGTGCGTTAGTGTGGGGTCAGAGTCAGCCCCGGGTTTGGACCGCCGGCCGGCTGGCATCTCACCTTTGAGCTGGTTACTGACCGTTCTTTGGCCCAGATTCCTTTCCTGTAATGTCACAGAATTAGAATGACAGGGCGTGACGATGACACCACACACCCATTGGGTTACTGAGGGGTTACCTGGCGGATGTGCGTGGAGTGCTGAGCTGACACAGCATCTGGCACGGAGTAGCACTCGGTATGTTTCATTGTTGGTTAAAAATAACATGAGCCGCATCCTTTTCCCAGCCGTACTTTGAAGTCTGGTTTGGTGGCTTTGAATATTCAGGTCCACCTGTCTCTCATGGAGTGGGCATACCAAGGCTCACTCGTCACACTGTTGAGACTTAATGAACAGCAGGCCGAGCTCTTGGAGCATGGAGGCAGGTGAGTGCTGTCCCACCAGCCCCTCCTCAGTCAGAGACAGGGGCCCGCGCAGGCTGGGAAAGGGCAGGGGGGGGAAGGAGGTCCCCGTCACCTGAGACCCGGAGGTGCTGTCTTCCTCATTTTCTCCCCTTTTGGGGGAAAGTGCCTCTAGTAGCTTCCTAGACCTTGTATGTCCTCACTCTCATCTTAATACTTGATAGTTTTGTTGAGTAGAGAATTCTTTCTGGGGATTAGTTTTCTTCCCGTTTCCAGGGGTGCCGTTGGAAGCCCCAGCCGTCCATTCTCCATCTGTGTGTGTCCCCAGTGTCTTCCATCTGGGAACTTTGGGGCTTCTGAAATGTGACGCATCTCGATCGGTCTCTCTCTCTTCGTTGTGCTATGCCCTTGGTGCACGTTCTCAGTCTGGGAACTTAGGGAGTTCTGGAAGGGAAGCATCAGGCCCATAAAGAGGTTTCTCGCTGTGCCTCCTCATTTCTCTGCTGACTGGGGTGCTCTGAGCGCGTTGCCGTTTTTAGACACTTTCCCGCGTCGGTGTGTCTGTTTCCTGGCTGTATTCCCTTAGTTCTTGCTCCAGAAACATGTCGAGTGCTCAGTAGTCAATCCTGTGCCCGATGGCAGTCACTCCTTTTCTGCAGAATTTGAACCATTGACCTGGGCAAAACCTCCATTGGGAGAAAGTTGGAGATCTTTTTGGGGCCTTATTGTGTCATTACCATCTTTTCTGCAAAAAGTGAAGAATTTCCGCCATAACTTTTTCTTAAAAGACTTATGAGTCCTACACATAAACCATAATCAGGTGTTTAAAAAACCTTCTAAGGAACACAAGAAAATACAGGATAATTAAAAAAACAGCTAAACATGTTTAGAAATTTATTATTTGGTGATTACGGTTCACCAGAACGATTCCATGTAGGAGCCAGAACAGGTGTTCGATGAGCCTCTCCTATCCCCTGGCACACCTCGCCATGTAGCCTGCTTTGTCCCAGCGTTGGAGGGCAAGGCAGATGGACATTTCTCGAAGCACCAGTGTGAGGTCACACACGGTGTGCAGGAATGTGGGCCTCTGCAGGCAGGTGCAGCTTTTGACTGGAACCTCCAGGTAGCACCAAAGACCTTCAGCGGAAGCATGGCATGGCTCCGCCTGCTGGGAAACAGGATGACGTGGCCCTTGTGACCGCCGGGTGGGTGTGTTCTCGGGCCGGAGCAGGAGCTGCAGGCCTGTGTGTACACCATGGCCCAGAGAGTTAACTTGTGGTGAGCCTGTCCCCTTTCTGTCGGGGCCCCTAGCAGGTGTTCTGCTTTGCCAGAACAAAGTGAAGGTTGGTCTGCAAGGCTGTCTTCATCTTCACGGGAACTTCAAGCAGAAGCTGGTGGTTTGTCCCCTCCGTGCTTCGACCGGCAGCATGTGTGACACGTGCACTCTCCTTGGACCACGGCTTTTTGAGGATGATCCTCTGGTGTCGTGGCGGTTAGGGCAGCTTCCCATTGGAGGAGCTTGAAGCCTGTAGTGCCCAGAGGACTAAAAGCCCAAACGCAGCGCAGCTGGAGCCTGAACTGAGCGAGCCCTCCTGGAGGCTGTTGGCTTTGGTCACTCATTCTTTGCTGCTCCATCATCAATTGTGAGATGCACAGAAAGTGACCTGTTGTCCAGAGGCAAAGAAATGGGATGCAGACCAGGGATGAGCAGGCGTAGGAGCCGGAGGCGGGGCTTTAAGCTGACTGACTGCACTGGATAATTAAACTGGAAATCGGTATCGAGCACTGTCTGGGAAGCCTCCAAGACAACGTCAGAAGGGAAAGTGGAAAAGATTTTAACTTGAAGGACAGTGAGAACAAACATTAACTGGGGTGGAGTGCAGGCGAGTGCTCCTTGGGAGTCTCCTGGATTGGAAGGCGGATGCGGAAAACCAGAGGGGTCTCCGCCTGTTTGCCTTCAGAAGGCAGAGGAGTGGCCTGCACCACGGCAAGCGTGGGGAAGGGGGAGGAGCCGCGTCTGTGGTGTGGACACCAGAGGCCCCCTGGGGAGCACTGGGGAGGCCGGAGGCTGGTCTTCGGAAGAGAGCAACTTGGCAAACCTCTAGCCAGCCTTAGAAAGTAGCAGTGAAATGCCGGCAAAATGAAGAAGAATGAATCAGACATGAAAATTAAAAAATGAAATGTCAGTGCATTCATTTTTAAAAGTGTGCTCTTAAAAATCAAAGTGCATTGATCGGGTCATTAAATCATGACCATAGTTTTGTGCCAAGTTTTTCAGCTGCCAAAGAAGCTTTTTCTTACTGTGTTGGTTACTGGGAAAGTCAAGAAGCAGTTATAAAATGCAATAACTTTTTCTCACTTTAATGTCAAGTCATCCTGTCTTTTGTTTGATAACTTAAAAGTCATATTTTACAAAACAATCCCCTCCCCCAGCTGTCAATTTTGGGTAACTTGAAGCTACAGAAAGTTGAAAGAGTAGGTCCGTGAACATTCTGTACCTTTCACCAAGGTTTAGTCATTTGTAACTGAAGGGCCACATTTTCTGTCTGCGTGGACTTTTCTGGAGAAGCATTCTACGGTTGGCAGATGTCACGATACTTTACTCTTTCCACCTGTAGCCTACTGTCTCCAGAACAAGGGTATTCTTTGACATATCAGTGACAGTATTGTTAACTCCCCAAAACTTTAACACTGATTCAGTAACGCGTAACCCAAGCTCACATTTAAATTTCCTGCATTTCTCCCAAATGTCTTCGTGCCCTCCTTAGGATTCAGGATTTAATCGAGATCACGTGTTGTATATTTATTTGGCTTTCATGTCTCTTTAGGCTCCCTACACCTAGATTGGTCTTCGTTCCTCTGTCATGACATTGACGTTTTTGACAAGTTCAGGCCAACTGCATGTAATGTCTGACATTCTGGATTGTTATAAATGTTTCCTCAAGAGTGGATTGTTCTCTTGTTGGTAATACTGCGTTTCACCACTTGATTAAGATGATGTCCACCAGATCTCTTAATTGTAATAACAATTCCTTTTTAAAATTAAGAAGCAGGGAGTTCCCTGGTGGTGGTGTGGCTTAGGCTTCGACGCTTTTAACACTGCGGCCTGGGTTCGATTCCCAGCCAGGGAACTGAACTTACCCCCCTCCCTCCCCCGGCAAGCGAAAACAAAACATAAAAAAACAACAAAAATTAAGCAGTCTGTGAGTGATCCTTTAGAGACCTTGTGACTGTCTTGTCACTTAACGTGCTTTCACCTGTTGACTTTGGCATCACCCATGGGTGGTCTTTGCTTGCGTCTGTCACCACTCTGGAGGCCCCCAGATGGTGGTTTTCTGTCTGCCACTCTCACTCATTTGCATCCCCTACGAAGAAGAGCTTTGCCTTTGAGCTTGTTTCTGTTTTACTTACTTATTTGAGTGCTCTTGTGTACTTGTGTGTTCATTTTTTTCCAATGACATATATTCTGTTACAACTATTATTCCTTTTAATCTTCAGGTTGTCCCAAATTTGGCTGGTGGATATCCTTTCACATTCTACCTGTTCACAGCATCTTTGTATTAGAGAATTACTCAGAAGTAAGTTTCCTTTGTCTCTTACAAGCCCCTAATTTTTCATGCAGAAGCCTTAGGACTGAATGTGTTTTGGCATTCAGCCTTTTTCAGGGTTTAGAAAGGTAAAGGAGTGCGTGTGTCACATATGCACAAACCCCCTGGAGGGCTTACTACTAAAAGCCTTGTGCCTGTGATAGACATGATTGCTCCCACTGGCTGGGGTGAAAACTAGCTGATGCCTCATGTCAGCTCTGGTCGGGTCTCTGAGGTGCAGACAAGGAACGGTACGGTGTTGCTGTGTGTGTTCTGTCTTGGGCTTATGCTGATACCGGAGTCATCCTAACCTCAAATGCAGCTGCTAAAGGAATTCTCTAGGTATGTCTCCAGGAGGTTGAGTTTTTAGATTGTTTTTTTGTTGGTTTCCTGAACAGGGATCGAACCCAGGCGAAGACTAGCCAGCCACTACACCACCAGGGAACCCCCCCCCCCTTTAGATTTTTAAAAATACTAAAATCACATTACTCATACAGAGACTAGTCTTGGATACTTAGAACCTCGTGGTGTAGTAGACTATGTATGTACAAAAAAGTTCATCAGAGTAACAAGTCTGTGGAGCCAAAACATAGGCTCAGTTGATTTAATCGAGAGCCTTATGTCTGTGAGGTGCTGATTCCACCTTGGAAAATCTGCCCGAAGGCTGTAACACAGGCTTGTCCAACCTGCGGCCCAGGACGGCTCTGAATGCGGCTCAGCACAAATTCATAAACTTCCTTAAAACACTACGGAAACTGTGCACGGACGACCTTCTGTAAGCTCACCAGCTGTCGCTGGTGTGAGTGTATGTTATGTGTGGCCCGAGACAGTTCTTCCAGTGTGGCCCAGGGAAGCCACAGGGTCGGACACTGCTGCTCCAACCTATTGCGGACGTGGGCACAGAGCACCTGGGCTGTTGGACACCTGCCAAGTGAACTGTGGTGCCTGTGGTCACTGAGGTGGCTCAGAGTCCAGCACAGCTCCTCTCCTTTGTCACATGGCCTCTGCTCTAGACTGGGCTGCAGGGCCAGATAGGACCCACACACGCCTTTCCCTCTGATCCCAGAGCAGGGCCGCTGCACTCTGCCTCGGCCCTTCTTCCCTGAGCCTTGGAGTCCTGTCCTGGCCGTCAGCCTGTGGTGCGAGTTGACCTGAGCTGCTGTTTCCAGGACTTTGCCTGAAAACACACGGGCCCCTGTGAAACCAGCTTTCTTGGATTTTTATCAGTTGCGTGTGTGTGGTAGACCCTCTCTCCCCTGCCTCCTCTCTGCAGTGCAGTGTGGTTTCCCATGCTTTGTCCGCTGCACTCAGCCACATGTTTTCCGCATCTAGCATGCATTGACCTGTGTGCTGCCTGAGGGATGTTCAGGGGCCTGCGGCATCAGGTAGACTTCAAGGACTTGAGGCATCTGCCACGGTGTAGGGAAGGCAACAGTGTGGTCCTCCCTCAAGGACTGGTTGGGAAGCCTTGTGCATTTGGTCTGCAGGGTAGACAAGGGGCGGGACCACAGGGTGCCTGCCTCCTGCCCGCATCTGCCTACGGCCAGAGGAAGCCCCTCCAAAGGCAGAGTTGTCAGTGTTGTCCGGGGGGCGAGGAGAGTTTGCGTGAAATATTAACAATACTTGTTTATAAAATTGATGATGCGGAATTCCCTGGTGGTGTAGTGGCTTAAGGCTTCAGCGCTGGCGCTGTCAACACTGCGGCCCGGGTTCGATTCCCAGCCAGGGAGCTACCCACATACCAAAAAAACAAACAAAAAACAAAAAAATTGATGATGCGTTTGCATTTACTGTGTTATAAATCTGTGATTTGAATTTTACATATATAACATTTGACTAAAAGTGGGTCTAGAAACTGTTTATAATGTTTTTTTTTGAATTTTATGTCTATATCTTCCTCTCTCTTTCTACAACTACCCTATGGGTTGCAACTAAGAAGATTAAATAGAGAAAAATTCAGTCTGTACACATGCCACTCCTTATCTCTGCTGGGTAGCTGCACCCCTTGTGTTAGGCCTCAGTAAGTGTGGAGCGTCCTTCCTCGCCTGCTGCTCCCCACCCCTAGTTTCACCTCCCCTCCCCCCGTGCCCCTGCCACTCGTGGGCAAAGTGCCAGCATTGTAAACTTAGCTTTGTTCTGTGTCAGCCCAGCCTACTGCCTTTCTGCAGGGTAGTCCTCCTGCTTTGAGCCTCACCTTCATGTGCACCACTCTGTGCTTCTGTCCTGTGCGCCAGGCTGTCAGAACAAGAGCCGCTCGTGGGACTTTAGTGGCGAGAAGCGAGTCCAGGCGCAGCTAGTTGGATGATGCTCAGCACCCTTCCACGGTGCCCACACTGGGAGTGAGAGGGTGGGGACCTCCTCCCAGGGGGCTCACTGTTTTCTTCTTCCAGGCAGCAGGGAGCATCACCCTGTTACAGGTCTTGAGCCAGAAGACAGTCTAGACATCTGAATTAGAGCAAACTATGATCCAGTTTTCTTACTATTTTTATTTTTTCTGGCTGTCACTTCATTTGGAAAATACCCAAAAGGATTTGGATTTGGATTTGGAGATTGGTTGTGGCTGTCACTTCAAATGAGTAGCTCTCACCTGGGGCACGTGTTGCCCCCCAGGGACATCTAGTGGTGTCTGAAGACATTTTTGTTGTCACAGCTGGGATGGGGCTGCTGCTGACATCGAGAAGGTGGAAGCCAGGGATGTTACTGGGTATCCCTCCGCAGACAGACTTCTTCCACTCCCACTTCCTGCCAGAGAGAAGCATGTGTGTGCGTACACCGTAAGCAGCGCAACTCCACAATAAAGCTCTTTTGTTAAATAAATGCCTTAGAGCTCCCAGTGCAGCTGGGGGACATTTCAGCTTCCGTCCGATACCTCGCCTGCCTTCCGACTGGACGTGTGCACGTGAGTGTGGAGTGGGCGCGTCAGCAGGCCCGCGGTCGCCCATGAGACATCCAGAAGTGGTCTTTCCACCGAGCTTAATGTGGAGAGGCGACAAAGACACAGTCACATGTTTTGAAACTTAGTTTCTGGGAAAGAACAATCAGATGCTCAGAAGAAATCTAGAATTCAGAAGAAATCTAGAATTAAGTGCATGTTTGTTCTGGCTGGAGTGTGGTGAGACAGGAGCGTGGACAGGCTGTGCCGTGGGTCTGCAGCTGGGTGGAGGGGTGGGTTGGAAATGCCCACGTAGACCTGTCTGCCCAGACTTAGAAGACAGTGGGCTAGACCTTTGTGATCAGATGAGTTCCTCTCTGTTAGTCAGGAACTGGGAGGAGCTTCTGGAATTGCAGTGAATACTTTTTTATTACTGTTACTGTGATTTTTGTGGTAACAGAATTCTAAACACCCCTTTCCTCCGAACTTTTCAGTTTAATGCAGTATTTTCCTTGAGGTCTTTCTAAGGATTTTTAAAAAGAAATTGAGATGAGAGTTCTTTTTCTTTTTTTTCCACGCTGAAGAACTAAATACTAAGTTTTAATACAGAGTGACTTGGGGCAAGAAACGGTGATAAGGAAGGGTGGGTTTCTGTGCCCTGTAAGGTGTGCTGCCCCTCCCAGCCCAGCGCACTGCGCACGCAGCCTCTCCTCCGTGTTGCAGAGTCTCGCATGTGTGGACAGCACGCCAGAAGCACTGCCAAAGTAAGGCAGTTTTGATGTAATTAATCCTTACCCATTTTTAAAGTGCAGTGTTTAGATTCTTTAGGGTTTCTTCTTTCAATAACCTGGCTTTGCCATCCCCTTTAAGCCCAAAGTTGATTTTCAGAACAAATTGACCCTAAGAAGCCATGTTCTCTTAAAAGGCTCCCCCCCAGTTTTCAGCGGGAGGGGTTAAGCCCCCAGAGATTGTGGCTCCTGGTCCAGATTAGAGCAGTATTTCTCCATCTTCTTTCATTAGGAAGCAAGAGAGCCCTTTTTCCAAATCACGTCATAGTTCGACGGCCAGCGGATGATAACCCAGAATGAATGATGTGGCCACACAGTTAAGAACAAAACCCCAGGGCGTTTGTATAGGTGAATAGAGCACATGTGTCACAGGGTTAGGGGAGAGGGTATACGGTTCTTTGTATTATTCGTGAAATTCTTAAGTTGAAATAATTTAAATTAAAAAGCAAAACTAAATTGAATGAGTTAAGTGCTCAGACAATTGGGTATTATTCGAAAAAGGTGAACATAGACAGAATGAACTCAACGTGACTCATAGACCTAAATATAACACCTAACACTAGAAAACCTCTGAAAGAAAACATGGAAAGTCACTGAGACTCTGCCTTAGGCAAAAACTCCTTAATCACGACGTGAAAAACACAGTGCGTAAAAGAGAACGTGCATATATAGGGCGACTTCTTCACAGACACCACGCAGAGTGAAAAGCCACAGGCTGGCCGACTCCTCGTCGCTGAGACGACTTGTGTGCAGGACGGTGAGGAGTGTAGTCACTCAGAGGCTGGCCTCATGCACTGCTGGTGGCAGTGAGAGACTATGTGGCTGTGCTGAAGACACTTCGGCTGCACTGCACGAGTCGGACAGTGAATTTCCCGAACTCATCCTAGAAAAAGTGCTGCGCGCCTCACTGCTGAATGTCATTGCGGTCACCTTTGAAGTCCTCCCCTGGGGAAGCTCTGCACCGATGCCAGTGCCTAGTCCGCCCTTCATAGCAGTTTTGGAACTCTTTCTGGAATGGCCATCAGAGCTGTTCATGTACGTTCTGTTCTGACTCGAAAGAAAGGTGATGGGGAGGGGTGTGAGCCTCCTCCCACTCCTGCAGAAGGTCAGCTGGGGCCTCCCAGAGGCCAGACACCTGTGAGGGCTAAGAGGTCTCTGCACTAACTGTGCAATTAACAGATTGTTTCTGGTAATAGACGATGGTCGTGTAAACTCTCTTCTAAGGAGGGTGATGCAGTCGTCCACATCGTTGTCGTGTTTTAGGGGTGCTCGCTACTTGGGGCTGAGCAGTAAGTTAAGGAGAGTATATGAAAAGAAAGTCTCCTAACAGCAAACACTTCACTGGATGAGCAGCTGCGAGTCCCCCTGAAATCTGCCCCAGAGAATTGAGAAACAGGAAAATCTCACAAGGATCTTAGATGCTGAGGGCAAACTGTGGAAACCCACCACATCCCAATAAAACGTAACGCGTGTCAGTTTTCAAATAATGTGTGAATGTTTGCTGGATACGCTGGACCAGGGCCACCGAGAACATGTCCTGTGTCGGGCCTCGTCACGCCCTGGTCACCACAGAAAGCTAATTCTGCTTCTCTGTTCGTTTCACTGCACGTTCCGATCACTTCTGACCTACTATAGCTGAGTTAGTGATTCCCTGTCATCAAAACTTAAACTTAATGTCACGCTTCACCACTTTTGAAACATGGATAGATAAAAGCCTCCCAAGACCATCCATTCAGTTGTTCAGACGACTTGGGAATTTTGGAGTTGCAGCCTTCTCCAGCAGCTGGCTGGCTAAAGTGCTTTCCTGGCTGGGAATCGAGCCCAGGCTGTGGTGTTGAGAGTGCTGAGGCCTAGCCACTGCACCACCAGCAAACCCCAATACTGGCTTTTATTTTATTTTATTTTTATAGAGGTGAAACAAAGACATAGTTTATTGAAGAGAAAGTACACTCTAAAGAGGTAGGAATGGGCTCGATCAAGGAGAGTGGCTTAAGAGCCCTGATACTGGCTTTTAAAAAAACACTGACTGTGAATGTTCACACAGGTGAAAACAGAATATATGTAATCACCCAGCTCCGCCAGTTTTCTTTAATCTGCTTCCTGTCTTGAAGTGTCGTAAAGCGAGTCCCCAAAGCTTACTTCACTCATCAGGAGTGAAGGACTCAGTCCCATCACGACACCAGGCCAAAGAACGTTCGTAACTCCTTCGCGTCACCAATACATGGACCTCGTTCACATTTTCCCGATTTTCTCTCAAAAGTGTGTACATGGGGATTCTTAATCAAGATCCGGAGTCTCATAACATTTAAAAAACTTCTTGTGGAAAATTGAAACATAAACGACAAGGAAGGCAGTGGTCAGTAGGGTCGGATGGTGTGTCCACATGCCAATCAGTGACCTGTCACGGATGGTGGGGTCTTTATCCTGTTATCCTTGTTGCTCCCAGTGTGATCAGGACAGCGTGTGATAAAGGAGGGCTTTGCAGTGCCCTCTGATTTTGCACTCTTAGTTTTGGACATTAACTTGGATATGGGGCTGAAAGAAAAGTAGAAAGCTGATGAGATTGGTTTCGGTTCCTCATGCAAAGTTCCCTCTTCAGAATGCTTCTTTGTTTTAGAGATGAGGCGTGCATCTTGTGTGGCTAGCCAGGGAGCAGACGCCCGCCCTGTGTGGCACTGGGTGCTCCATGGGCTGGTTGTGACCTGGCGGGTTTCAGAGGGGCTACTGCCCAACAGACAGTGGAGCACAAGGTGCAAGAGCATGTGGGCAGGCGGGCGCTGACGTCTCAGTGCTGTGAGCCCTTGTGTGTGTGCTGTGTGTATGTATGTATGCACCGTGTGTGTGCGCATGTGTGTGCCATGTGTATATGTGCACTGTGGGTGTGCTCCGTGTGTGCCTGTGTGCACACCCTTGTGTGTGTGTGTCTGTGGCAGCTGCTCTACTGGAAGGTGTACTTCATCCTCTAATCATGGAAAGGCTGACAGAGCAGTTTCCAGTTGTCTCATTTAATTTTTGTTTCAGCCTGTTGTTTAGAGCACCATTCTGATTTTACGGTCAGCAGTCCACAGTGAAAGTCACGTTCTGTATGTGGCAGAACCAGAACTTGATGACTTTGATACATTAACAGATGCACCACCTGAGTGTCGTTTCTGTGTAGGAATGACTGTGGGGCGTTGGGTACCATGGACATGTCTTCCTAGACTTCACAGGGAGGTGCCTTGATTAGAGGAAGATGGTGCTGCATTTACCATGAAGCCATAGGGGAGCCACCCAGCGAGGCACATCGTGTTGCAAATGAGAATTTGAATAGAAAATTACGCTAACACTTTGACTTTCAAAGATGTTGCACGTCATCTAAAGTAGGGGCAGGTCACTTCACATACTGGCTTCTGAGGTTCTTCAGTTTCTACAGAAAGTGTTTCCAAAACAGAAGTCGTGAAGCAAAGCCCCAGGCAGATGTGGGTCACAGACACAAGGGGCAGCTCTGAGCAGGTCCTATCTGAGGGGATTAGGTCAGTGGGCTGACTCAGCGTGGCCCGGGCTTAGCAGTGACTTTGACGCTGGAGGGAAGAAGGACCCAGGCCGCCCGAACCCGAGGGTGGGGTTTTCAGAAGGCTTCGGGGCGCTAAGGACAGTGAAGAGGAAAGCAGGAGCTGTTACATGTAAGTAAGACATTTTCAATGCACATTCGTTGTCTGTTGTCCAAGTAATACCAGCTGCACAGCCAGTAGGAGAAAGTGCAAAAAGCGCTGTTCGTCTTTTTAAATGTGTTCTTTTAAACTAAGTATATTTTCATTTTTCTAAAATAGCTGAAATTATTAACATTTGTTTTTCATTTAACGTACAATAAGCATTTCTCCAGATGTTTATACCATCTTCATTATTCTTGGTGATACGTAGCAGTTCATCTGGTACAAAGTTAATATTAGCGTCTTTTTTTTTTTAAACTGACAGGATGGGGGGAAACGTGAATGCTTCTTGGTTCCAGGGCCCAGATAACCTGTTAACTTTTTTGAAAGAAGAAAAATAAGTACATCTCTTGTATATATGTGAGAGCTGTCCAGAAAAAAACTAGCTATAAATGCCTCTGTTTTTCACATTACATGGCTGGGTACTTTGCGGAAATCCCTCACATACATACAAAAGATAATGTGAAAAATAAAAGCTGCCCCACTACGTCTGTCCTTGTCCAAAAATAGCCACTATTAACGTTTGCGCGTGTGTACACAGAAGAGGTTGCTTGTGTCGGCAGAGCTCTCTGTCCTTTCTGTACTCGCAGAGAAAAGCGTCGTCATTCGTGCTGTTCTGCACCTTGTTTGTTTCATTGACCGTATCGTCACAGCGGAGCCTTTGGGGCGAGCGTGCAGCCTGTGCAGTGGGGACGTGCTTGCTTCCTGTGAGCCCCACCCATGTGTGAGTGAGCGTGTGGCCTGCTGCGGTGGGGTGCGGGCGTGTCTCGTGGGGAGCGCTGCCTGCCTGGTGTTCCGTGATGGGGGCGCTGGAGCTCTGCACACCCACCCTGTGGGGCTCCGGGCACCCAGTGTCTGGATGTGGGCCTGCACCGTGCCCCTTGGGTGACCAAGAGGCCAGCATGCTGGAGACCCTGGTGTCCCTTCATCAGTGACAAGTCCATCTACAGAAAACTTTTTCAGGTTTGATTTTAGAAAACACACCTGTGACATGGAGAATAGAGAATGTGATTTTTAAACACTTTAAGTGCCTAACAGTATGCTGCTTTTTCCCACCAGACCCTTTGGATAGATCAGACAGCGTCTTCCAAGACACCTCCTTCCATCGCTAGTGGAGATAGGAATGCTTCTCTTCTTAAACGTTAACTTAAGCCATGGATGTTGAGTCTCGTAGTTGATAATCAAATAAATGTGGGCCCAGATTATAGAGGGAGCTGGAATCAAAAGGCAATATTAATCATTTATACTATTTACTGATGAAAGAAATGCATCTGGGTTGGTTCTCTTTGCTTGTAACTAAAGATGAAAGTCAGCAAGTATGGCATTATTGCTTCTGAAATTTTGGGAGGTGACTGAGTTAAATGGAGCCTCTCCATTTAAAGATACTTAGGTTCTTTCAGTAAATGCATCGCTCTAGCTTAAAGCAGTACAGCTGGGTGATTGTCGTGTGTACTCTATAATGTGTAAAGAAGAACATCTAACTAAAAGAAATATTTAAATTTCTGAGGCGTTATCCCCCTAATACTGGAATTTGAGTCTTTACCTGAAGACCCCCACATGTCTCAGAAAGCACTTCCTCTTTACCTAGATCCTAAGGACTTTGTTGTTTTTAGTCCTTAATTTAAAAATTAGCTGTTGAGTGTTTTGAGTTAGGGTCCGAAGTTCCTTACGTTGCTGGAATTCGGTGTGCCTCATGACAACGTTAGCGGTGAGTTTCCTCACGTTGCTTTTGGAAGGCTTGAACAAGGCAGCTTCCTTACAGACTCAGAGCAGCTCTCTAACGTGGGGGTGCTGGAGCCCAGCCCTGCAGTATGGCCTGTCATTCGATTGCCTGTGAACACCTGTGTTAATGGTGCCAGGGCTGGCTGTCCGTGAGCCCTAGTAGAATTGTTACGGCCTTTTCTATGTGAGAATGATTTTGTATTCTCTTGGTACTGTTCGTATTTCATCCATTAATACTCACGAATTGAAGTCCGTAGCGTTTATCTGTGAAAACTAGAGCAGCAGTGACCCAGTGCGATCCCACGGGGCCTCTCGCACACCCAACGTCGCCATGCCTGTGTCCAGCGAGGCCAAGGCTTCTGCTGAGGGAGCTGCCGCACGCCTTCTTTGTCACGTCACGCACGGTCCTGCCTTTTGAAACATTCCCAAGACTGTCAGCGTGGTCTCGCCTCCCCACTGGGCCGCGCAGCAGGCCTCGCCTTCTGCTGTGTCCTGGCTGCAGAGGCCCTGCCCGCACTTGGCGGGTGGCCTTCCAGTGCCGCCACTCGAGCCGCCTTGCTGGAGTCCGGCCGCTTCCCGCCTGCCCGGCCGAGCACTGCGGCATTGCTAGCTGTGGCTGGGCGTGGGCTGGCGGGTGATGGCGAGAGCGAGAGCCACCTCTCACATTTCTGAAGATGCTTTTCGCTGGGGGTGACAGTACACGTCAGGCTTCTGTCGTAGAGACCACGGGGCAATTGTTTTGAATGCTTCTGTGTAGAGCAGGAAAGTTTCTGTGGACTGGGAACTCTGGCAGGTGTGCTCCTGGGTCAGCCGTGCACTTTCCCCAGGTGTGTTTCAGCCTCATACACAACGGCTGTTACTCAGTGTCTGGTGTAGATGGTGAACGGTGACTTGTACACAGAACTTGTGATGGAAAACACCCCTGTGTGTTTGCATGGGAGAGGGAGGCCTTGCGGAAGCCGTGCTCGGTGTGGCAGCGGATTGTACTTTAAGTGATGAAAAGATGTGGGTAAGTACCCTTCAGCTCCGGGCAACGGTGGTCATGTTTGTCTTGACCGACAGCTGCGCTCTGGGTCAGACATGCAGCCCCAACTACGAGATTTCTTGAGGAGAAAGAAGTCTCTTATTTAACAGGATGGTTTTGTTTTGACTCTGATTTCAGAAACACTGTGTAATGAGTCTGGTGTGGGGCAGGGTCAAGTGCAGGTGCAGGCCTGTGTGCTGGGCCTGCGTCGGCCTGCGCCTGCAGGATTAGGTGTAGTTTCTGAGGTGACTGACACCCCGCGTCCATTTTGGTGGGGGAGGGGGTTGTCCCTCGACCAGAGGCGTGCTGGGTCCAACACCAGTTCTTCTCAGAATCGCTGTGTGAACGTCTGATAGCTGAGGGTCATGGGCTCAGAGTCACTGATGTGGCTTTGAAGTACCGGGTTGCCTCTGTGCCCTGTCTTCTGAGGTGACTACCCCAGGGTGTTCGTGTAAGAGCTATTCTACTGTCAGCCTTAGGGTCTCGGATCTCTAGCGAGACCCAGATCCTTTGGGAAAAAACGCTTCGTAATAGTCAGTTCTGCTTTCAGCCCGCTGCCGTGTCAGCCATTAGACATCATCATTGTACAACACCCATGCGAAGTAGCAGTGGTACCTCCCTGACGCCGCCCGTGCCGGCGCTTCGTAAGCGCTGACGTGTGCCGTGGCGCTCTGACGGCTGCGGCTCCTCCTCGCCTGTTTTGGCGCGTCCTCAGCCGCTGTTGACTAACTGTTTGTGCTGCATTTGTTTCAGATCTCAGACCTTCGAGGTGGCGTTGGAGAGCACTGAGCTCAGAAGATGAGTGAACTTGACCAGTTACGGCAGGAGGCTGAACAGCTCAAAAACCAAATTAGAGTACGTAGCTCATGGGTTCATCTTACTACTCATGTGGGTGTCAGGTCACATGGTGCGCGTTTCCGGGAAGAGGGGCTGAAGAATGACGGTGTGATGTTTTGCACTGAAATCGAGTCTCAGCTGGCCCAGGATGTACTAATTCCAGAGCCAGAGCTTTGGTCTAGCACAGGATTTGCAGGATTTTGTTTTCTAGGGTACCGTTGTTTGAATACGCTTAACGTCTTCCCATAGAATTTATAAACGTCTTCTGTACGTGTTTTCTTAACTTTGGAAAGTAGCTTTGTGACATTCTTTTGGTCACAGTGTAGACACACAGTATGGTATCTGTCTCCCTCCCCGTGGCTGTTAATGAGTTGAGGGCAGGAGACTTGTTTAGAAGTAAGAGTGTTAGCAACAACAGTAAGAAGTATTTCAGGGTGAGGATGATTTGTGGTGAATTTTGAAAAGAGACATTCCCTGGGGGTGGTGATTGGTGTCTACAGTGTTTGACAGGCCGTTGGGTAGAGCAGATACATCTGATGGAGATGAAAACAGCCGTGCACAGTTCAGGCGCCCTGCACAAAGCATGCCATTCAGAGTGCTGCAGGGTCACATTTCGTCACTGCTGCGTCAGGAGCCAGGGCCGAGCCCGGGGACGCTGGGGAAGGAAGAGGTGGCTCCTCGTGGATGCGCAGTGTGTGTGGCAGAGGGGAAAGACCGTCCGTGGGAAAAAACAAAGGCTGAGAGTCAGCGATACAGACCCTCATCAACGAGGTGAAGGGCAGGCGAAGTGCAGGCCGTCGTCCTGGGGGCAGGGCTGTCGTGTGGGCCACACATGGAGTTTAGAAATGTAAAAGGAAACCAGCGGAGTTAATTGGTAACAAGCTGTATCTAAAACAGCATATCTAAAAAGCGTTTCCTAGAACAAAGTAAACTAGTACCATTTCAGCACGTGCTGAACGAGTATTTGCCCTATTTCCATTTCTTCTTAGCGAGCCCCGAGAGCCCCACGTCGCTTAGCTCCACAGCACGCCGCAGTTTGCACGCACTCTGCTCCCGGCTCCCTGGGGACCGTGTCCGAGGACAACAGCTAAGCACCCAGCCTGTGCCTGGCCCGCAAGGGCTTGTCCCTGAGGCCAGTGTCTGCACTGTGCGGGCCGCAGCAGGGCTGTGTGCGTCCCTTACACAACAGGAAGGGGAAACTTCCTTTTAAAAAGGACAGAAACCCCCTTTTTTCCTGATTGCCCAAGGAACGCGTGCTTCCTGAAGAAAGGAGTGGCCCGCGAGTCTGAGAGGGGCTGCTCTCCTCCTTAGATTTGTTTTCAGGGTGAGAGACCCCAGGACTGTCTCGTCCTCTTCTGATTGATTTGTGTGGAAATGTGGCCACTCAGTGGGGTGCTGATGAAAGCCTGGTTTGTCTTCAGACCCACGGGCCGCCTGCTGGATTGAGGGCTTGACCGTGAGGTGTCCAAGGGCACGTCTTTTACATGTCTGCTGGCTCGGGCGAGTGAGCAGGACTCGCTGTGTGACCGAGTCCCAGGTGTGGCCCTGCGGTGGCAGAGCAGAGTGGGGACTTTCACTGTGGCCTGAGCAGGATGAGGAACTGAGTGGTTAGTGGCTTAAGAGGACAGAAAAGGTTGCCTGTCACCTTCAGTGACGCTTCGCATCCCCAGCAGCCTTTGCTGTGAGTGGGACACCATCATTCACGTTGTCACCAGCCCACTGAGTGGGAAACGACCCTGAGGCAGTGACAGTGGCGGCTCCCCTGCCTCGTCCTGTGCCTCTGGACGCTGGGGATGCTGGTTCTCCGCTGGGGTGAAGTGGTCTGTGCTGGTTGTGAATGGTGACCGTCTGTCTCACGGCAGCGTCTGCACGGTGTTGGCGGTGCCTTAGCTCCATTGTAACTCCTGCACGCCAGCCAGGGTGAAGGTCCTGTGTTCCGTGGTTTACTTTCTCCATTTAAGAATTTCTTGTTCTTTCTTAAAATTAAAGGCCACAGATAATGTTAACAAAACTCGTATTCAGAAATAAAAATTTCCCTTTTTGTTTTTTTTGGTGGCTCCCTGGCCGGGAATCGAACCCAGGTCACGGCGGTGAGAGTGCTGAAGCCCAGCCGCTACACCACCAGGGATCCCCAGAAATAGATCTTAAAACTCGGTGCTTGATGGGTTCAGGTTCCCTGATGAAAGACCTGCTGCTGGCGGGTGTTCCCCTCCACTTACTTCATGCCCCAGACCTGGGTGCTGGCGTGGAAGTGCCGGATCATAGGATATTTTGTTTTAATTGGGGCATTAATTGAGCAGCACTCATGAAGCAGAGTGACGCCTAACAGCGTGGTTAAAGTTGAAATTGGAGTCTGGGTTGCTGTGCACTTGCGACAGCCTCTGAGTAGACTTTCAGGTCCCTGGTTGGTGAGTATTGCCACCAGCTTTGTGGAATAGAATGTTAGTTGTGAGGCGGTCGGGCCCTGCAGCGTGCTCTGCTGGGACGCCCGCCCCCCACCCACACTCGGACGTGTGCAAAGGCCATCGTGTGGCCAGTTGCCATTGTTAAAGCAGGTGGTCAGGTGACACTGCATAACAGAAACATTTTCCTTACAGAAATTACCATAATTTCCTAGAAAATTATTCCTGCGCTTGGATTTTGCCCCTTTAAAGCTGTTATCTCACATTCCTTCATAACCTGTGGCTCTCTTTACAAAATAAAGAGATCTCGACATTTTATTTTTTAGTAACTTCGACTTACCTATGGACACGGACACATTTTAACTAGCTTTAGTGTACCTCCTTATAGTTAGTACCTGCTTCCCAAGGTCATTTCATCCGTAAGAATGCAGGTAACAAGACAGAACAGCCAGAAGGTCCTACCAGACCGTCTGCTCCTCCCTGTAGAGCAGGTGTGGCCAACCTTTCCGCTTCCCTGGGCCACGTTGGAAGAAGAGGGACTGTCTGGGGCCACACATAAAATATGCTAATGACAGCTGATGAGCTAAAAGAAAGGTCCATGCATAGTTTTCGTCGTGCTTTAAGAAAGCGTACGAATTTGTGTTGGGCCGCATTCAGAGCCGTCCTGGGCCACGTGTAGCCCCACGCATGTAGCCTGTGGGCCATGGGTTGGACATGTATGCTGTAGGGTTTAGCATGAGCGACTGGCTTGAAAAGAGAGGCCTCAGTTGAGACAGCCCAGAAACAGAGTTCTGTGAGCTGCACGTCCTGTACACTTCGTTCTCTGGGCTGTCAGGAGGCAGGTCTGTGACGGGACAGGCTCGGCAGGCAGGAGAAGGGACAGCCAGCGCCTGTTGGTTCTGGAGCCATGGGTGCTATGCTGACGATAACGTGACCTGCAGGTCTGGGACGTATTCGGGTGTGTTAGCTGTGGGTTGAGTGTGACTGTATGGCCGCACAGTCCACAAGGGGCCCCGTGCTGGGCCATAGGGACAGGGCGAGTGAGCGCCATCCTGTACGGCCCGCTGCCGGTGCTCTGGAGGCTCTGAGGCTGCGGGGAGAGGACGCAGGGCAGAATGTGTGTGGACCATCACTAATGCCCCTTCATCACTCATTTCTAGGATGCCAGAAAAGCATGTGCGGACGCAACTCTCTCTCAGGTAAGCGCCAGTTTACGCAGAGCCGCCTGCCCAACGTGCAGGTGGGTGTGCGGTGGGGCCTCCGCTTGGGCCTCTAGCATGGCCTCTGCTCGGACTCCTTCCACACGCGGTGGGGAGAAGCCGTGCTTGGAGCGTTGCACTCAGAAGTCGCTCTCGTGCCAGGCGAGGAAGTGGTGGTTTCAGGGTGAAACGTGTCCCTTGCGCCTTGGATAAGGACTTCCTGTGCTGGAGGTCGGCATCGTAAAATACCATCACAGCCTTAAGATGCTGTGAAGGTCGTCTCTTTAAAACCTCTGCCTCAGAACTTCTGCTTCTGAAGGTCAGTTTGGCAGATCTCAGAACGGTGAACGTCAGGACTCCCCGATCCCACTCGTGGATACGCAGACTCCCAGGAGACGTGGAAACCGAGGCTCAGACCAAGCACACGTGCACGCATGCTGCTGGCACTGGTCACACAGCTGGAGGTGGAGACACCAGTGGGTGCGGGGACAGACACACCGCAGTGAACACGCTGCGGTGCCCCTGACAGGTTGCAGCAGGAATGCGCGTGGGAGATGTGACACGGAGTGAGGGACCAGCGCAGAAGGCCGTTTGCTGTGGGGTCCCCGTTAGGCGAAGTGGTCAGAGTAGGTACATCCACTGGGACAGGAAGTAGGTTAGTGGCTGCTGGGCGGGGGTTGAGGGAAGGGATGAGTGCTCAGTGGGGACAGTTTCCTCTTGGGGACGTGCAGTGTTTGGAACTGCACAGCACCGTGCATGTGCTGATACCTCTGGATCGTATACTTGAACATGATGAGTTTCACCTCGTTACAAAAACTAATATTTTTGTCTAAAGAACAGAAATGTGAAAAAAGTTACATTCCTGTGGAGGATGATTAATTTTTTCCCATTGCCCTAATGCTTAGGGGCTGCACTTCAACTGGGGGTAAACCATGAGTTAAGAATCATACTGCCCAGAATTACCCGACACCGGGATTCTCAGACACTTTGGACCGTACCTTTTTAAACCCACTCCTGTGATGCCCGTCCTGCGTTTGTCCGCCCCGCGCCATCGCTGTCAGTGTGTTTGTCGGGGGGCTGGTGGGCTCGCGTGGTGCCGTGCCCCCACTGTCGGGGCCAGCACACAGCTATCTGTGCGAGCCGGGGCAGCGGGGGGCCGTGGGCTCGGCTATAGGCTGATGAGCTGCAGTGAGAACAGGGAGAAAGGGAGCGGCCCTGTGACGACTGGCAGGTGGGGGAGCTGGGCTGGGGTGAGGGACAGGGAGGAGGGCCAGCACTGAGCCTGGTGCACGTGGGGGGACGGGAGATCACAGGTGGCCCTGAGAACCCTGGAAGGGAGGGCGGTGCCATGGTCCCAGAAGTCCCGGCAGAGAGCTGCCTGGGAGGTGGGCAGGCACAGCGGGCGGGTGGGCAGCACAGCCAGGACCCTCTGGGTGCTAATGTCCTCGCAGTGCTGACCCGCAGTAACTTTTCCTTCCAGATCACGAACAACATCGACCCCGTGGGAAGAATCCAGATGCGCACCAGGAGGACGCTGCGGGGGCACCTGGCCAAGATCTACGCCATGCACTGGGGCACGGATTCCAGGTGTGTCGGCTTTTCCTGGGGCCGGAGCTGAACGCGTTGGCTGGACGCACGCGGGCACTGCGTGTTGGTGCTCCTCTTGCTTCTCTCACTTTGGTCCCCCCATCTCCGTGGCGTCTTGCCTCTGTGACCTCGGGGACGTTCCCCGATGGCTCCCTGTCTTTCTAACCTGTTCCTCGTGGCCGGGTGGCCAATACTCTCTCTCGGGTTCGGAGCCCTGGCTCAGGGCGTGTGCAGCCTGTCCCGTGCAGTGTGGCAGGGTTCAGCGTGCGTCCCGAGTGCTGAGCCCGCATCAGAGCACAAGAGTGCGCGTCTTGGATGCCGTCAGCACTCCCTCCCGTGGCCTGTCTGCCCCACCTCCTCTCACCTGCTGTCCCAGCGAGACAGCTCCCCTCACGTCTCCGCGTCTCCACTTCACTTTCTGCCCTTTGGGCGGACTTCTTCGTCCTCGGAGCTCTCGCCTCCAGGCCCTCCCCTCTCCTTCCCCTCCCACACCCCACCCCCTTCCCCTGCAGCATCACCGAGAGGAAGCTGGCCCAGCCCTTTTCTTTAGCTAGAACCTGCTGGAAAGCCCATCTCTCTGCCTTTTCCACCAGATAATTAAATAAAGTGCCGTGTGACTTGGTGGCTGTAACACATTCTTCTAGGTGCATGATTCTTCCTGTGCCTTTCTCTTATCACCATGTTTTTAATGTTTAATTGTCAGACAGGAATTTTCAGATGGCTCATGAACAGCTGCAGAACAAAGGTCTGTCTCCGGTCTGTTCTGTGCAGTATGCCCTACGATTCCAGGTGCAGGTGAGGGCTTAGCTCCTTGTGATGGGGGCAGTGATCAGGAAGGAGGAGGAAGAAAGGGGCCCTCACTGATGGGTCCACCTCAGACTCAAGTAGATGGTAGCCAAGCAGCACGTTGCCTCTGGGCTTGTTCCGCCACCTGTGGGCGCATCGTTGTCCCGAGCAGACCACACGGTTACCGGCCTCTCACAGTGCGTGGGCTTGTACTTCATCTGCTGCGTGCAGTGTTGGAGAGTCTCTTTCAGTCACATGAATAAATGTTCAACTGTCCCTACCTTCCGTAAAGCCTACTGAGGTCTCGTTATGATTGAGAGTGAAACACAACTAACCTAACGAGGCTTGAGGGCCTGCTCCCCTGCATAGATGAGGGGCCTGTGGCCTTGGCACGTGGGCCTCTGTCTGACCTCTGGGTGGGTGCTGCCTCCCGGGTACTGATTGGGGCTTAGCCCAAAGCTCTGGGAGGCAGACGAGCCCCGCTGCCCAGCGGCCACCCCCCTGGATTACGAGGCGTGTCTCCTCTCACCTTCTGGAGGATCAGCGGCCGCTTAGCTCTCCTCTGACTAACCCCGCAGCGAGTCAGCAGATGCTAAGCTTGCTGAGCAGGAGACCTTCCTGAAGGTGACCCTGACGGGGCGGGCGGCTTTTCCTTCACCAAGCCTGGGGTAAAAGGGCCAGGCCGCAGGGTGGCATTCGAGGGCTCTTGGCTCCATCGCCCGGAGATGCTCTAAGGTGCCTCGTGTGTGTGTCGGCAGTCCAGTGCGGTGGTTTGCGTGAAGACACGCATGGGTCTGAGCCTGTGCTTCGTTCTGTGATGAGTTTGGCGGCAGTGCCGAGACAGCTGGCGTTGTGGCCACACTCAGCGCCGACTCCCCGTGAGGAGGTTCGTGCTGGGTGTGCTAGAATGCATGTCGATGAAAAGTGTCCAAATGTCCAGAGTGGCCTGAGGCTTAATCTCAGGTTCTGATCAGGTCAGCAAAGCCAGATAGGCTCATGCTGAAACGGTTAAGCCTGTGTTTTGATGAAATCTTTAAACTAGAGACCGCTCTGTCAGCACGGACCACGCGGCCGCATGTGCGGGAGCATGGGGCCCTCTCCGTTCCTTGGAAATGGCTCGTTCCGGAGGATGGGCCTTGGGGTTTTTGGCGAGTCGCTTAGCATCCCAGAACTGACTCCGCATGAAGGGCCCTGGCCTGGCAGTCCTGCTGGCCATTGGCAGTGTCCTGTCACTCTGCACATGCAGCTGGAGTACCTTTCTAGCCAGCACACAGATCCCCAACTCAGCACAGGTGCCCAGAGCAGAAAATTGTTGGGAAAAATAGGTCATGCCATTCCAGGTCTTCCCCGCTGGACCAGACACCGTTCTGCTGTCATTTGTCACCACTTTGCAAAGCAGCAGGGCTGACAGTGCCTCCCTCATGTGTCTGGGACACCTGCATTTCAGCACCTCAGTCTGGGACGTTTTCATGGTTGTGTGTGTGTGTGGGGGGGGGGGGGGGTGGTTGAATGAGAAATGTCTCATAAATTTGGAATACCTAAAAACTTACTATTTTACATCTAGGCTTTCTGTGTTTCAGAATAGAAGAGAAATTGCATACTACATATTTTCTACCATCTTTGGCTCTTGAAAGATTGTATGTCTCAAATTTGATTTATAACGAGCAGAAACCAAACAAGCAGTTATAAGAAGTCCCCTACGAAGTGGCCTTGGTGACCTAGGTGCACTCAGGCTCACGCTGTTGAATCTCCAGTGTTGTCTGTGGGAATGGTTTCTTTTGTGACGTCAACATCGGGCTAACCATTAGAACCTTTCTCTGTTTGTCCGTACGTGTGCTCTGTCTGAAGCACATGTCACACTGAAGCGTGTTGGGGGTCGCTGCCTCGGGTTCTTGCATGTTGCCTGTGGGGGATTCTGCGTTGCTCTGACACTGACGGCGTGCTTTTGTCTTTCCTGCCAGGCTTCTAGTCAGTGCCTCACAGGACGGCAAACTCATCATCTGGGACAGCTACACCACAAACAAGGTGGGGACGCGAAGCCCCTCCCCTGCACTCCCAGCACGGGCTCACTTCCCTAACAGGATGGGGCAGCGGTCACCGTGGGCTTGGTTGGGTCTAACGTTTTCAGGTCAGCTGGGAGCCACATCGCGTGCTAGCCCACATTCGGTCCCTCCTGCTGGGCTGGTGGCTGCGGCTTCCTGCTCCTGCACAAAGCGGGCGGGAGGGAGCGGCTCCTCCGTGTTTCTAGGACACCTGCATTCATGTTTTACTGAAAATGCAGAAGCACGGCTTCTCATTTAGGTACTGGGTTTTGCAGGAGATACCTGGCAGGCAGTATCCTTTGAAGTATGAATGAAATTCTTCTGAAACTTTAATCCAAGTTTGCGTCATATTGGATGAAGTGCTATCCTTGGTCCAAAACGTGTTTCAAAGACCAAATTCAGGTGTATTTTACTGGAGAACACTAAATGTGTCTGCAATCTCGCAGTACTTACAGCAGATCTGTCTAACGCACAGGGAGGTATGTGGTAGGATTAGGTACAGTTATGTCTAGTTTGGTCACTTGAAGAACATTTTGTTTTGTGAATGAATTTATTGGCTTCTTTGACAGGCCAGTGACATGCTTACTTTCTTTTTAAGATTTATTTGCTAGCAGATATGTCTTCAAACATATTAAAGGAACATCCTTTTAATAGGTAATTTTGATTAGGAGGCCGTGCTGTTACATCAGTGACTAACCGTTGTTAAGTTAGGATTTTAGTACAACTGTAGTTTAAATGGCCATGCAGCACTGGATTTCTGATTGAATGACTGCTGTATCTGACTGGGCACACATACAAACTGTTTCCAAAATAATTAATTCCAGGGAGAAAGAGTCCAGGATGGATTGGAATTGGGGGTGGGGTGTGTGTGTGAAATAAAATAAAAGTAATTGAGTCAAAACAAAGAATCCAGCTGTATGCAACCAGACATTTAAGAGATTTGCAAAAATGTAAAAGAATACTCGTAATACTAATCATTTCAGTAGTCACTGTTTTTGCACCTGAGCGTGTTGTGTCTCCTGTGTTCTGTCATTAGGTCCACGCCATTCCTCTGCGCTCCTCGTGGGTCATGACCTGTGCATATGCCCCTTCTGGGAACTACGTGGCCTGTGGTGGCCTGGACAACATTTGCTCCATTTACAATCTGAAAACTCGAGAAGGGAACGTACGTGTGAGTCGTGAGCTGGCCGGACACACAGGTACGTGTCCTCACCAGGAACGTCGGGTTGCAGCAGCTGGCTGCCTGGCGTGCACCCTGTGCTCGGGCATTTGCCTCTTCTCAGTAGTTACTGCATCTCAGGGGACCCCTGAGAGCGAGATCAGAGACAGGCCTGCGACGCTGTCTGCAGGGAGTCAGCAGCCACCTGCGTTTACATCGACGTGACAGGGTTCAGTCATTACCTCCTCAGGCACCTTTCCGCAAGGGTGTGCTGGTGTCCACATGCGCGCGTGTGCACACACATGTACACACGTACTTGTCCGTATATGGCCTTCCTGAGCGTCTTCACCTGCCTCATACCTCTTCACACTCGCACTCTTCGCTGCTAAGGAGACGGTAGAGTCCTGGGGGCTGTTCCGGGTCTCTTGAATGTAGCCAGCTCTCGTGTGGGTGGTATGTTGTCTTTCCAAGCTTAGTTTGCCCGTGACAGTCATCGTTCATGACAGAAGGCCTGGTGTCCTGATGCAGAAGGTCTCGGCCTGAAGTTTAACTTGTCTGGCTGTAATCTCGGTTCTGGAAGTTACACCCCACCGGGACTCCCTGCTTCCGTGCAGCCAAGGAAATGATCACAATTAACGGGGCAGATACAGGAGTCCTGCTGCCGCACTTCTGTGCCGTCCTCATGACGGATTTACCTGTTTCTCCCTTTCGTTCCTTCCGTTTTCCCCTCAGACCTTTGGAGCTCTGCACGTGGCAGTGTGCGCGTCCGTGACTGCCGTCCCTCCTCACCGCGAGGCGGGGTGTCTGGTAACGTCTGCTCTCTGGTGGTAACGCGGCCGGCGCGGCCTTCGGTGCTTGCTGCTGCACGCGGCATGTTCTCTGCTGTCCCCTTGCTTTGCCCTTGACCGTGTCTTTGCAAGTAGAGCCCCGTCCAGGCCGCACCTGGTGGCCTGTCAATCTCAGCGGCTCTGACGGTTCCTGCCTTGCTTGGTGTTGCGTTCACTTCCTTTCCTGGTGACGGTGACACAGGTGGATTCAGCTCTGTCACTCCACCACTCGCCCTCCTTTCCTGCCCTTTTTTTGGGTTCCTTGGTTTTTTAAGAATTCCGTTGTACATGGTTGGCTTTTCTGGTCACCGCTGCGTTACTTTTGTCGTGTTTATATAGGGGCCACAGTGTATGTTTGTAGCTTTGGGGGTCCACTCCACTGATACTGTATTGATTTCTCGTAAACTGCAAGGACCCGGCAGCCTCGGCGCCGCCTGCTGCCCTTGCTCAGCCTTCGTGCGGTTTTCGTCAGCGTCCCATCTGCCTGTGGCCTAAGCCCCACGGTGTGTTGTTACACTTTTTCCTTTATTCTTAGTCATTTGAAGAAATTTAAACCGTCTTTTACGTTGACGCAGGTACTAACCCTTCTAGTACCCTTCATTCCTTCAGCCTGACGAACTTGGTTGTTAGCTTTCCTGAAAGTGTGCAGCTCTGCTAGCAGCGCGTTTTCTTCGTTTGCCTTTACCTGAAAATGCCTGTTTTTCTCCATTCTTAAAGAATGAATGTTTTGCTGGATATAATTCTGAGTTGTTTTTCTTCTAGCACTTTAAAGATGTTTCCGGTTTTTAACACCTTGATGTTGCTGTCTCTTGGTGTTTTTCTTTGAATTTCTTGTGCTTTAGCATCTTGAGTCTGTAAAGCTGTCTTTCACTAAATTGGGCCATTGTAGGCGCCTCTGCCAGTGTTTTCTGTTCTGTGCTCTGCTGGCCGTCGTGGTGCCTGTCCTTGTCCTCTCTCCCTTCGGTCGCTCTGTCTGTTCACGCTTCAGGCTCGGCTTGTTCAGATTTGCTCATTTCCGATCTGTCCTTGGGTTCATGTGGCTTCTGCCACCTCCAGGGCACCGTACGATGACCCGCCAGGCCATTTATGCCCCGTGTTCCAGTTCTAGTTCTGGGATCTGTTTGCTTCTTAAAAAACAGTTTGCATCTTTCTGTTGAGACTTCCTGTCTTGGTTTATTGCAAGCATATTCGTCCCCCCTGGGCACAGTTGGAAGCTGCCTTTAACCTTCCCGTCTGCTACTTCCCGTAGCTACGCCCCTGAGGTTGGCCCTGGTGGCTCTTCTCGCTCAAACACGGGTGACCTTTCCCTATCTCCAGTACATCCCGTAATTTGGAATTGTGTCCTGGACATCGTGGGCGCCGTGCTGTGGAGCCAGGTTCTGTTGTGTCCTCCTGAAGTACTGGTGTTCGACCCGGGTTCGATTCCCAGCCAGGGAACTACCCACACACCAAAAAAAAAAAAAAGAGGGGGGGGCTGTCTGAAGTACTGGCGTTGGTCCCATCAGGAGGCAGCCCAGCCCAGCCCAGCCCACCATCCTCAGCCCGGGGCCTGCTCTGCCTGTGGCTCAGAGTGAGCCAGCTGCTCGGGCAGTTGGGGGCCCCTCCTACAGCCTTCTCCTTTCACTTTCCGGTTGTGGTTGCCCAGAGCTCTGTCCACAGACGGTTCGAGAAGATTGGGTCACAGACCTTACGACCGAGGTGTAGCCACATGGTGGTTGCAGGTGGAGCCAGCCCCCTGGCAAAGCACGGTGAAAACTCAGTTACCCAGCGCCTTGCTCTTCTGCCAGGTGTAGGCCCCCCCTTAGCCGGGCTGCTCTGCGTCTGGAACCCTCTAGTACTTGTTTTTCTACTTGTCCAGAGCTGCTGGTTTTCTGGGGGAAGGCTGTGAATAGAAACGGCTGCCCCTCTGCCGGAGCCAGGCCCGCTGCCCACCCGGCCCTCGGGAGCTGGGAGCTCTAACAGGCGCACGGCACAAGCCGCCGTGTGTACAGCATCGATGTGCGCTCTTAGTGGCTCCTTCTCTCTTTCAAATAAAATTTATTGCGTGCCATTGGTTAGTAAAACTATAGGTTTCAGGGGCACGATTTCACAGTGTGTCACCTGTGTGCTGCATCATGTGCTCACCTCCCAGGGTCCGTTCTCCTTCTGTCACTGCGTATTTCACCCCCTCCACCACCTTCCTCCCCCTTTTAAGTGTCATTGGTCTCATTCATAATCAGGTCTATTTTTTATTAAAGGCTTTTGGATTTTTTGGGCGGGGGGAGGGGGGGCATGTGGGTAGCTCCCTGGCCGGGAATTGAACCCAGGCCTTAGTGCTGACAGCGCCAGCGCCAAAGCCTTAAGCCACGGAACTCCCTGGATTTTTTTTTAACACTGTGTTTGTTGAAACAACAATAAACCTGGCTATTAGAGGGAATATTTTAGGCATTTTGTTTCCTTTATAAATCATGAAATTCTACTTCTTGGGAATTGAGTGTTGTTATTTAAAAAAAAACAAAACAAAACAACTTTTACTCCTTTACAAATGTAACTTTGTTTAGGTAGGGTGAATAATTCTCAGCTTCACATCAATAAGGTTAAAACTTTATAAACTCAAAATAGTCTCACTTTAGTCGGGGGTGAAGGTGTGAACAGCGTGTCCCCTTCTGAGCATCCGTTTGATTGCTCTCGTGTCCCATCGCTTCTGCCATGTGCACTCGGCCTGAGCATTAGGTTTAGAACACCCTGTGCAGCCAAGCTGGGACGTGTTCTTGTCCCTCACGCAGGACTCATCTGAGCCCAGTTCTCAACAGGCCTCCACACCCTGGTGAGCACAGCTGACAGCATTGGGGGCGGGGGGGCTCACCTGGGGTCAGCTCAGGAGTGAGGCTCTTGGGGATCAGTGTGTGTTGCTGTTGTCTCCATGAGGTGGAGGGGCCCGTGTGGAACACATAGAAGCTGCTTTCCCTGGAGTCGGCCTCTCGGCCTTAGGCAGTTCTTCAGGAGCACAGGTGGTGGGGACGTGGCGGGGTCGATTCCCGGCCACCGTGATAGAGTGAGCCGGAGCTCTTTGCCGGTGGCGGGGTCTTGCCTTCCATTGGTACGTGTCATGCCGTCTGTGCTGTGCAGTGCAGCAAAGCGTTGCCGTGCCAGAGAGCCTCGGAGGACAGGACGTGCGATGACCGTGGTCAGCGTAGCGAGTGCTCAGTGATTGAGAGGGGACGCTTACTGTTGTTATAAATACGTGGCAAACGGAATGAAACTTTCTGAACGCAGTTTCTAGGAAAACAGTAACTCAGAGGCTCAGATGACGTTCCAGAAACGAGCCGTTACCCGACAACGCGACGAGCTGTTACCTGACAACATGTTTCTTTCTTTTTCCTGCGGCTACGCTACACTTTGTCTAAGCGAATCTCGAGGCTCAGCTTTTGAAAGGGACAGTGGCCACTCGCGTTGGAACCTCTGCTCCAACTGGCATCTTAACAGCTCGCTTCTGATGACAGTTACCAGGCCCATTCTCAGATGATTTTCAGAGCAGATCCCCGTGGGTTAAACAAAGTGGCGGCTTCTTCTCCTAAACCTCATGTCGCATTGTAGACACACTCACCTTTTCTGAGGTCATTCCGGTCAGGGTGGCCACAGACACGTGAACATTTTGATCAGGAGTTCAGCCAGAGGTGCCCCACGCCCGACGTGCTGCAGTCACCCAGGGGCTGCGTTCATTCCCTCCGGGACCCGCTGTGGCAGCTACAGCCTCGTCTTCTAGGGTCGTGTGTCCGTGCAGCGAGGGACACTGGAAGGCCTAGGGATCGGACCTGTTGCCCAGCCATTACCACCTGCAAACCTGGATGTGGGTCTGTTTTTCAGGTTACCTGTCCTGCTGTCGCTTCCTGGATGACAATCAGATCGTCACCAGCTCTGGAGACACCACCTGGTGAGTCTGAGCATCGCCCTTCTTGCAGCTCGGCAGTGGGGACGTTACAGGCTGCCCCGCAGGGGCCCTGTCAGGGCCGTAGCTTCTGTGGGCCTTGACCAGGACCGGCGCACACACGGCCTCTGGTACTGTCGGCGTCTCACCTTTGACCCCCACAGGCATGGAGCTGCTCTGTCCCAGGTGTTGCTCTGAGCCATGGCTTTACCTGGTGCTGTCCCCACACCCCATTCTCGAGGATCCCCAGGGCACTGAGCTGGCAGCACTAGACAGAAATGCCTGGTGCCCTGTCTGGGCCACTGGTGAGGAGATTCTTGCAGCCCTTGAGAGCCCACACGGAGCCCAGGTGTGTGGCACAGTTCCCCGATGTCCCTGCTTCAAGGGACACTGGCTCCCTCTTAGTTGCTGTTCAGGTTGACATAGAGATCACTTACACCTGCGCTCACCTGGACTTCCGTCGGTTTCCTTTGTTTCCCTTCCAAACACAGCCGCATTGCAAGTTGGGATGTGTGTTAGGTGAAGGCTCAGAGGTTCATTGTGCTCCTGGGTGGTGTGAAGGACACTGTCCCTGGGCATCAGAAGCGAGGTGACTCTGCTTGTCGTGCCCCCTTCTCCAGCGCTCTATGGGACATCGAGACCGGCCAGCAGACGACCACGTTCACCGGGCACACGGGGGACGTGATGAGCCTGTCTCTTGCCCCTGACACCAGGCTGTTTGTTTCTGGTGCCTGCGACGCCTCGGCCAAGCTCTGGGACGTGCGAGAGGGGATGTGCCGGCAGACGTTCACCGGCCACGAGTCCGACATCAACGCCATCTGTGTGAGTGCCGCGGTCTGCGCCGTGCGCGGCTGCTTCGCCCGCTGCTCCCTGGTTAGACGAGTCGTCGTGGGCCGCGGGACACGTCACTGGACTTGGAAATGCTTTCAGGATTAGATGTTCTCTCTTTTCTATGCAGATACAACCCAATTTACAAAAGCCTGCTGTAGAGATGTAGCCGGGCAGCAGCCACTTCTGTGCTGACCGTGCATGTCGCCAACACTGGCTGCGTGTCTGTGGGGTGCCGGCCCACCACCTTTCTGGGGACGCCGGGGGTGCAGACACTCCACGGCTCAGTCCACTGGCACACCTCTGTGGGCCGGGGACTTTGCTTCCGTGTCACTGGAAGGGGCCTGGCCTTAAGGGGATGCGTGTAGGGACACGTCTGCTTGGTTGGGGTCTCAGTGAGGACCACAGCCTTTGCTCTCCCCTTAGGGAAATTTAGTGAAATGAAATGTGCTCCTTGCGGAAGGCAGCCCGGCGTCCCCGGTCCCTGCGCTGCACTGGCCCTTGAGCCGTCTGTGTGTCCAGGGTTTGTTTTTTGTGCCTTGGCATCCTGTCCGATTCGTTTTCTCTTTCCAGTTCTTTCCAAATGGCAATGCGTTTGCCACCGGCTCAGACGACGCTACCTGCAGGCTGTTTGACCTCCGCGCCGACCAGGAGCTCATGACCTACTCCCACGACAACATCATCTGCGGCATCACCTCCGTCTCCTTCTCCAAGAGCGGGCGCCTGCTCCTCGCGGGCTACGACGACTTCAACTGCAACGTCTGGGACGCACTCAAGGCCGACAGGGCAGGTGGGTGACAGTCCGTCCAGGGTGTCAGCTGCGTCTTCAGGCTGGACGTGCCCCTGCCAGGCCCCACGCACTGGGCTGTGTGGGGACCGCCGTGTGGGGTGGGACAGGCACGAACCGCTCGGTTGTCGAGGCCGCAGTGGGCTCTCCCCGCCCCGTTGTACGTGTGGGAACGCTGTCCCCTCGGTGTGAGCACAGATGCGGGCAGCCCGTGACGAGGTGTGACGTGTGCACACTGGGAGGCAGGTGTGGGTCTGTCAGGTGCACTGAAACACAGGTTGTACGAGAAATGGGACTAGGAGGGTGGGAGCTGGTAGCTCAGTGCTTCGGGAGCATGTGACCCCCGGACTTGTGGGGTCTCCCCTGGACTCCTGCTTCTGGTGGAGCTGCTCCCTGCCCTGGGTGGATGCTCCTCTCGTTCCCCCCGCTCCCTCTCAGACCCCAGCTCCCCCGGCCTGGACCCCAGCAGTGCCCTGGTCACGGTGCCATCGAGGGCCATGGAAGCCCGCCCAAGGCATTAGAGAGCACAGCTGCCGCTCGGAGACTGGTCCCTCTGCTCGGCTGTGACAGTGATGAGTGCAGAGGCTGGGGAGAGTGGGGAAGGCTCTGGAATTAGCCCTCAGATTTCTCTGGAAGGACACGGGGCGCTGGCTGAGGATTACTGAGGCATGGATGTCGTAGGGGCTTTTTACTTTAGTGTCTTACCTTCATCGAGTGCCAGAGGCCCTGGGTTAGCTCTTGTGTGTGTTTGTGCCTCTGTCTGTACCTGTCCCTGCCCTTGTGCTGTCTGTGACAGCCTCAGTGCCGCGTTTGTGTGAGCACCTCGCAGCTGTAGGGGTGCCCACGTTGTTTTTGGGAGAGAAGCGCGTTGATCCTCACTCGCCTTGGACGAAAAAGGCAACGCGCTTCCGTTTCTCCCCCTCTGCCCTGGTGTCCTTTCCTCGACACTGAGACGTCCCGGGGTGGACCATGGGGGTTCTGCGGCTGCCACCTGCCTCGCACAGTGTCACTGCTTGGGTGGGACGTCTCTGGGCTCTGCAGTGACTATGCTGTCATTTGCTTCCAGGTGTCTTGGCGGGGCACGACAACCGCGTCAGCTGCCTGGGGGTGACTGACGATGGGATGGCCGTGGCAACGGGATCCTGGGACAGCTTCCTCAAGATCTGGAACTAGCCCGGCAGGTAATGGGCAGCCCGGGGACCTGCCCGCGTGGGCCTCTGCACAGGTCCCACAGCACGTGTGGCGTCGCGCATGCCTTCAGACGCGCTGTCGTGCAGGTGGTGGCAGTTGTGGCGAGGGAAGCCGTGCCCTCGGCCGCAGACCCCGCACGCGCCGCACGCAGGGAGGAGCCGGGCTGATGACAGGTCTGAGTGTAGGTGTCGTTTCTTTTTAACTTCCTCCAACTCTGTTTAAAACAGCAGGTGGACGCCATGGTGACTGGAAGACCATCCCACCCTTGAACGTTTCAGTGACAGCATTTCCAATCCACCCTACTAACGTGGACGCCCCCCCCTCCCCCCGAACTTCAAAAGGGCAAGATCTTTCCTCCACTTACTGCTGAAACCAAGAGCACAATCCCCACAAGAAGAATCTGCTGTAAACTCAGTCATGCATTCCTCCCGGGACCATTGTCTTTGTTTTCTCTTGTCTTGAATGAGTTTCAAAGGAAATACTACAATAAAAGTGTTGACCAGAAAGTACACTTGAGTGTAATTGGGACAGACACACCTGTTCACTAGTTCATTTGAGTTCAGAGCAGCGACCTTGCTCGTGCAAAACAAGTTCAGGACTAAATTTGTCTCAAAATCGGGTCTAAATTTCAGGTCGTGTTTGTAACGGGATTTTGAAAACATTCGTATTTCCTTTTTAAAATACCTTCCTCTGTGTTCAGTAAACTGAGAAAGAGGGTCTAGTGCAGCCTCTCTGAAATCGTTAATGATGTAAATTTAGTCCCTGGTTTTTTCTTTATTGTCTGGTGTCACCTCGTCATTGTCGCGCACAGACACGGACTAGAAAGGACGATGGTGGGGAGTCAAGTGACCAGGCGCTGGTGACGGTCGGGCGCGTGAGCGGAGAGTCAGACCAGGCACCTTTCTCCCCGCCCACCCTCCCCGCCTTCCTGGTTTTTACCCAGCCAGGCTCCCCGGGTGACATTGAGGGGAGGTCCCCAGTACAGCCGAACACTACCCATGCCCGCCCCGCCCTTCGAGAACCTCTGTTTTCAGGAGAGGTGCCCATCCTGTGCTGGGACCGTCCGTCAGTTCTTTGTGTATGAGAATTGTACAAAATCAATGTTTTGAAAATAATGATCTCAAAGTTTCTAAGTTAAATTTTAAAAAATTTGACCGTTTGCCATACTGGGTGGGTTAACTCTTAGACTCGCATGCTGTAGAAATGCTCCAACGTGCATATAGGACTCAGTCCTTAGTGTTCTTTTTCTTTTAAGAAATAACCTCTGAAGTTGTAACCATTGCGGCTCTCACTTCCTGTCGCTCCTCTGCACGCACGGAAGCAGCACGGCCAGCCGCGCTCCACACTGAGCAGCCGGACGGGCACTGTTTTCTCTCTCTCTCCGGAACAGCCAGCCCTGTTCCCCGTGACAGCTGCTGGGTTCCGGGGGTGGGAGCGGGGACGGAGCCCTGGCCGCCCTGCAGAGGCCTCCCGGCCCGTCTCCCTCGGACGAGCCACCTGCGCCCGAGGCCGGCCGGTATTCCAGCGCAGGCTTCCCTGCTTCCGCCCTGGGCCCGGCGTCCAGCAGCAGTGTTTGGACAGGAGTGTGGTGGCCCCCCGCACCCCAGCACTCCCTTAGCAGCAGTAGTGGCTTCTCGTCTGTTTGTCTGCGACGTCCTGTATGAACTGCTGTGACACGCGGGAGGCCTGGATGTGGCCGGGCGTCAGAGCGGAAGCCCCTTCTCCGTCCACACCTAGAGCTGTCTGCACCCTGTGCCCTCTCACCTTTTGTATTTAATTTGACAGTCTGTACTGCAAGGAAGCTGATGCAAGATAGATACTGTATTAAACTGTACTGTTATTTAAGATGTAATAAAGCAGTTGGACATGAGGGACCTCGGTGTGGCTGCTTGTTTGCGGCCGTGCGGTGCATGCAGGTGGCCCCCTTGCCCGGCACAGTCCGGCCCGGCCAACTGGTCCCGGGAACAGTGCCGCTCCAGTCCCCATCCCAGATTCCGTGAAAGGAGGGTCCTCCGACGGACCCAGCAACCCCACCCACCTGTCCTGGGGTGGCTGACCTGCCCCCCACCCCACCCCCCGCCGGCGGCCCCCACTCCCTGGGGTGCCTGCGGACGGCACCGCCGAGACGCACCACCCATCCTTCTGATTGCACTGTCCCTGGTGGTCTGAAGGGAAGTGCATTTTGTGAGAAGAAATGAGTGTCTGCTACCCAAGTGAGGAAGCAAACGGGAGTGCGTGTGTGAGGGAGGACAGCGGCCTCGCCGCCTCCAGGGCTGGCTGGCACCAGTGCGGGCCCACGCGGGGGTGGGGGCCTCCTGGCCACCCCTGAGGACAGGGGTGCACCCTCCCTGCCCTGCTGTCCAGGCTGGGGCCCTCCTTCCAACGGCCCCTCCCCTGAGTCCTGCTCTGTCCTTCCCAGAGCCAAGGCCAAACTGCCCCTTCACGTCCCCGCTGTGACCTCCAGCAAGCTGCTTGGTCTCTGCTTCTGATGCCCAAGAACAACCACAAAAACCCTGTTTCCTAGAAGCCTTGGATTCAGAGACCCTCGTGTGCAAGGGGCCAGGGCGGGCTGGGCACCTCACCATCGAAGACCCCCCCCCCGCCCACCCAGGGCTCACAGCCATAGGGCCCCTCTGCGGGTGCTCCCCTTTGTCGGCCAAGCACCCTGGTGAGATGGGTCCTGCCCACCCGAAGGTTAGGTTCCAGGCAGGATGATGTGTGTGGATTTGCCCTGATGGCTGGACACCAGAGGCCTGGAGACTTAACGGATGACCTCTGCATAGCCCCAGACACCTCCACAGGAAGCCTTGCGGCCCAGGTCCTGGCCCCTGGCCCTTTGGGTGTGGGCAGCCTGTGTTCATCCCTGTCTCCCCAGCCAGGCACAGCTCTGCCTGCGCCCGAGCGCCTGGGGCACCCCCTCTGCCTGCGCCTGAGCACCAGCCCATCCCCACAAGACAGCACCCAACACCAGAGTGCCCCTGCTGCCCCAAGGAGCCCAGCTTTTGAGTGGGCAACCCACCCCACTCCACCCTCCAGGGCCCAGGCCTGCTCCTCCCACCCTAGCAACACCAGCTTGGCCTTGGGTTCTGCCCAAGCTACATGGCTCCTCTGGGAACCTTCCGGATGCCCTAAGGCACCCCTCCCAGCATTGGAGGGCAAGGGCCGGGCTGGGTGTGACCTCCAGGCCTCTGATTACCCAGCATGGGCCCCGGAGCCTGCTGGGAGAAAGTGCGCAATCAGGGAGCTGCGGGCCAGGCCCGGACAGCCATTTCCTCATCTCTGAAATGGGGAAGCGCTCCAGCCTCAAGTCTCGAGGTCTGGGGTGGACAGAGGGTTTCTGTGTTTACAGGCACGCACCTGCACAAGTTCCGTTTAGAGAAGGGTACACAGGAAGGGTGACTGCGTTGGGGACTTGGCTAGTGACACTGTGTGCATGCGGGCCATGGTGCCTTGTCTGCAGACTGTCACAGCTCTAGAAGGTTCTTGGGAGGCCTGGACCAGTGCCTGGCCCATAGCAAGTGCTGGATCAGGCACTGGTATCATGTTCATGATTACATCCAAAAGTGCAACTCCAAGGCATCTGCTTCTGTGGGTGTGGCTGATGGTCATTTTGGGGAAGCACCTGGTTTTACAAAACAACCAGATGGGGAACTTGCAGAATTTGAGAAATCCCCTCAAATTCCCACCATCCTTGCCCTCCTTACCACTCAGCCTTGGTGACCCCACTGCCCAGCAGCCCCAGGACAGTGGTGAGACGTGTCTTTTTCGGTGACCAGCAGTATTCCAGGTCTCTGGACAGAGGACCAGGTGTCCTAGCCAGAGAAGACTGGTATGCAGGGGCCTGGGGAAACCTGGGGGCCAGGCTGCAGCAGAAGGGCCGGGTGGGTGCTCCAGGACGGGGAGACCCCAGCTGTAGAGTAGGAATGATGCCTGGCACTTGAGGAGCCAGGCAGGTTACAAAGCACCCCACAGGGCACTGCCCCGATTTGCATCCACAGATGCGTCTCCGCTACACGGTTGGGATACGACTCCTGGGTAACCAGGGATGGAGAATCCACCGGTACCTCCACCAGAAGGTACAAGGCAGGCACGGTGGCCTTGGCTCCCCTCCTCCTCTCTGGGTCCCCTAGTCCTTGGGGGGCGGGGCGAGAACGGTGTTGACAGGCCCAGACCCCTGAGATGCGGGTGGTGTGCAAGGACCCGCCAGACGGCGTGCGGTGGACAAGGCCGCCGGTTCCCTCCAGCTGTGCCGGCAGCTTAGGGACGAGGTGATGTCACAGCTGCCCACACCGAGTTTTGGTTCCCAAAACAGATTCCTTCTGAGCAGAGGCGCGCCCCGGGCGTCACGGCACCCCGGGAGGGCGGTGGCGCCACTCTCGGGGGCCTGCAGTCAGCCCGCCTGGCCTGTGGACGAAGGGAGCAGGGCGAGCGAGGGGTCGGGGTCACGGGCGCGAGCGGGCAGGCTGCCGGCACGGCAGAGTGAGTGGGGACCAGTGGTCGCGATTCGGGGACCGGGGGAATCCCGCCGCTCGCCTCCCAAGCTCCCGCCCCCAGCCCCCGGCCGCCGTCCGTGCGGACGTCCCACCGGCGCGGGGCGGGCGGGGCGCGACGCATGCGCGAGGCGCAGCGGGCCGGGGCGCGGCGCATGCGCGGGGCGGGAGTGCGCGTGCGCACTGGCGGCGCGGCGGCATTGCTGCTCGGCGGGCCGGCGCCGCGGGCCGGACGGCCATGGGGCAGGGGGCGGCCGCGGCGCCGGGGACCAGCTAGCGACGGCGAGCGGCGGCGGGCCAGTGGGGGCCGCGGGCTTGGCCCAGCGAGGGGACGGACCCCCGGGCGCCAGCGGCACCGGACGGTGAGTGCGCGCAGCCGCTCGGCCGAGCCCGCCGGCCGGGGTAGCGGGGAACCGGGGTCGCGGGGGTCCGGGGGGGCCGCTGCCCAGCGCTCGGAGGCGGTTTCCGCTGCCCCCGCCCCGGCAGTGCGGTGTGTTCCCGGCGCGGGCGCGGCGGCTGCTGGCTGGCCTCCCGGACTCCGCGCGTGGTGGGCGGCTTCGGAGCCCGGCCCTCCGGGGCAGCGCGCAGTCAGGGGCTGAAGCGCAACCGCGCGTCGAACGCCGAAGGCGCCTGTGCACTGGGCGCCGAGCCCTGCTCCTGGCCCCGAGGCCCCGCGGGCTGACGGGCCGCCGTTCCCGGCGAGTTGGCACCTTCGCTTCGCTCCGGAATGACGAGTTACCACGTCCCTCCTGGCCTGCGGGCCGCTCCGAGTCTCCCGGAGACTTGCTCCTCCGTCTTGGGAGTCGTGCGGTCTGGTTCCCTGTCCGTGGTCTCCCCGCGCCCTCCCGACGGAATAAATAAATTTATTCTCCCATCTTGCCCGACGACGCCCTTAAAGGGCTCCTTCCCCAGAATCCCGTCCCCCACAACCCCGGGCCTTGCAGACCTCTGTCCGCAGCATTCACACCGAATCCTTTCCTCCTTCTCACCTTTGCTCCTGCCACCAAGGGTCTTGAGGGCAGGGACAGTGCCAGTGCAGTGTCCAACAGGACGGTTGCACTTGGAGGCGGGCCCTCAAGGTGGCTCAGGTTTTTCTTTGAACTTGGGGTTGAGTTGATGTTGCTAGCACAGAACCGCGTGTGATTCGTAAGCGGCGATAGAGGGGTCTCCCAGCCAGCTGGCCAAGCCACAGTTCTTGAGCGGGTGGGTGTAGGAGGCTGACGAACAGGAGGGGAAGGGGCCGCTCTTAAGTGAAACGGGGAAAACAGTCGACTTTATTGACTCGGCGCTTGAGCAAAGATAGGTTTAACCTGCAGAGTGAAGAGGCAGGTGGTTGGGGTTTGTTTGGTTTTTTTTACGGGAGTTGATGGCCCCATACCTTTATTACCTGTAATCACATCTTTCCTGTGTTAAAGCAGCTGGAAGGCTTCCGGAAGCCAGCGCAGCACCGGAGGAGGGGACACGCAGGGGGTGGGGTGGGGCAGGGCGCGCTTGCCTGCGGGGCCTCCTCCCGGGGCTTCATTCCCATCCCCTGACCGCGGTGGACAGGCCTTGCGACTCCCAGTCCTGCTAGTGTCAGCTTGTGGCGCTGTTGTTTGTGCTGGCGGGTTTCCATTTGCATGCTCTCCCTGACCCACATTGCCACAGTGCCCGGGAACAGGTAAGCCCCTGTCTAGACAGTCGGTGGAAAGGCCCCGGGAAGGCAGGTGGAGGTGCCCCGGAGGCTGGTTACACCTGGGCTGTGCAGGAGGGCTGCGGCTACCTCCTGTGAGGCCCCCTTCGCAGCTCTGTCCCCGAAATTGTAGGGGTTGAGGGGTCAGGCTCCGGCTTCACGTGGCCATAGAACTTTCTGAGAGGTTTTTCTCCAATCATTCACCTTTCACCACCACATCCTCGCCTGCACGGGGTGTCCTTTGTTGGGGGGAGAAGAGAGGGCAGTCCAGTCGGCGCCCCCCCCCCCCCGCTGAGCCCTAACAGGTGAGGGGGAGCAGTTTCCCATTTCTGCTCCCACACATCTCCGTTTTCATTCAGAATTTCGACAGCTAGTGTTGACAGCTCACACTGGGCATCGTGGTGGGTGGGGGTGGTGAGAGAGACTTTTATTAAGTCCTTTATATGTTCACCAGCTGGCCTCTCACTGTGTCGTCCACTTGTGAGCTCTTTACCCCTGAACGCTCCTACTGTGCGCCAACACTTCTTTCCTAATTAAGCTGCCCAGTGCGGAAGTTGCTTTTTAAGTTCCTGCCGTCTAGAATCTAAACGGACTTAGTTATAGTTAGAATTTAACCTTTTAGAACAGTTAACAGTCCAGACAAGCTGGAACTAAACGTGAGTCCTGATTCACCCCTATCAGAACATGCGTCATGGAGACAATGTAAACGTTCAAAGCTGGTTTTCGTATTCGATACGATTATTTTATAAATTAGCTTACTGCCTAGCTATCAAATTAGTTTTTGCAAGTAACTATTAACAGCTTCTAGATAACAGGTAATAGAATAGACTTTTGCATTCTGTGATTTGATGGGTTTCTCCTTTTTTACTGTTTAAAAAACTTGGATGCCCAGGAAGTTGTAAGAATAGCACAGAGAGGCCCGTGTGTGGCTTCCCAGCGCCATTGTACACATCCATAGTGCGGGAATACGAAAACCAGGACGCGGGCGTTGGGAGACGACTGTGAACTACCCTCTAGATTGCGCCGGGCTTTCCACGCGTGTGATTCCCCTGGCGCAGTGTTACCCCACGCGTGCATCTGTGTGACACCCACCAGCTCCACGGTGGAGGCGCCAAGGTGCCCATCACTGAGGAACCCCGGGCACCTTCCACAGTCCCCGGCAACTGCTCGTCCGCTCCCCCTGTGACTTTGTCACCTTCAGTCTGTGAGCCTTTGCAATTGGCTTTGCCCTGGTGAAACGCCGCTGAGACCCGTCCACTGGGCTGGGGTCCTCGCAGACTGGATCCCTCTCTCCTCGTCCGTCCATCCGTCTCTTTTGCTCATCTTTTCACGGGATTGTGTAGGTTTTATTGTTGCGTTGTGGGAGTTCTTTACATGTTCTAGATCCAGGTCTTTCGTCGGCTGTCTAGTTTGCAAGTGTTCTCTGCAGGTGCGGAGCTTGTTTTGCACCTTTGATGGACTGTGCCTTTTTACAGCATGTGGAAAAAATGCCGTTTAGCCCTAGGTCCCAGGAAGTTTCTCGTACATTTTCTTTAAAAGTTTTGTAGTTTATGACGTATTGTACTTAACAGAATTGATTTGGGTCCATTTGGAGTTCATTTTGGCTTGAGGTCTAGCGTTTCAGTTTGCCGAAGAGACTGTCTTTCCTCCACTGACTGGCGCGTGCGCGGCGGGCACCGGCCTCTGGCGCGCGTCCACGTGCTTCTGTCCGCGGGTCCTATGCTCGGCTCCCTTGCAGTCTGCCTGCCCTCCACCAGACGCCTCGCAGACCTGAATCAGACTGATTCATCTCCCTTTATTTTTAAAAACCGTGTTGCTGTTCTAGTACTTTTACCTTTCCGTATGAATTTTATAACAAGCTCGTCTATAATCCACAAGAAATCCTGCCTGGAGTTGTACAGAAATTGCACAAACCCCTAGATGGGCTTTGGGAGGAGCGCGTCTTCACTGTGCGGAGTCTCCCAGCCCGGGAGCCGGCCGTCCCCTCACCGCCCCGGAGCCCCTGGTTTTCCTCGGCAGCCCAGCTGCTGCCATGAGGGTGGCCTCCCTGCCCCGCGCCCAGGCCCGGGGAGGCGCTCGTTGCCTCTCCGTTAGGGGTCACGTTACCTGAGGGTTCCTGTAGACCAGCGGTTCTCACCCCCCCACCCCCCGAATGCCGCGCCCCCCGGGCCGAGAACGGCTGTAGACGCTCCTCGTCAGGTCAGAGACGTTCCTCTCTGTCCCTGGTAGCTGAGGACTTTCCTCGCAAATGGGAATTGAGTTTTGTCAGGTACATTGTTTGTGCATCAGTTGATCCAGTCAGGTGATTCTCCTCCCTCTGGGCCCTGCGGGTCCGAGGCATCGCACCAGCCGTGCCCTCCTGGAACGAGCCCCGGCTCTAGTCGATTTCTCCTTTTGAAACAGTGTGCCTTGTGGCCGCGTGAGGGGTCCTCGGGGTAGTTAGTGCTCAGCGGTCCCAGGCTCAGCGTAACCTCATTCTTAGACCACGAGTAGGAGCTGAGACGGCATCACCTACGTGTGACCTGTAGTCACGCTCAGTAGCCTCCGCTCGCTTGTCCCAGGACACTTGAACAGTCGTTGGAGGGGGGTTTGGGCCCCCTCAGTGCTCTGTTCAACGCCACGTTCCTGCGATTTCCTGCCAGTGAACCAGGCTCAGCCGTGAGACGTGGCACACCGGTTACGGGCGGAGCCAACCCCGTTCACCATTTACGTGGGAGCTGCGTCAGCTGGCTTGTTCCTTTGAACGTTATTCATAACATCAAAGGAAATACATAAAAATCCAGCGATTGTGGAATTATGGGCCTCGTGCACATTGCAGCGTCATGGCTTTAACTCATGTCTTTCTCTGTCTTCTCAGGGTCCTAGTAACCTTCCTGTGTGGGTCTTTCCGTGCCTTCTTTCCACGTCCTTCTAGGACTCCAGCATCGCCTGCCCAGCTCAGGCCGCAGGTGCAGTGTGGGGGCAGGTGACGCCTAGGACCCCGAGTGACCCCGCGGGGGAGCCCCACGCAGAGCCATTTCCAGTACTGCTGTGCTCACTGGCGTCCTTACACGTGGGCTTCAGCGTCTGGCTCCCTGTGCAGGGCCGCAGAGGTGGCCTTCAACCTCAAGGCTGGGCTTGTGGGGGGCGGTGAGTCAGGTCATTGTCTCCAGAAGCTGAGGCACTGGGTCTGCAGGGTCCGCCCTGGCCAGGACCCTTGGCCGACTCCCACCCTGGCCCTCCCTGCTGCGTCAGGCCCCGATGTCTGTGTCCTCTGCCCCGTCCCAGCTGTGTGACCCCGGGCTTCAGTCTAGACAGCCCCTCACGGCTGCTGGTGCGGGGAGTCCGATGATGGGAGTGGGGAGCGGCCAGGGCCGGGCAGGGGCCACGGCGCACCGGTCGTCGTGGTCGTGCCGAGCGCCCACATTCCCGCGGCCCGGCCTGGTTCTGACACAGGCGGGGGGACGTGGTGTCACTTCCTGCTGGGTAGGAATGGAAACACCGCTCGTCACGGCCGCTTTGCAGGACTTGCCGACTCCCCTCCTGCAGACTCCCCTCGGAGGCAGCGTCTGCCCCGCTTCTGTGACGACTCTGCCTGTCACCACGCGGCTGACGGGGTGCTTTCACGGCCGGGCGCCACTCGTCCTGAGTCCAGCCTCCGGCCCGCGGGTGGCCTTGCCCTGCCCCAGGAGAGTCCCTTGTTTCTCGGTGCCTTCGAGGTCGTGGGGGGACCATGCCGCAAGGCCTCTTGGTGACGGCTCCTCCTGACTTGTCAGCACCATTCCCTGTTGAGTTGTGAGCTCACGGGGTGGGGGTGGGGGGGCGTTTGCTGTCACGGCGTTGATCTCCGGGGACCCGTGTGGGGGTCAGCCGGTCCCTCGTGAAGAGACGGGCAGTGCCAGGCAGAGCGGCTGCTCGGTGAGCCTGGCTGCTGGTTTTTATTTTGGACAGTTCTCGCCGTCTCGAACAAGTGAGCGTGCCTGTTGGGTTGTTCTCACACGTGAGGCTGAGGTCCGCCTCCTGGCGTCTCTGCCCACCTGTCTGTCGGGACGCGGCAGGCCGTTGCTCTGCAGGCTGCAGGCCGTGGCTGCTGGGCCCTGCCCGCCCTGCTGGCCCTTGGTGCCACCGCCGCCCTCCGTCCTGGGTCCCTTGCAGCTGTTGTGTTCTTGACTTCGTGGGTCAGTTTCCTCCCAGACCCCTTTCCTGATCCTTCCGTTGGGCTCCTGAACGGGGGCATGTGCCAGGTCCAGCCTTTGCTCCCGCCCCGGGGGCCTGTCCAGCTCCTGGGCGCAGGTGCTCCCCTCGTGCTGACTGAGCCCAGATTCCTGTGTGCAGACCACCCTGTGCCCTGAGCTCCGGCCTTCGGCCCATAGCTGCCTGCGTGTCACCTCTCCTTGGCCAGTACCAATCCTGGGAGGCAGTGAGGACCTTCCGGGCCGTGGGAGCCCAGGACGAAACCGTTTCTGCAGCTTCGGTCCTAGGACAGGGGAGGGGACAGACCCCAAATGACAGAGTGACGTAAGGGCGCATAGTGCCAAGTGCTGCGAAAACGAGGGACCCAGAGTGGAAGGTGGACGCGGGTGGACATCGGTCACTGTGTGGGGTCACACCCAGGAGTGGGGTGACTGCAGCGCACGAGGTGTGTGTTGACGTGGCGCAGAGCTGCCCACTCTTCCGGACGGGCCGCGGCGCCCTCGCCCCCACCTTCCCCGTCGGCCGCTGCGGGGCCACCTCTGCCCTTAGTTTGCACGCCCTGGTGACCGCTGACCGTGGGTGTCCTCTCATGCGCTTGTCAGTCACCGGGTATCTTTGGGGAAGTGGCCCAAGTCGGGGTCTGTTGTTCGCTGTTTGGGGGGTTGGTTTTCTTACCGAGTTCTGAGAATTCTCTGTGTTCTGGGTGCAAGCCCTTTGTCACTGACACGGTCAGCGAGTGTCCTGTCCGTGTGCAGCTTGTTTCTGTTTTCCTAACGGCGTCTCAGCAGGGTGAACGGTTCTAGTTGTGGTGACGTCCAGTCTCTCACGCCGTCTGTTTAAACGCTTGCCAAGCCCAAGGCCACAAGACTTTGTCCAGCGCCTGCTTCTGCTGGCTTCACGCCTAGGGTTTGCGATAGCCTTTGCGCGTGGTGCCACGGAGGCGCTGGGCTGCGTCCTTCAGACATGGCTGCCGGGTTGCCCAGAACTGTCTGGAGAGAAGAGCGTCCTCCCCTGCTGACGCCACACCACTGCTGGCCGTGTCCGTGTGAGCGCGTCCCTGTGTCCCCTCGTGTGTGTCCGTGTTCACGTCCTGCGGCTTTCCGAGCCACGGGTCCTCGCCCTTGCCCGCTTTCCGTTCCCGGCCCTTCCGGTCCTCTGTGCCCAGGCGGGAACTTCACAAGCAGGCTGTCCTGCCGGGCGCCGGCCGTTGGGTTCGGGGAGAATCTGTCCCTAAGTTTGGGGGGGACTGCGCCCCCACGAGTACGGTGTCCTCCGGCCTGTGAACTGCTCTTGCCCTCCGTCAGTCTGCTTCCTCCAGGTCTGTCAGCAGCATTTTGGGGTCTCCGCTTACTGGTTTGGCACAGTTTTAAGTGGAGTAATTGGACCAGAACATGATGTCAGCTTGAGGTGCGCCCCGCTCCCAGGGCCGGGGCGTCCCACAGCTGGTGGCAGGCTTTGCACTTCGTCGTCTGCACCCCTGCCTGTCTGCTGCCTCGGAGCTTGAAAACGGTGTTTTTCCATTTCGGTCCCCTGGCGTTCGTCGTGGGTTTTGTGTGTGGAATCTGTGTCCTGCAGCCCTGCCGAGGCCCTCGCTTAGCAGACGTGGTCCCCTCCTGTAGATCCCTGATTTTCCACACACATGACGCGGCTGCCCCTGCAGCTTACCTGCTCTGCTGTACCTGCCCCTGCAGCTTACCTGCTCTGCTGTACCTGCCCCTGCAGTTTACCTGCTCTGCTGTACCTGCCCCTGCAGCTTACCTGCTCTGCTGTACCTGCCCCTGCAGCTTACCTGCTCTGCTGTACCTGCCCCTGCAGCTTACCTGCCCCTGCCCCGCCCTTTGCTCCGCTTTCCTGCCGGCTGCAGCTGCCAGCACGCCGTGATGTAGGAGTGGTTGTACCGGACGCGCTTCTGTGTGTTCCTGTTTACACTGAGTTCGTCGTCAGTTTGGATAAAATGTCCATTCCTGAAGCTTAGGGAGTAAGGGCAGGGCCTGGGGCTGTATTCAGGGACCTCGTCACCTTTGACCTTAATGCGGAGGTCCCGGGCTTGTCTGGGGTTTCTGAACTTTCCTCCTGCCCGTCCCCCCGCGCTCATCCCCCTGGTGCCAGCGTCTGCCTCGCCCTGGAGCTGGTTAAGGCTTTTTCTCCTGTGAGAGCGCGTTATCGTGTGTGCTGCGACCTTGCTTCCTCTGCTTGTGGTGACCTGAGTTGTGTGCCGGGTGACCCTGCTGGCTTCCCCTGCCACGCCCCCCCATGTCCCCCTCAGGGTCTCCCTGAGCCACATGCTGGCCCTGCCCTGCACCCTGTGGCTTCCTGCGGAGGACAGGCAGCCCCCGGCTCCCGTGGCCGCTGTGGGGGGGTCTGGTCCCCTTCGGTCAGACGGGAGTTTTCTTAGAAGATCACTTTCTGATGCGAGTCTTCCAGTTAGCGAAGGTCTTTGAGTCTCTCGACCGAAACTGGTTTATGTTACAGGTTTTCTGCAAACTGTGCTCTCCTCCTTCCGTTTTCTCAGTGTGTTGATTTCTGCCTCTATCTATCGCTGCTGCGGCCCACCTCAGGCCTGTTCTAGTCCTCTTCTAGCTTCACGGAGTGAATTTTTGCTCGCTGCGCTCGTGCCCAAGAGCTTCAGCCCCACGTCGGCGCGGCAGGGACTGTGGTCCCGGCTCACCGTGTCCTCTCCCCGTGCTGCTGTCGGTGTCGTCCGGAGCCCGTGCATCCCCGGGGCGGGAGGAGCGTTCTCATCGGTTTCTGCTGTTGTCTCGGCTTTGTTTCTTGTGGTCGGAAGACAGGGTTCTCTCTGCCTGCCCTCATTTTGGAAGTCGGGCTTTTCCTTGAGGCTTACATAGGTCGGTTTTGGTGCACGGTTTGCTGGCGCTGGATTAAAACTGCTGGGTCCGTTTGCAGGGCCTGGAGCCCCCTGTGAGCCTGCTGGTGGTCTCATTAATGACGCTTCCGGAGCTTTCCTGGAAGGAGGCAGGAGAGACCACACGCTCGCTGGGTTTCTGTTCACCGCTGTGCCCGCCCCGTCTGCGGGGACAGGCCGTGGCTATTCTTTGACTTTCCGCTCTTCTAGACGCATTAAAAACCATAGATTCTTGGTTCTTAAACGTGTTTTAGATGGAAACTGGCTGTTTGCAAAGTCTCTTGGTGAAGTGGGCTTCTGTGATTACCCCAGAGGGAAGAGAAGCGCGGGGTGCACCCATCTTGGGCACATGCACTAACCTGCTTTTCCTCACCTAAGGGATCGCTGTTTCCCTGAGCGAAGCCTTCATCCGTCAGCGATGGAGATGGAGCAGGAGAAAGTCAACGTGAGGAAGGGGCTGGGTGCAGACGCGGCCGTGTACCGCTGCTCCGCCTGTCACGGGGACAAGGACTGGGTGCTTGGCCACCCCAGCCGGGGCCGGCCCCGCAGCCTGTCAGCCTCGCCCGCCCTGGCGAGCACCAAGGAGTTCAGGTACCACGCTGCCCACCCTCCCCCCACCCCACTCCCACTGTCCGCCCGTGTCAGGGGACACCGGCCTGTGTCGGTCTGCACAGACGCGCCCGTGCACGGCTGACGGTGGCCAGGGGCTGTTGGGCAAAACCGCCTCACGCTGCCTGGGCCCTTGCACAAGACGCTTGGGTAACTGCCCGGGCTGGCGTGACACCTGCGCATGTTCTGCTTTCTGGGTCCGTGAGCGTCGGGGGTAGCGAGCGCGTCTCTGAGGCAAGGGCCACGCCTGTGAGATGCAAGGGGGCGTCGGGGCAGCGGGCGCCGCCGTGCCAGGTGAGCACCCCGCACTCGGGGCAGCAGCACGGGCAGGAGGGCTTGGCGCAACTCGCCGTGTCGGAAGTTCTGAGCACGTGTGTGGCCGGCGGCAGCCTCCCTCCTGGGACGCCCTCCTGAGTGCCGCTTGGCCCTCTGCACCAGGCTGGGCGCCGCGGCGGGGGCTCCGGCAGCGCTGTGGTCGGGGTCGGGTTTTGTGGGGTTGGCATGACGCACCTCTGCACTGCAGAGGACGCTGGGCCTGCGTGGGGGCAGCAGGCCAGCTCAGAGGTGCCTCTTCCTGCTGCCGGGAGAGGGGGAGGGGAGAGGTGTGCCGGCACCGCCGGTTCTGGAGGCACCGAGAGATGTCAGCACCGACCTGGACAGCAGTGCTCTAAGTGCTCCGACCGCATTCCACGGTCTTCTGGTCCCCCCAGGTCGGACTCCAGGCCACGCTGAGCGGGCCCAGCCTGCACGGGCAGCCCGCTCAGCCTTTAGGCAGACAGCAGGGCTCTGGGGGCGGGCGGCGAGAGGACACCTGTGTCATCTGCATTAGGGTTCACAGACCTCATTGGCCCGGAGGCGGGGAGTGGGGTTAAGGCAGAGCCAGTTTGCCGGCTCCGTCTGGCTGTCCTTGTGGTATGGAGACCGAGGCCGGCGGAGGCTGGTGGTGACCGTGCGGCGAACCCTCCCCCTCGCCCCGTCAGGTGGGCCTGTCCCCTTGCCCCTTGGCCCCTTGACAGGGTGGGCACTGGACACCTGAGGACAGGAGAGGGAGAGCCACTGAATGGGGTCCCCAGGACACGGGGTGGCCACAGGGCCCTTCTGTAGGTGGTGGGACTGTGTCTCAGTCACCCCGCGGTTACGGGAAGGTCAGGCCCCTGGAGCACCTCCTTCCTGACAGCACAACTCAGGACGAGTGTTTTCTTAGCATTTTCTTCTTCTTTTCTTTCTTTCTTTTTTTTTTTTTTTTTTTTTTTTTTTTTTTTTTTTTTTTTTTTTTTTTTTTTTTTTTTTTTTTTTTTTTTTTTTTTTTTTTTTTTTTTGAGGTGAAACAAAGAGACAGTTTATTGAAGAGAAAGCACACTCCAAAGAGGTGGGAGCGGGCTCGGGCAGGAGCATGGCCCCAGAGCCTGGCTGGCGTTTCCGTCGGCTCACGCAGGGGCGCTGTCTCAGGCCTTGCTTCCCCAGCGTCCACCCGGGGTGGGCCGAGGTGGACTTGCCGAGAGACTGCAGGCCTGTTCCGAGGCCCGTTGCCTGGTAGCCCCGTGCATCCTCAGCTGCTGCCACTGCCTGGACGGCACACGGCGTGGACGTCAGCTTGCAGAGCAGGGCACAGTCTTCGCAACTATCCTGTGGCTGCTGGATGGGTGGTGGAGTTCGTGTCACTTGGATGGCGAGCACGTCTCCGCGTCCGAGACGGCCGGCATCGCGTGCACACGTGTGCGCCCCTGGCTGACTGCCGCTCTCCCCACAGGAGGACTCGCTCCCTGCACGGGCCGTGCCCGGTGACCACTTTTGGACCAAAGGCCTGCGTGCTGCAGAACCCCCAGACCATCATGTGAGTGCGCTGGGGCCGCTGGCTGTGGGAGTGGGAGGTCCTGGCACTGGCGTGCGGGGCCTCTGGGAGGGGACGGCAGGGGACTTTGCTTTTTGCTGTAAAACCTCTAGGAGGGAAAAATGACGTATCTCGTGCTCACACATCTGGTGGGTCAAACGCTTCTCCTTGAAAGAGTCTTACAGTGCCGCACGTCGCTTGGCTGTCCGAATACCTGAGCTTACTGGCTGGGGCGAGACCTCACCTGCCAGGTGCTGTGTTTCGGTGGCAGCCTGCTGGGAGCCCAGCCTGGGACGCCCTTTCGCCAGGATGAGACGCCCCTTGGGAAGCTAAGCCATCAGGGCGGTTCCGCCGGACTCCGGTACTCACCGCAGCCCAGCTCCTCCCCCCTGCTGTTTGGGGCTCCCAGAGGGCGGAAGCTGGGGGTGCTCTGTGCAGAGATCTGGCTGGGCTGGTGTCCTAGGAAAAACACTAACCTGACTTACCCAATAGTGGTGATTTACGTTTAAAAAAACCAGAATTGCATCTCAGCTCTTGACAGCCATGCCTGCACCCCGTGGCGAGCTCAGCACCCCTTGGGTCTTTGTGTGGAGCCCCCCAGCAGGGACCCCGTTCGGGAGCGGGCTGGGGGATTTCTCCGTCTGCAGGCCATTGGGCCGCCAGCTCCTGTGCTTCTGCACCTGACCCGTCTGAGGGTCTTTGCTCCTCGTGATCCACTCACCACAGACGTCCACACCGTCCACCGCAATCAGACAGCCGGCGGGGGTGGTCAGGACCCCAGGCGCAGGTCACAGGTCACGACCCCTCTGACCACAGGTCCTGGCAGTCAGCTTGGAGGATGGTGACTGCCTGTGCTGCCACCTTCAAGCCACCTGGGGCACTGCTGTGCACACGGCTGTGCCGTGCTGCATCTGTCCCAGTGGTCGGGTGGCCCTGGCCCCCACCAGCTGGCCCTGCCCCCTCCAAACGGCCTTGCCCCACCAGCTGGCCCTGCCCCCTCCAAACGGCCTTGCAGCTGGCCCTGCCCCCCACCAGCTGGCCCTGCCCCCCACCAGACAGAGCTGCCCCACCAGTTGGCCCTGCTCCCTCCATACGCTGAGGCTGGGCCTGGCAGGGGAGTGACTCAGGTGTTAGAGCCTTGTGTGCAGTACTGTTTGTGACTGCCCAGTTACCAGTTCCTGGTCCCGCCTTTGCTCCCCACCTGCCCCTTGGTGCCCCCACAGTCCACTATGTACACAGGCACAGGAGTAATCTGCTCACCTAGGTGCCCCCAGACCCAAAGCCCCAGCTGTTCGCTGCTCCTCCAAGCCCTGCCCCCTCCCCAGGCTGGTCCTGCCCTGGCCTTTGACCAGCTGCCTTCGGGCCCAGCACTGCATTTTCTGGTCTTGACGTAGCCACTCTCTCCTTGTCACCCAGATCACGGTTTACGTGCCACCCTGAGTGACCTCTCGCCGTCCCGCTGTAATTAGGCATCGCTAACTCCCAGCCAAGCTTTGTGAGCCTCAGGTTGGGGCTCAGTGGTATCTGATTGCTCCCCAAGGTCAGGCAGGGTTGTTTGGGGAGGGGTTCCACAGGCAGAGGACAGGTGCCCCAGAAGTGTCCCCAGGGTTGTGAGTGGGAACTCTGTACCCGGCACTGTCTGGGGGGCTCTCCCCTGGGGCACCAGGACTGCATTTCTCTGCCACGTACCCCCAGCGCGGTAGCTGGGTGAGCCTGGTCTGTGTGGTGCGGACCTTTCCCGTGATGTTCGGAGCACGAGCCTGTAGCCTGGCTGGTCCCAGGGACTGTCACTCCTTGGTTGTCTGAAACTTCCCCGTGAGTGGAGTGGACTTTCTCTTAACGCCTGAGGGCCATTGACTTACAAAACAGTGGCTCAGGTGGGTCAGCTGCCAGACCAGCAGGCATCTGCAGCTTGTGTGTGTCTCACTGCAGGTGACCCAGCAGGCAGTGGAGTGACCATTTGGCCCCCAGGCCCCTGCAGGGTGAGGCAGTGCCTGCCTGGTTCCCTTGGGAGGGGCTTTGTCACCTGCCTCAGGCACCTGTTAGACTCCCTGCAACTCTCCCCCCAGGCCTGCTGCCCAGCAGAGGGCAGTTTGCGGAGTGCCTGCCCCTCCCTCTGACCCAGGCCTGAGAGCCCCACCCACGGGGCCCAGCCGGTTCCACAGCCCCACTCAGATTCTTTTACCTGGGACTTGTCACTTTACGCAGGGTGGGGCGTCTCAGGGGACGCGGGACCTCTGGGTTAAGTAGGAGATAGGCGAGAGCGCGCGAGCAAAGGTCACTGCTTGGTTTTTGGGCGAGCTCTTGCCTAGCTGTTTGGTACAACCTTCCCCACGTCACTTTGGGGCGGTGTTGTGCTTCAGCCTTGAGGGCACAGAAATTAGGTCTTTAGTACAAATACACAGTTGGGAGCGTCCTGGGGGTCGGTTTGCATTACACGTCTGTCGTTAGCAAAGTGCGGCGGAAACACTGTGCGCACGCCTGTTGCCACCTGCTTTGAGCCACACGTGCCACCTGGGCAGGTGCTGAACCTCGTGGAGGATGCTAAGAGTGTGGGGGGCAGGGGCGGGCTGAGTGGTGGTCAGTCGGTAATGGTCCGAGGTCAGACACCTGCCACTCTTATTACTGATTTGGGTCACGGGTTTGAATGTTACTGGTGAGGCTCTTTGGCGCAGCCGTAGCCCGAGAGACAGGCTGGTAGGGTAGTCCTTGTGCCACTTGCCTTGTAGTTTTCAGAACTGTCCCTGGTGGGCTGGGTATGTGCTGACCACAGTGGCCGGTTTGTTCCAGGCCAGGCGAGGACGTCCCCATGACTTAGACAGTCATCAGAGTCATAGCTGGGGGCCTCTGCCTGGGGAGTACCCTGCCTCTTGGCGAGGACCTACGGCGCCTGTGATGAGGACGTGGGGGCTGTGCCCTCAGGCAAGACCCTCACTGGCTTTAAAAGAAATCAGAGCAGTTTTAGGTTCACAGCAAAACTGAGGGGAAGGCACAGGGATTTCCCCTGTCCTTGTACCCCCCACAGCATCCCTGCAGAGGACACACATGTCATAGTTGATGGACCTGCACAGACACGTCTCCGCCACCTAGAGTCCCCTCGCATTAGGGTCGCGCTTGGTGCTGTACGTCCTGTGGTTTGCACAGATGTGTGGTGACATGTTTCCACCATGGCCATCACACAGGAGAGTGTCACAGGCCCCAAACGCGACTCCTGCCTGTTAAACAGGGTGGCTTCTAACTGTAAAAGGTGAGGGTCATCTGAGCTGGAACACACTGGTGCAGATGTGGGACTGTACCCCGTGGACAAGCCACTGCGGTGTGTGCCGGGGGGACTGCCGTGGTCTCTGGCCTGGGTCTCTGGTCTGAGAGGGGCCCGGCACCCTCCGCTGGGCTCTGGGGAACCAGGCAGAGGGCGGCCGTGGGGGATCTCTCCTGTGAGCCACGTGGGGGTGTCACAGGAGCTAAAGGGACGGGTGTGTGAGCTCAGGGAACGCGAGGGGGGCAGCGGGCACGCTCAGGTGTCCCAGGCCCGCCTGGGCCTGTGCGGCAGGGCCTGTCCTGGGCTGAACGCTCCTCTCCCTCCAAGGCACATCCAGGACCCTGCCAGCCAGCGGTTGACGTGGAACAAGTCCCCCAAGAGTGTCCTCGTCATCAAGAAGATTCGGGACACCAGCCTGCTGCAGCCCTTTAAGGAGCTGTGCATGTACCTGATGGAGGCAAGCAGGCAGCCCCACCCCCGCCCCCCCGCACGCCCCCCATGCCAGCAGGGTTCCGCCTCGGGGCGAGGGAGGCAGGGGTGCCACAGTGGGGGCAGGTGTCTGGTGTGGGGCGTGGCGGGGTCAGGGGCTGCCCCAGGGACGGCGGCTTGTGCAGCCGTGACGGGGCTCGGTCCCCTGTCACGAAGTGCTGGACTTAGCAGGACCCTTCCCAGAGCCGCCACGGTCTGGCCAGGTCTTGTGTGTCTTCCAGACTGCCATCTGCCTTCCAGGAGAACATGGTCGTGTATGTGGAGAAGAAGGTTCTGGAAGACCCCGCCATCGTGGGTGACGACAACTTTGGGCCCGTGAAGAAGAAGTTCTGCACCTTCCGAGAAGGCGAGCGGCCCTCCGTGCTGCGCGGCGGCTGGTCGGGCGCCGTCCCCTGTGCCCCGGGGGGCGGCCCTGACGGCTCTCTTGTGTTTTCTAGACTATGACGACATTTCCAACCAGATCGACTTCATCATCTGCCTGGGCGGCGACGGGACCCTGCTCTACGCCTCCTCCCTCTTCCAGGTGAGGCCCCGCGGTCCCGCCCCTCGTTCCCGGCATGCACAGGCTCTCACTGGGACACGGGGACGTTTCTCTGAGTCACGCGGTTATGTGGCTGTACAGCAGCTGACGGGCCACGTGGGGTGTCCACTGTAGGGGCAGGGGGTGCAGAAATGCCCGGGTGGCTGTACAGCAGCTGCAGCTGACCCTCTGGGGCATCAGGGGGACTCTGGGAGGGTCTGTGCGCGGGCCCAGGGGTCGTCTGAGCCCACCCTGTCCTGGACAGACCCAGCCAGGGGCCCGAGGATTTCGGATGTGGAGGCCGTGGAGAGGACCTATAAGTGGGCAGGGTGGCCAGTGGGACACCAGGGTCAGGGCCTGCGGGCAGTGTGGGCTGGGGCCTCAGCACCCCGGTGGCATGGACCCTGCAGGCCCGCATGCTGCAGAGCGAGAGCTTGGGGGATGACGGAGAGGGTCCTGCCTCCCTGCCGGCCCCCCCACCTGCCGCCATGCCCCTCCCGCCCAGCAGGGGGCGCGCCTCTCAGCAGCAGCAGAGCCCACTGGTTGGGACCTTCATTCCCACCAGACCTCTCTGCCCTCCCCGGTCTGGTCCCCTCCCGGGTCTGGTCCCCTCCCCGTTGTCCGGCAGGGTCTTCCAGCCCGCCTGGACGCTCCCAGGCATGGTCTCGGCACGGAGCGACTGTGCTCCCTGCAGTTCAGTCCCCCACCAGCCCCGTCCTGTCCTCCGGCCAGCAGCCTACTCGGTCCCACTGCCTTTGTTTCCTGCGGGCCCTCCTGGCCTCGCCGACTCCATGCTGCCTTCAGGTGGTCACCGTGTCCGCCCAGCCCTGCCTGGCCCTCCCCTCGCGTACCCGTCACCTTCGGGAGTGATCGGGGCCAGGGCTGGTCAGTGCTGGGGATGCGTTGGGTGACGTTCCAGGGGACAGGCCAGCTGAGGGACTGTCTTGTCGGCTTGCAGGGCAGCGTGCCCCCGGTCATGGCATTCCACCTGGGCTCCCTGGGCTTCCTGACCCCCTTCACCTTCGAGAACTTCCAGACCCAAGTTGCTCAGGTGATACAGGGTGAGTGGCATGCTCGGGCGCCCCACCACTGCGAACACACGTGCCTCCTCGCCGTGCAGGGCTGGGGGCGTGTGGGGCCGCATCTCGGTGTCTCAGGACTCGGGGATCCCGGGGTTTCGGAGGTTCAGACCGTTCCCAGCACTGGGAAGTGCGGGTGGGTCATGGGACTCTCACCTTGGGAAAAGGGCGGTCCTTGGCAGGTGGCTGTGCTCTTGCTGACTTCCCTGGGTGTGACTTGTCCGGGCCCTCAGGTAACGCAGCTGTGGTCCTCCGGAGCCGACTGAAGGTCAAGGTGGTGAAGGAGCTCAGAGGAGAGAAGGTGGCCGTCCCCAACGGGCTGGGAGAGAACGGGCCTCGGGCTGCGCACCTGGACGTGGAGGTCGGCAAGCAGGTCATGCAGTACCAGGTCCGTGGGCACGCCCCCCCCGCGGGCCCCAGGCCTGTCCTCCCTGCCTTACGGCCTCGGGGAGAGGGGCACAGGGTGGGAGGACTTCAGTTGGGCCCTCAGGGGGAGCTCCCCTGTCCTCAGAACCTCCCAGAGAGCCCAGGAGCAGGGCTGTCTGCCGGGCAGACCCAGCTGGGGGGCGCTGCCCAGCCCCTCTCAGTGTGTGGTGGCCTCGCCGCCCCCCCCCCAGGTCTTGAACGAGGTGGTGATTGACAGAGGCCCCTCCTCCTACCTGTCCAACGTGGACGTCTACCTGGACGGGTACCTCATCACCACGGTGCAGGGCGATGGTAGGTGGGCGTTGGGTGTGTCCTGGGTGCCCTGGGCTTTCCGCACGAAGTCGGGGCACGTGGCGAGCAACCCTGTGGCCTGTCCTCAGGTGTCATCGTCTCCACCCCGACGGGCAGCACGGCATACGCGGCCGCAGCCGGGGCCTCCATGATCCACCCCAATGTGCCTGCCATCATGATCACGCCCATCTGTCCCCACTCGCTGTCATTCCGCCCCATCGTGGTCCCTGCAGGGGTCGAGCTAAAGGTCAGAGCCCCCATCCACTTCAGCCTGAGCCGGTAGCCGGGGGCCTCCCGTGCTGGCCCGAGGCAGCCCTGTCCCTGGGTCCCCCAGGCCAGGGGCAGCACCTGCTCAGTGCCGGGAAGGACCTTGCTCTCCCCTCACCACGGCCCGCATGGGGTGGGGCCTGTCCTCGGGTACGGGTAGGGGCAGGGGCAGGGAGCGTGGCCCTGGTGGGTGGGGCTGTGTCTGCATGGAGCTCTGGGCCTGGACAGATGGCCTGATCCGGGGCTGATATCAGTGACACCCAAGTTCCTGCCTCGTGGCCCGAAACTGGCCTCAGCACGCAGTGGGTCTGTGGACGCCGGCCGGGCTCCCTGGGGCGGGGCTGGGGTGCTCGGCGCAGACACACGAGCCCACCCTGTCCTGCTTGACTCCCCCAGATCATGCTGTCACCAGAGGCCAGGAACACCGCCTGGGTGTCCTTCGACGGTCGAAAGAGACAGGAGATCCGCCACGGAGACAGGTGGGCGGCTGGGCCGGAGCCGGCGTGAGGGCTGGGTGTGGGCCCCGTCGTCAGCGCCCTGTGGCTGTCGGGCAGCCTGTCACCCTGTCACACGCAGTTTGCTGTATGTGGTCCCACATTCTCCTGGACCTGCTGGCCACACCCGTCCCCGTTCTGTCCTCCCCCCCCCCCCACAAGGTCTCGTGGACTGGGGCGGGCTGGGGGTCCACGGTTCTGTCCCCGAGACGTCCCACAGTACCCCTGAGCGCCCAGCCCGTAGCTGTCCTTGGGGCAAGACTGACGGTGACAAGCTGCCCGGCCCCCCAGGCATCAGAGGACCTGGGGCCAGGCCGCCCAGCAGGTGGCGTGGGCAGGGCTGTGCGGCGGTCACGCCGGGGCCGGGGCCCTCACCGCCGCGTCCTCCCCCAGCATCAGCATCACCACCTCCTGCTACCCTCTGCCCTCCATCTGCGTGCGCGACCCCGTGAGCGACTGGTTCGGGAGCCTGGCCCAGTGTCTGCACTGGAACGTGCGCAAGAGGCAGGCCCAGTTCCCAGAGGACGAGGATGCCGAGCCCGCCCAGGGCTAGGCCGCCGCCGAGTGTGCCCTGTCCCCTGCCCTCCGGGAGCGCGCCGTGCCCGTGCAGGCAGCGGCTGCCACGTCACTTCCGCCTGAAGCCAGAGGAGCGGCCTGGAACCTGCCTTCCGCTGCCCACATCAGCCATTTTTAACACTGTAAACCTGACTTCTCTTACTTTTCTGAGTGAGCCACGGGGACAGTGGCCGGAGCTCTGCAGCCAACCCTGCACTCGTCTCCTCAGTCAGAGCCTGTCCCCAGGGCAGGGCCACCGAGCTGCATGGGCCGTCTGTGACCCCTTGCGGGGAAGCTCCGTGAGTCAGCCTGTTAGACTCACGGGGGATCAGAATGGATGGGCCTCCCCTTCGCTGGTGAACATAAATGTCTCAGCCAGAAGTGTCCCCTTGGGCACCACGGTTTTCCCCTAAAGCTCCTCGAGGGGGCACTTCCGTGAGAGCAGCTCGTAGTTGATTGGCAGGGCCCGGGCCCCTGCACCTGGGGGGTCTGCGCTGAGGCTGCCCAGCCCGCCCGGCCTTGGTTCCCTGGCCCTTGTCCCCTTGTCCTGCTCTGGTGTGACCGCCACACTGTGGCCCGTGAGCCTGGTAGAGTCCGGGTGACAGGTGCAGCCACACACATTCCTCACGAGTCAGGGTTGGCACCCTCCGCACCCTGGACGAGACTGTAAGTCCTGTGTGTACTGTTTAGATTCTTGTAAGCGCTGCAGCACGTGTGCACCTCTCACTGTAGGCACTCGGAGGTGTCAGGACGGGCTTGCACTGTCGTGCGCTGGAGCCTTGTTCCGTGTTTACATGTGTGGCCTGTGACGGGACCATCTGTCCAGTCCAGCAAGGTTGCTGTGCGTGGGGGTGACGGTCATGGAGAGAGATGGGTGACTGCGTAAGCCATGGTCCTGTACAGTTGTCACGAGAAGATTGGGGTGGAGGGTTGGTGCAGGGTGGTGGTGGTGACCTTGTATGTCGGTTCTGCTCTTTGTCGCATGGGTCCTGGGGCACGAGGAAACTCCTATGGCAGCCGGAGGACGTGTGCTCAGCCCACAGTGCCCAGAGCCTGTGTGACGTCCCTGGACAGAGTCAAGGCTCAGGGCACGCGGCCTTGGCCCCTCGCCCAGCGGGCACCCTGGCCACGGGCCTGTTGGAGCAACTGCTGTGTCTTTGAGCTGCATTTTCATCAAGTAAAGTGGTGAGAAGGGAAGGGCTGGCCCCCGCCCTGGGCCTCACTTCTAGGGTGACGGGTGGGGCTGTGCCTTGCCCACTTGGAGGGTCCCAGCCTCACGTGGGGTGCAGCCACCCTTGGGGTCTCCAGAGAGCTGACTCTGCAGCCTGAGTGCGGGCTCCACCCCTCTGGCCTCAGGGTCTCTCTCCACCATCCACCCGCCCCTCCCAGCCCCCGTGTCAGGTCCAAGAGAGTGACATTCAGGAAGCAGGCCACTTGCTCAGGCAAAAAAGCAGCATCACCCTAAAGCAGCAAGGTGTTGGAATGAGCTAGAAGGCTTTGGATTTTTTTGAAGTAAATTCCTAATGTTTCATACTGTTGATAATCCTGAAAATTTGTTAAATTGTTGAAAGCCTTATTACTATTTTCAGATCTTTTCAATAAACAGACTTATTTAAAACGTCGGGCTGAGTGACAGCTGTATTTGGTTCTTTGTAACCACCTGGAAGATACTCAGGGCGGTGGCTCGGGCCTCAGGGCCCACGGACACCCAGCACGTGCCCTGGGCACACATGGGACACACGGGGGGTCCTGCCCAGGCAGCCGCAGTGGGCACTCGGGGATGGGCAGGCGTCCTCCCCAAAGGGGCTGGCGGTTGGGCGGGGTTGTGGGCATGGCTGCCTGACCCCTGGGGGAGCCGACGTGGCCACACCCACAGAAAGGAGTGAGTTGGAAGGGTTTTGAGGAAGGGTGCTATGTCCTGCTATCCCCAGGGCCCTAGAGGCCTCCAGGTCCTCACCCACAGTTCCATCCATGGACACCCGCCCACCCATACCCCTTTCCTTGTTGACCACGCCTTGGTGGGCATGGGGCAGCGCTGTGCCAGCAGCCAAAGTGGGTGCTGCGGACATCCAGACACAGCTCTGTGGCCCGGAGCCCAGGGAACCGAATGACCACCCCGTGGGCACCAGCTCCTCGGGGCAGCCCTGACTCCCACCTGGGACCCTGGGTGCTGGAAGGACACCCACATGAGGCGCCACCAGCTGCCCTCAGGATAGATGGACAGACTCGCCAGGCTGGGCAGTGAGGCTGGCCCCCAGCGTCCCTGGCCTCTGCCTGACCCCCCCCCCCCCCCCCCCCCCCCCCCCCCCCCCCCCCCCCCCCCCCCCCCCCCCCCCCCCCCAGGGCACACTGCTCTGCCAGGTTAAAGCACAGTGACTTCCCACTTCCCTGTGGGAGGTCCTTTTACAGCCAGACACAGTGTAGGGGACAGTCACCCTCCAACGCAGCTGTCTTGGCTGTGAGGCGTCTGCGGCCCCCTCTGGCAGGGGCTTGGCACCCCAGCCCGGTCTGCAGTCAGTTGGCACAAGCACCAGCCTTGTCAGCAGGCCCGGCAGGTGCTGAAATGCATGCTGGCAGCCAGGGCTCCTGTGTGGGGACCTCCGGCTGAGCCCCAGCCCCTGCGGTAGCAGAGTGCCCCCTTGAAGGCAGGGGCTGGAGCCTGAGCCAGAGGGGCTGCTCGCCGGCTGGCATGGACGGTACACACAGGGTTGTTCTTGGCAAAGGCTGTGGACCTTCAAGCCTTGACCTTCCAGCCTTGGGGAGCGCAGCAAAGTGGGTGGAAGGCACCCAGGGGCTCAAGACAAACAGCCCCTCCCACCAGAAGTGTGGGTGTCCCATGGAGGCCTCCAGCTGGAGACAGTCAGAGAGCTGGCCTGACCTCGGCCGCCGTGTGAGCAGGGAGGCCCAGCACAGCTCCAGGGCTGACACAGCAAGGGGGCTGCTCCCCACCCCAGGGGGAAGGAGCTTGCACGGGGCCCACCTGCTGGGGCGGGGTGGCTCCTGGAGCCCAGAGGCTGAGCCCTGGGAGAGAGGTGCCCCGGGACCATCAGGGTCAGGCCAAGGTGGGGATTAGGTAGAGTCAGCCCAGGGCAGGGGTCACAGCAGGGTGTGGGCATGGGGGCACTCAAAGGGCTGCCAGGGAGGCTTGAGTCCCTGCTGAGGGGACAGAGGCTGTTCTCCCACAGCAGCTACCCTGGAGGTCGGTCGGTCCTTGCCATCCTCCCCAGCAGGCGGGGGGTGGGGGGTGGGGGTGGGGGCTGTGGTCAAGGGTGTGGGACAGGGTCCCTAGCCCCAAGCTACCAGGAGAGCCTCCCACCGCCCAGACCCTGATCTGAAATAAGCAGGATAATCTCACTTGTTTTTATTCATTTTTCTCACATTTATTTCAATGTTTAATATTAGAAGTGTTTGGAGTCTTTATTTAGAAGTTTGGTGATGTCAGAGGAACTGAACTCTTGTTTATATCAATTAGCGAAATTGTTTTATTACATTCCATTTCACTTAGTCACAGCTCCCAAGAACCTATCAATGACGTTAAGTGAGGACCTAACTGTATTTAGAGACAAGAAGGACTGTGAGCAGGACAGGATAAAACTCTGGAAACCTGTCCACACTGCAAAGCCTGCCTCGGTGGCGGCTGGAGCTCACTGGGGAGGGGAGCACTGTCCTCCCCACTTGGGGCTCCTGCCTGGGGGGACAAGATGTCCAGGCTCCCCTGACATCATTTCAAAATTATCAAAATGCACCATCCCAGACGAAATGTAAGAAATTTTGCTGTGAAAGTTTGGCGTTTTTATACAATTATTTTTGAACTTAACTTGGTTACAAACAACTCACTGATCGCCAACAGTCGTGGTCATCAAGCATCTCAAGAGCTCTGTGCAAAGTAAACAATCTACCCTGCAAACTGCGTTCAGGTGGGTGCCGTCCTGGTGACCGCCCAGGGTCGGGGTGTTGAGGACACGCCTTGTTGCTGTCTGAGGGGCATGTGTCTGTAAACACCAACTTTCCTTTTTAGGTTTTTCATTTCCAGGCCCAGTGCTTCTCTGCACATCCCAGGGAGAGTTCCCTGCGCCAGCTGCTCTCTCCTGCACACATACACCTTGTCACTTAAAGGAAGCACTTTAGGGCTCCTTTGTGGCATGTCCCATTTGCCAGCAATACTACTCTTGTGTTTCGGGGCCATGATGAAGTAAAATAAGGGCCACCTGAACAGAAGCGCTGCATACACCGGTCAATCTGATAGCAGAGGGCTACTGAGTGACCAGTGGGTGGGGAGTGCGGACAGCCTGGAGACGCTGGACAAAGGGACAATTCACGTGCCCTACTGGATGGAACAGGGCCTCAGGAGATTGCATCCCGCTACTCTGAACGGCGTGCAATCTAAGACTTATGCGTTGCTTATTTCTGGAATTTTCCGTTTAAAATTTTATAGCTGCGGGTAAGGAAACCGTGGAAAGTGAAGCCACGGCTGAGCGGGGACTACTGTAGGCCCATTTCGGCTGGCTATGCTGTCCCCTGAAAGCAAAACTCAGCTGCCTTGGAGGCACGCACGCGCTCGCCCTGTTGGCCTGGCCCCCGCCTGGGCCGGTGGTACGTTCCGGAGGGAGCGCCCCCCGCGCCTGAACCGCGGTGGTGCAGTCCAGGCTGAGCCGCCGGGGCTTTGAGGAGCCGGTCCCGCAGGACGGCCAGTTCCGGCGCGTCACTTCCGGACGGGATGGGAGCGCTTCCGTCCGCGGCCCGCCCCGCCCCCGGCCCGGGCCCGCGCCGAGCGGGGCGGAGGGACGATGGCCGCTCCACGGTGAGGCGCTGTCCGCCCGACCCCGTCGCCCTCCCTGCAGGGGAAGCGGCCGCCCGAGGCGTCCCTGGGGTCGGGGGGTGTACTCGGGCGCTCCCGGCGCCCCGTGCGGCCCCTCCCACCCCGCGGCCTCAGTCCCTCGTGTCCCCGGCCCAGCTCCAGGCCCCGGCGTGGGGTGGGGGCGCCTCGGCCCTCCCTGAACCCGGCGGCCCGCCTGCCAGCCCGGCCAGCGTTGCGGGGCGCCGAGGGGCCGAGGGCCCCGCGTGGGCTCCCCGTGCGCGACGGCGAGTGGCCTGGCGACCAAGCGCTGAGTGCCATTTCGCAGCCGCTCCGATCGGTGGGTGGCCGGGCCCCCTGGACCCCGCCGCAGAGCCCCTCCTGTTGCGGGCGCTCGGGGCGGGACATGTCCCCGCTGAAATAAAAGCTCGGACCCGGGCGCGGAGGGGTCCGGGCCCGGCCGCTATTTCCGGGGGCCGAGGGCGCGCCTCTCGGGGCGTGGGGAGCCGCTGTGGCTCCTGGAAGGCGACCGCATCCGAGAGCTTCCTGGCTCCCGTCGGGAGCAGATGCCCGGGTGTGACCTGTCTGGGTCGCTTCTCTAAGGGTGGGGGACCGTTTGACGCGAAAACGCCGAATAAAGCAAACGATAACGGTAACTAACCAAAGCCCAGTTCGCTGGCCCATTCCCAGCCGCGGCCCCTCCAACCTGTCCTTTCGCCCGGGCCGCTCCCTCGCCGTGCCTCTCGTCCCGAGGCTGTGCCCTCCTCAGATAGACCCTTGACCCTGCAGCTGGGTAGGGCCGTCCTTGGCTCTCCATCACGCCCTGTTCCGCCCTGGTTTTTTTGCACTTTCACCGCGTGGAACTGCATTCCCACCTTTGGCACTCGCGTCACAGGCGCGGCCCGCGGTCACCGGCTCCTTGCAGCCGGTGTAGGGCCTACCTGAGCCCACCAGCAGCCGGGTGCTCGTCCATTTGGACGCGAGACCTGGGCAAGAGGGCGCACGCGGGGTTGGGTGATGCCAGCCTCCTGCGACGCGTTCGTTCCCGCTGAGTCCCGCGGGCCACGTGGGGCTGGAGACAGGTAGGGCCGGCGGGGGCCGCCTGGGGGGGTTGGGGGACGGGGCGGTTCACTGTCGCGGGCCGGGGGCCGGGGATGGATATTGCATTTTAAACCCTAGCGCCCAGGCGCCACCGAGGTGGGTATGGCCCTGTGGTTGATGCAGCTGTCCGCGAGAGAACCAGGTGAAGGCACTTCCGCTCCAGAGTCCAAGGGCACGATCGCCCACGAACTCATTGCATTTTCTGCCCAGGATTTTAGAAAACTGGAAATTAAGTAATGGCTGACATCCTGCCCAGTGTTGGGTCTAGCAGTCTGTGGCTTCCTCTCAGGCAGGCCCAGCGCTGCAACTGCATTCTAGTCATCAGGTAACTTCTTTCACTGGGTTTGGGCCCTGTGCCCGTCCAGGTAACCCCCACCAGTACTTATGTCCTGAAGGCTTTCTACACAATGCTCACCGCTGCCATGGAAAATGAAAGCCCTTCGATTTAGAGGGGGAGTCTTTGTTCAGTGGCTCTTTTAATGTTTTGTTGTTTTTAATGGCGTGCACGTACTTCACTGAAAATATTTGAACACGCAAGTAACATTTTAAAGCTGAAACTGTCGAAAGGGACGGTAAGGGGGACTTGGAAAGCTCCTATATGAAAGGAATCCATTTTCAATGCAGACAAATTAGAAATTGGAGAGAAGTGAAAAACCAAACACCAAAATTTTAATGGCTCTGTGATTTCACTGCCGAGCTGACCACAGTTGGGGACTTGTAATGTTCTGAACCATTTGTGCTTTTTAAATTGGAACATATTGTACAAAGGTTTTGCAATTCTGCTCTCACTTAATCATCACAAATATATTTTTGTTAGAACTTGTAGGGCACTGTGCCGGAGTTTATTACAAATTCCTTACTGGACACTTGGGTGTTGTCCAGTTTCTCAGACTTAAAAACAAAGCTGAACGTCCTTATATGTACAAGCATGGATCTCTGTTAGACTGTTTCTTTAGGATACACTCCCAGAGCTGGGATTTCTGACTTGCAGACTTTTGGTATGTTTTCTCTAAGATGCCTAGCTGACAGTTCAAACCAATCTGGATTGCTCACCAGGTATCTGAGACATTCATGAGTTGTTTGTCCTAGAACAAGGATTCTTAACCTCAGACCAGAGGGCCTGAGAATTTAGGTGTCTGCACAATTGAGTGGGGAAAAGCTGCCTTCCGGCTGAACTTCTCTTTGGTTGTGGGTGCACCAGGATTGTCTTGGGTTTGGAGCCCAGGCTTGGCCTGAGCCCCTCCCTGCAAGGCCGAGTGGAGGCTGCACCCCCGTTGAAGCCACACTATGCGGTGTAACACCTACCTGGAAAGATGTTGCAGATTTGTTTCTTGCAAAGTGTCACCACATTTCAGTAGACCAGGTGTCGTTTTAGTCTTACCTTCCTCTGATGATGGCTCGAGGCAGGAAAAGTAAGAGCCAACCCCTGGCCTAGCAGAGGCGGCTCATTAGCCACTTAATCCGTGCTGGGTTGGAAACGTTGCGGTTTAAAGTACGTTAATCATCCAAGAGGGAGAGGATTCAGGCTTTTCTAACCAGTGACTGGGGGCAGGGGGGCCAGTGCTCCATGGGCCCCCTGTTCCCAGGCAGAGACTCAGGCAAGGTCGGCTGTTGGCCCTTAAAGTCAGTTTTTCCTTGTCAGATCGGGGCTGCTGACTTTCTGTATTTTGCAGAAGAATCAGCTCTTACTGAAAACAACATGAATCACGTGGGCTGAGAAAGAACTGGCTGTGGAACGAGCTGGATTCCAGGAAGGCAGCTGCGATCTTGGCCAGGACCTTGGTGAGTAGGACCCTCTAATCTTGGGACCAGCTGACTCCCCACCTTTCATACGTGGTGCCCAGCACAGCCTCTGAGCATCTTCATTACATCCCACAATGGGTGTTCTGTGCAGGGTTTGAGCTCAGGCTAATTACCGGTGGTAACATTCATTTCATTCGATCAGCCATCGTCCTTGTTGAGACCTCTGTGTCACTCAGCTGTGTCTGTGTGTCCCTGTACGCTACTTAGTTTTACTGCTGTCCAGTGTTGCATTGTGTGAAAATCCCAGAAAGCATGTGCTCGGTCTCCTGCGGGGTGACAGCTGGGTCTCCCCACTTGAGATGAGCAGTGCTCCGGGTACTGCAGCCGGCGTCTTCAGTGCACACGAGCAGGACGCGTGGGGGAAATTCTCTAAGACGGTGGTGTTGGTTTTGTAAGGTCGTACAGATGTTTACTTTTGCCATCCTTAAAAGTGAAATAGCCAGTTATTTTACCAGCAAAATGAGTGTATCCGAGGTGGGCAGCTGACGGTGCACCACAGGCCCAGCCCGGGGACAGTGGGAAGGATGCCCTTATAGAGGAAAGGAGGTTGTGGGGAGGGGCCGTTTGAAAGAAAGGTCATTGGAGGAGAGTGCGATTTGGGGGTTGTGTCGGCTTCTCATTGGCTGGATTGTTGCTGGGTAAGGAGGAAACTTCCTCCTGCTGGGTGTAGAAGGCAAGCTGTGTGTGTGGGGGGGGTCTGTGTGAGAGCCCCTTCAGGCCTCCCGACTCCATTTGAATGAGGTTTTCTTTGATTCACTTTCACATTTCCGAGATAAAGTGCTCGTGCCAGCCCACACGAGTCCGCCAGCAGTGGACCCAGAGCTACGCAGGCACGCTGGTACTGTCAGAGTCCAGTGTGCCACTGCAGCAGGTGTGGAATGTCATCTCCCTGGGGTTTACTTTCCGTTCCCCTGGTCGTTAACGAGTTGAGTGGCTGTGCTCGGTGTCCTCTGAGGTGATGCCGTGGTCTTGCCTCCGGGGGTTTGACCTCTGTAATGCCCTCCACGTGAGGATGGGCTGGACCCAAGGACTGGCTTCTGATGGATGCCGTACAGCAAACACTCAGCTCCTTCTTGGGTGGCAGTGCCCTGGTTCACTTGCGCTGACAAATGAACGCCAAGATGCAGGTTGTGAATGTCCCTGTAGAGAGGCCCGTGTCGGGCAAGGGACTGAGACACCTTCTGCTGGCAGCCAGCGAGGAACTGAGGCACGAATGCCAATGACCACGTGACTGAGCCCAGCAGGTCCTGTAGCCTCATCAAGCCCTCAGGTGAGGCCCCAGCCCCTGCCGCTGTGAGGAGGGCAACCTTCTGAGACACGCTAAGCCGGGACCACCCAGCAGAGCTGCTCCCAGCTCCTGACCCTCGGAGACTGAGATCGTGTGTGTTTTGTCAGCTGCCAAGTGTGGGGTAATTTGTCACACGAATGGCAGTTAGGTAGTTAATACGCAGCCTTTCTTGTGCTTCTTGGCTATTTAGAAATCCTCTGTGGCATGTTTCTGTGGGATTGTTTATGTATTCTGGATATTAATCCTTTGTCACTTCCTCGCAGACTGTCACTTGTTATTTGACTTTGTGATCCATTGTGATAAAACCAAAGGTCTTAGTTTCGCCATTGTCATCTGTCTTGTTCAGGTTTTCTCTGACGGATAATGCTGTTCTGTCCCTACCCCAGGAGCAGAAAGACCTTTTCTCACATTTTCTCCTAATCATTAAGTTTCACTCAAGAGCGCTGTCGTGAGGCCGTGTCTTCACCTCTGTGTGTCTCACGTGGGTGACACTGGTACCTTTCTCTCAGAGGGTTTGGGGAACACACGCTGAGTTAATACGTGGAATGCTTGCTCAGACACTGCCCGGGCACGGTGGCCCCCGGTCCCATCATGCTTTCACGGACCCCTTGATTGTGCACGGTGAGGCAGAGCTTTCTCTTCTTCTGCATTTGTCATCCCATGGACGTGGGGGGATGTTGTATTCGGTGGGGAGGGCAGCGCTCTGATCTGCTGGGTAGTGCGCCAGCCCCGCGCCCCCTTCCTTCCTGGGCACTCGATCCAGCTTGGAACCAGAATCTGCAACAAAAGCCGAGGGTTGGCTCTAGGAAGTGGGCCCTGGCTGAGCCAGCAGCCGCGTCAGGGATGCTGGGCCCTGTGACTGGTGGCCGCCCCCTGAGGACTTGGTGACGCCGTTTCTACGGTGACAGGATGCTTCTCCGTGTACAAATCTCAAGCGTGCAGAACCAAGTGTGGAAAATAGCGGGACGCCCGGCCATGCACTTTGTGACAGTTCTCACCCTGTCCCGTCACCCCCGCCTAGTTCCCTGTTCTTCACTTTTTTCCAGAACTTTCTTACCATTTCTAAGCAGCTGTAGTGTTTCCACACATTTAGGAGCGTTGCATGGAGCCGTGCTGTGTGCTCCTGCTGCGCCTTTCACGCCTGTGTCCTCGGGGCTCCGACAGGCCTGACACAGACCCGCTGGTATGTGGTGCAGGCACCAGTCCCGTGGACACACTGTCATTTGTCTTCCTGCCAAAAGAACTTGGGTCGTGTTTGCGGACCACGTCCTCCTGCACAGAGGCCCAGGGCAGGTGGCTGCTCCCAGAGTGGATGGGAGGGGCTGAGGACTGTGACAGCTCCAGGCACCAGGCGCCAAAGACACGCTGACCGGCCGTGGGACCAGCCGTGGGAGGAGCAGCTGGGTGGGGTCTCCAGGGTGGGGGCCAGGGGTCCCGGATCCATACAGGGCCAGGGTGTGGAGACTAGGGCCACATCGGGAGAGGTGCCACGGGGGTCAGTGCGCGTTTTCAGAATGGACGTGACATCTGAAAATATGGCCAGATTCCATGTTTGCATTTCCAGTTACTTTATCCTGTTTCCCGTTTAGAAAAAGAAAGTGCCGGTCGTGGCCGCGTGCGCTGAGTTCACACAAACGCGCGCTCGCTGAGGCTGAAGCAGATCTGAGCGGTTTTCAGTGTGAAGATGAAACGTAACAACTGTTCTTGGAGTTATTTCTGACCAGGACCCGTCTCTAATCCCGATGTGACAGCCACGTACGTGATCTGATAATTTGAGGGTGAGGTTAAGACTCATCCGTGAGTTATTTGGGGGCAAATGCTGGAGCCGACCAGTGTCCTCGGGCAGACGGGAAATGGGTTAAGGACGTTCAGTGTCGCGTGAGCAATGCGTTTCCCTTTCTTACATTCCAGCTGTGCTCCTGCTCCTTGCCCGGCACAATGCCGGCGGATCCCAGCTTCCGTCCTGACACCCGAGATCAGCGTGGCCGTGCTGGCGCGTCTCGCAGATAAGAACGTGCATCATGTCGGCATCGCCAAAACCCCAGGCCCCAGCAGAGCCGACCTCAGGCCCCGAGGAGACCCCCTGGGGAAAGCCGCCCCTCAGCTGGAGCTCTCTGTTTGGCCCCCGAAGTGAGAAGATCGTTTTCACCAGGAGTGACAGCGCCCCCGAGGAGAGCGTGCTTGCCGTCACCATCACCGAGACCACTGTCATCGAGTCGGACCTGGGTGTGTGGAGCTCACGGGCTCTGCTGTACCTCACGCTCTGGTTCTTCCTCAGCTTCTGCACTCTCTTCCTCAACAAGTACATCCTGTCCCTGCTGGAGGGCGAGCCCAGCATGCTAGGTGAGCCGGGTGACAACAGTCGGGCTTCTGGGTGAGGGCCGGGGCCCGATTTTATAGATGAGAGGGGCCCGCCGGCCCATGGAGGGCCGGCGGGCCCCTCTGCTCAGGGGTCAGGGCTTCCGTGTGGTAGAGCCAGCATCTGGGGAGGGAGGAGGGTCGCTGAGCGGACGATGCACAAGATGGGCCCTGGGCGGTGGACCGGTGCCGCCTCTGCTCAGCTGGGCCGCCGCCTCCCTCAGGAGCCGTGCAGATGCTGTCCACGACGTGCATTGGGTGCGTGAAGATATTTGTGCCTTGCTGTTTGTATCAGCACAAAACACGGCTTTCTTACCCACCCAACTTCATCATGACCATGCTGTTCGTGGGCCTGATGAGGTGAGGAGGCCGAGCTGCTGGCTGCGTGTCCGACAGTCTCTGCGTGCAATGTGGAGGGCCTTTCCCATCACCCGGGTGGGCTGGCTGACTTCCTGATTGGGCGACTGAGTGTTTTCAATGCAGACTTTATGAGGGCTGCAAACATGTGGGGACAGCACATGTGTTTGGCTTTATGGACCTTAATGCCACACGCACCTGAGTAGGTTCACTCGGGAACAGCCATGAAGCTAACAGTGGCGTGAGCGTAGTGAGGCTGACGCCCTGGCCGCCCTGGGCAGCGGGGTCCCCGCAGGTGGGCCAGCCGTGTCCTGGAGGGTCGCACCTAAGACGTCATAGAATTGGGAGGGGTCATTGTGCCACTCAGCGGGGCCAGCTCCTTGCAGAGTTGGACACTAGCTGCAGGTGGACGGAAGCAGGCTGATGTCACCTGTGGCTTCTGCCTAGGTTTGCAACAGTGGTCTTGGGTCTGGTCAGCCTGAAGAACGTGGCGGTTTCGTTTGCAGAGACGGTGAAGAGCTCCGCCCCCATTTTCACCGTGATTATGTCCCGGCTGATCCTGGGGGAGTACACGGGTGAGTGCACCCCGCCTTCCTGCCCACCCTCCCGCCGCCCCACCTCCCCGTCACTGGCCCGCCAGCCGTCACATGTTGCCTGGCACATTCACGTCAGCGCATGTGTCTTCGCCTCTGCCCGGGGGGGCTGCGTGGACACGCGCAGGTCGGAGGCTCAGATGAAGAAAGGGGCGATAAGCAGGTCACCTGGGTGCCACCAGTCACGCCAGGAAGATGGGGCTCTGTGCCCCTGCGAGGTGGGACCTGGTGAGGACAGTGCAGCTGTGGGTCCCCCTGCTGTGTCACCTCTCCCTCCCCACGGCCCTGCAAATCGGACTGATGCACACAGCTCCAGCCTGAAGGACGGGCAGTCTGTTTCCAGCTACGTGTCTCACGCGTCCCCGTTTTTCCAACCGGCCCTTTGAAAACACAGCCGTCCACTGCTGCTCCCGGAAGACAGGCGCAGGGAGGGGCGGGGCGTGTGGCACGTGACCTCCCGTCTAAGATGCCACCAGGACGTGCACATCTTGGAGGGAGGCACGTACCTGCCAGAGGGGACAGGGACACAGCGAGACGCCCTGCCGTCGTGTCCCCAGGACTGTGTGAACGTTTTCAGTGGTGGTGAAACAGCACGAGTCGAGTGGGCCGGGCGGCTCAGCCGCAGGGAAGGGGCGCCTCCGCAGTGACTTCTACACACCACCCCTCGTCTTCTAGCTGTGGGGACAGGCCCATTGCAAACCAGCCATGTCACTAAGAACAGTCGGAACATCTTGTTGAAAGAAATCTGTGGAGAGCCTTGGAGAAGGACCGAGGTACCAGGACGTGAAGGGCCAGCTGTCACTGGGGGACGTGACCCCAAGAGTGGCACCGGCCCTGCAGAGCAGCCTCGTGGGTGCCGGGGCAAGCCGTCCCCAGTCACACATGCTGTAAGCATGCGGTGGCAGTGGGTTTGAGGGGTGACGATGCGCACACTGCTCAGCTCACCCGCCGCCCCTGAGAACCCCAAGCGGCACGCTGGGCAGCACTGCCCTGTGAGGGGGCCGTGGCCGTTGTGTGAGGGTCGGCCCGCCGTCTGAGGGCTGCACTTTCGTTCCGTTCTGCTCAACGTGAAGAGCTCGTTACACCTGTGACAGCTGCAGCCCTCCAGGGTGGAGGGTTCCCTTCTTCCGAGGGGCTTGTTCCCATCACATCGAGCTTGTTTAGTAGATTTCGGAATGGAACAGAGCAGTGAACTCAGTGTGGGTCCTCGTGGGAGCCCCCGCCCCCAGCTTTCCGTCTTTAGTAGAATCGCCCTCCTGACCGGGCAAGTGAGGATTCGTGGAGCTGGGTGCCTGGAGGGAGGCAGGTTTCGGGGCGCAGGGCTGGGGTCCAGCGGCTTGTGTGCGCAGGCCCAGCACACACCTCACGGAGCCACAAGGGGCCCGGCCGGGGTGTGGCCTCACTCGCTGCATCGCCCTCCGGCACAGAGTCTGACGGGTGTTGGCTCTGAATTCAGGGGGGAAGTGCGCAGCCGTCCTAGGAGGGGAGGCAGCCGTTGTGGCGTGACAGCCGCTGGCAGGCCAGTCACAGCCTGGCTCCTGGTGTGTCCCTTCCAGGGCTGTGGGTCAACCTGTCCCTCATCCCCATCATGGGAGGCCTGGCGCTGTGCACAGCCACCGAGATGAGCTTCAATGTCCTGGGGTTCTCAGCTGCGCTGTCCACCAACATCATGGACTGGTGAGTGCCGAGGAGCGTGGGGACACGCGGTGTGCTTGGGGACAGTGCCTGCGGGTCACAGGGTGATGGGCATCTCAGTCCCGAGCCGCTCAGGGCTGCTTCCTGTAACTCACAGCTGCTCGCAGGCATGGCTGAGGCTGCCTGTTCCTCAACAGCAGAGCCGGGAGAGCCCCAGGGAAGCAGCTTTTTCTCAAAAAACGAGCCAAGGACGTGAAACAGAGCCGGACGCACATGGTGTTCCAGGCTGTGTCGTCAGTCCAGGCCCAGTCGTCTCACGTCCACACCGCACGTTGCAGAGCCTGGCGTCTCGGTCCATCTGCTCCCAGAGCAGAGGAAGGAGCAGTCGGCCAGGCTCAGCGTGCGGTGTCGCATGGGGCAGCTTTCTCATTCCGTGTCCGGCGCGTTGGCACGCTGCCCGCTGCCTGTGCAGCCCGAGAAACATCACAGCGGTCACGCTGCGCGTCCTGTGTGCAGCATGCTCGGTCAGCTCCGTGCCGTCCTGGGGCTTGGGCCATGCAGCCCGAGTCCTTCCCCGCCCACGATGTGCAGGGCTTCTGTTTAAATCTGCAGGGACGTCTGTTCACACGAGCCCCCGTCTGAGTCTGACTGTCGGTAGCGTAGGTCCCGAGAAGGGGGTTGGGGCCCACGACGTGCTGGGAGGCTCCTGGCCGGTGGTGTCAGTGTCTCCAGAACGACGGTTGTGCTTTATGGTTCCGTCTGCGTGAGTTTCTGCCTGACATCGTTCTTGCCTGTGTCCCCACATTAAAACTAAACCCAGCAGCCCCGGCTTCTGGGGCCTGGGGAGCAGTGTCACTAGTCAACATGCCAGCCCTTTGGCTCCCAGGGATGGGGACACTGTCCTGCTGTCACCGGCCGTGTGTGTACATCAGTCCCATGAGTTCCCTCCGCATTTTTCTCCTGGGTCTTCGTGGCTCCTGTTTTGGTCACTCGTTCCCACAACGTTGGGTGCCCGGCCTGTGGCAGGTGCTGACGTGGGGGCCTCGTGGCTCCGGGTGGGGTTCTGTGCGGCCCTCAGAGCAGGGGAGTCGGGCCTCTGACACCTGAGAGCGGGGTGGCCTCAGGCACGTCACTCAGCCTCTGAGAGCCTCGGTTTACCCATTCATAAAAGGCACAGGCGTGGCGCTGCCTCTCGGCGGAGCAGACGCCCATGGTCGTCCCCGCTGAGGAACACTGTGTGCTCTGTCTACTGAAGGCTCCGTGCTAGTTTCCTGTCCCCACGGTGACCTCTTCTTTTCTTTGTTCTAGTTTGCAAAACGTTTTTTCAAAAAAGCTCCTGAGCGGTGACAAGTACAGGTTCTCGTAAGTACCACGGCTTCCTGTGCCCAGAGGCCGCCTCCCCACCCACATGCAGGTTGGGTGCGCTGTGGGCCTTCCCCACTTCGCGGGGAAGGAAACCCACCTGTCTGCAGCTGCCCCTGGGGGCACCTTTCACTTCCCGTGAGGCAGACTGGCTCTGTCACACAGGCCTCCCCGTCCCTTGTCACCGGGAAACAGACTTCCGAGCACTCGGGTACTGTAGAGGGGGTTGCTGTGGGTCTAGTGGGAGCCTGGCCCCCGTGAGTGCAGCCTCAGGCGCCCCGTCTCCCGCAGGGCCGCCGAGCTGCAGTTCTACACGAGCGCCGCGGCCATGGCCATGCTGGTGCCAGCCTGGATCTTCTTCATGGTGAGTTCCGGGAGCGGGCTCTCCTGGGCCTGGCCGCACTCAGCCTCGGGGCTGCAGTAGCAGGAGGGGCTCACGCTCCAGCTCGCCCTCGTGCTGACTTGAGATGGGGGAGTCGCACCTTGCGCGGGCCTCTGGGGCGCGTGTGTGCCCACGGAGGCCGGTCCGTAGTGGCCCGCAGGTGAGGGGTTGGGCTTCTTACTGATTCTGATCATCTCAGAGTCACACCCCCACTGAACAGTGACCAGGGCAGACGTGTAGGAAGCAGAAGGCAAGGGTGTCACCCGGTCCCAGGGAACGCTTGTGCTCGTGCCTGCGCAGGCCTCCCAGCTCCTTAGACACCGTGGGCGGGGGCTGTTGCCCTGTGGCCACACCCGCCGTGTGGCTCTGCCCTGGCCCATCGCTGTCACGCCTCCCGCGGGACTTTCTCTGGGCTGCGTTCCTGGAATTGGAATGGTGGGTTGGAAGAATGTGCCTATCTAAAATTACTTTTATTGGGGCAAAGTACACGTAACAGAATTCACCACTCCCCCCACGTCTAAGTATCACCAGGCACGTTCACACAGTGGTGCCGCCATCACCGCTGAAAGCTGGGTCCCCAGACCCTGCCAGGGAGCAAGGCTTCACCTGTCCCCTTCTGCGGTCTCCAGCTGGACCTGAGTCACAGTGACATGAGACAGGCCACCAGGGGAAAGGCACACAGGTGGACGTGACATGGGGGACCCTCATAAGGAAATGAGGATCTGAAGCTGTGGCAGAATGCAGGTGCTCGTGCGGCAAGTCCTCGAACAGCGTCGTTTCGCTTGAAGTCCCAGAACCTCTTGACGTAGTGGGTAGTTCCTGCGTATTAGGTGGAGCAGAGAGGCCGTGTGGGAAAGTCACCCAGCAGGTGGGGCTGGGCGGCTGGAGGGAGGTGAGAGTCATGTCGACACAGCCTGTTTGCACAGCATCCTCGGCCTCACTCTGTCCCTCGGGATATGAGTGTCCCTTTCCTCCTGGGACAGGAAGGGTGTCTTCCATATGGGAGGTTATTTCCTCTTTCCAGGAAAAAGCGAGGTCAGAGCACCCTTCCCACACCTGTGGTCTTCTAATCCTTAGGCCAAAGTCGCATGTTTGGGGGAATCCTTCACCCCTGCCCCCCGCCAGCCCAGCACCCACCCTCCTACCTTCTGTCTGTGAATTAGACTCCTCCAGGGATCTTGTATAACTTGAGTCACGCAGCGTTTGGCCTTTTGCGTCTGTCTGATTCCACGGAGCAGCGTGGCCTCCAGGCCCGTCCCCGTGTCGCGTGTCCGTGCTCCCTCCCTTCGTGAGGCCGCGCGAGGCCCCGGTGTACAGCCACACCACGTTTTGTGTGTCCGTCCGTCCGTCGATGGACGCGTGGCTGGCGTCCGTGTTTTGGCTGTTGGGCATACGGCTGCTGTGAGCGTGGGTGTGCCGACACCTGTTCACGTCCCCGTTTTCGGTCTTGGGGGTCCCCCTGGGAGGGGAGTTGCTGGGTCGTACGGTCGCTCCGTGTGTAACTTCCTGAGGAACCTCCACGCCGTTTTCCGTCCCGGCTGCGCCACTTCCCTGCGCCCGCGGTGCCCCAGGGTCCCAGCGTCTCCACGTCCTCGCCAGCACGTGGTAGTTCCTGTGGGTGTTTTGTCATTTTGATCCTGGCGGGGGTGAGGTGGTGTCCCTCGATGGGTTCACGTCGCCCTGATGCCCTGTCACGCGCTTGCTGGCCGTGTGTCACGTTAAAATCTGGATTGTGCTGTTCAGCTGCCGTCTAGGCCATTTCCAGAGCGCCCTTCCACACCAGTTCATGTGCCCAGATCACTGGGCACGTGGGACACCCTGTCTCTCAGGGTGGTCAGCACGAGGGCCGTTCTGTTTGGGCCCCCAGGACTTGCCGGTGATTGGCAGGAGCAGGAGGAGCTTCAGTTACACCCAGGACATCGTGCTGCTGCTGCTGACGGACGGAGTCCTATTCCACCTGCAGAGCGTGACGGCGTACGCCCTCATGGGGAGGATTTCCCCCGTGACTTTCAGGTAAGACAGTAACGTCCTGCAACATGCCGTGCGTCCAGGTTACTTGCAGAGCAGGCTCGGCATCTTGTGTTTGTAGAAGAGGTGTTTGTGGTGGTGACCGTAGTCCCCCGTCATGGTGGCCAGACCCATCGTATTGGTGCTGTTTGAAATACAAACGTCAGGAGACGGAGGGAAACACCCGCTGGGACTCTCGCGATAGGGGAGGAGTTATGCAGAACAGCTTGAATCTCGCTCCGCCTGGATGGCTTTTGGTGAGCTGTCTGCGCTGCCCTGGGCAGGAGTGGGGATCACAGGTGGCCGTGACGCACCTCCAGGGTGGCGAGTGCGCAGAGGGGCTGGATCCCCAGTCCCGGTGGCTCCACGGGGCCCTCGGCGCCCACCCAGGGCGGCCCAGCCCTGGAAGCCGCAGGGAGCTCCACCTCACGAGCTGCCTGTCACTTGGGTGAGCGTCACGGAAGTGTAGTTCAAAGGCTGGAGAGTTTTCCGTGACAAACAGGAGTGAGCTGATGGCGCCAGCAGACCTAGGGCCCTGGTGGCTTTGGCCACATCGCATTGTGTGAGTCAGTGGACCGCCGTCCTCAGCTGCCGGGCTGTCACTGGGGAAGGGGGATTGTCCAAGAGTTAAGGCAGCAGGAGCGGGATTGATTCGTGCTGCTCCTAGGCCTCGAGGGGCCGCACACGGTGGCTGCCCTGTGGGGTGCCTCAGCCCTTGCTGCTCGTCGTCATTGAGCCCAAGTTGTGTAGCCAATGCTCAGACCCCCCGCCAGCGGCCTGCACTCTGACCGGCACCACCGCCTGCTGGCCCTTCCCTTCCTGGGGCCTGAAGGGGAATAGTCGCCATTTCTGCCTTTTCCTGTCACTAAATTCTGAGGTCCCTGTCTGTTGCACTGAGTTGTTTTTCAGTGACCATTAGTGATAGTTCAAAAAACAAAACCACACAGTGCTCGCCTCAGTGGCACATGTACCACAATTGGAAGGAGGCAGAGACCTGCACGGCCCGTGCACAGGATGACACACACCTTTGTGAAGCGTTCCATTAAAAAAATAGTCAACAACTGGGAGTTCCCTGGTGGTATAGTGGCTTAAGGCTTCAGCATTGGCGCTGTCAGCGCTGTGGCCTGGGTTCGATTCCCAGTCAGGGAGCTACCCACATACCAAAAAAAAAAAAAAAAAAAAAAAAAAAAGACAACAGAAAACCAATTCTCTTTAAAGAAAATATGTTCTTTAAAAATTTCCTAGCATGAGAGCTATACTTCTCATCTTAGGACATTGGGAAAGTACGAAAATTAAAAGTTTGATTATCCGTCACCCCAGGACACAGCGCTGCTCACGTTTCGGCATAGTTGACATTGATTCTGTTTCCATCGTGTGTGTACTACTGTCGCCCTGCGGGACCGTCTCTCCTCAGGTGCCACAGAGGTACTGCAGGTACAGGCACATCCCTTTACTGAGGGAGAAGCTGAGGTGACTCGGAGTGAAACGTCATCATGCCTGAAATTTACTTACAAACACTTCAGTTAAAAGGCTGAAGCAAATAAAAGCACAAAGTTGAGCAGTACGTCAGGAAGACGGGACCATGGCTGCTCATTGCCGTGTCCCCTGCTTCTCTGTGTCACATTTTTCCTAATAAAAAATACCGGCACCCCTGCCCCCAACCTGTCCCTGTCATGCCCTGTCCTGTCTTACAGTGTCGCCAGCACCGTGAAGCACGCCTTGTCCATCTGGCTCAGTATTATCGTTTTCGGCAACAGAGTCACCAGCCTGTCGGCCGTGGGCACTGTCCTGGTGACGGCCGGCGTCCTGCTATACAACAAGGCCAAGCAGCGCCAGCGGGAAGCCATGCAGAGCCTGGCCACAGCCGGGAGCCGGACGTCAGGGGATCATGCAGAGCCGCTTGTGCCCAAGGAGCCCAGGCCGCACCACTGAGCCCCAGACAGGCCCCAGGACCCCAGGCATGTGCGCAGCTGCTGTCCTCGCTGATGTGGGACCCCTGCCCTGTCTGCCCCGGACACCCCCAGCCCCCATGGTCACAGCCGGGCTGAGAACGGGCACGTGCGGCCCTGCCTGCCCCATCTGGGGTTTCAGTCAAAACCAGCAGGAACTCAAATGGGACCCAGGCTTCTTCTTCCTGGGGCGGGGACCAGAGCCAGCTGCCATGAGCCATCACCAAGTCCTGTGAAAACGGGAACACCGGGGCGAGGACCTGACGGCCTCTGCTCAGCCCTTGTTGGGCACAAGGTCCAGCTGTCATTAGGCCTGGCCCCATTCCTCTGGGTGACACCACAGGTACAACTGTGAAGCCAGAGCAGGGTCCAGGTGCCAGTGTGTGCCGCCCCCTGCTTAGCACCATGGAGACCTCGTCTTCCCCACGCCACCATCGAAGGTCACACCAGCCAGGAGACCACAGCCAGGCAGCGAGTGGTGTGGGGCCACGCAGGGCTCAGAAATGGGGTCCCCTGCTGCTGAGGGTGGGGCACTGGGTCCTCGCCTTCTACCCTGCCCTTCTACCTGAGGTGTGGTCTCCCCTCTGGAGCTGCCAACATCCGGTGCCACTGAGGGAAAGGTCACTCAAGGACGGGAGGGACTTTCAGAGTCTGTGCTGCAATGAGCCCCCCCCCCCCCCTTCTCCGAAGGGACTCTGGCCCTGGAGGTGGAGGACAGATGTGTGGTGCTGAGCTCGGGCAGGGTCTCTGACACTCCTTTGCCCTGGAGTCCACTGTGCCTGTGCATCACCGTGAGGATGTTAAGGTTTCTCCCTCCTGAATGGATAAGGGCTGGGGAGACATTTGGAGCACTGACGGTTTTTGTCACACTGCACTGGAAGTGACGTGTAATTTTTTAAAAAGGAAATGCGGGCACAGACGGCTCCTAGAATGCTTGTGTGTGTCAGCGAACCACACTCTGCACCCACAGGCTGGCCGGCTCCCCTCCAAGAGGAGACTGCTGAGGCTCCTGACCTCACTTCATCCCTTGTCTCCCATCAGGTGGGCTTCTGATGGGGACATGGCCCATCACCAGCCGTCTCTGAGGCTCTTTGCCCAACATTGTACTAAGCTCTGGGATCGTCCAGCGTGGCCCTACCTGGTGGACGGATGGGGCCTGGCCACCTGCCCCTGCCATAGGGGCCGAGTGAGTTGAGTGACAACAGGCACTGAAGGTGCTCAGTATCCGGAGTCTCATTTCCCTCCTGCTGTTCAGGTCTGGCTCCCGTCCACTGGTTTCCCGGTTGGCTTCTCAACTGGAAAATATAAAAATATCCTCTTCGGGAAATCTGATCTCGTGGAAACAAAGAGCAATAATTATGTCTCATTGAGTTCTTCCTACTTGAAAAAGCTGGCCACAGTGATGGCTTCAAGTGAAGCCTTTTAAACTACAAATAACCTTTTTACGAAGCTGAGCTCCTGCATCCAGAGGACAGGCAGGCGTGTGCGTGCCTGCATGGCTAGTCACCATCACTGTGAGGCTTTGCCCACACTTCTCTTCCCTTTCCTCTGTGTGTGGGGGTGCTGTGTTGATCCCTGAGGACCAGAGTGAAAGCACCGCCTCCTCGGGCTCTCGCCTGCGCCCCCCCACGTACCTGTGACAGCACTGCTGACGGCGGGATGTGAACAGAGAAGGGGGCACGTCTGAGGCCACCCTGTTGTAGGGCTTTCACATTGGTCTCACGGGCTGTCATCTGTGTGTCATCAGAAATGCAGCCGCTTGTCCCCAAGCACTGTCAGGGATTCTGGGTCCCGTGCCTCATGGAATTAAGAAGCAGCCCATGACGTGCCACGCCCTCCACTCTTCCAAGTGGCTTCCAGCCAGTTTTGATTTTCTAAATTTTGGGACCAGAAACAAAGATTTTCCTAAATTAGTAGTAAATGAAGTAATTTCCTGCAAAGCTGCTCTTGAGACTTTTCGTTGTCGCAGGCAGTGGCCAGCACTGCCCTTGCTCGCAGTCCACATTCCTTCCACTTCTATGTCGCCCACTTCTCGGGCATTTCCAGGATAGCCCTGTGCCAAGAGTCACAGCCCGCATGCGGCTTGGCCATTTGTTTCCTGACTGTACAGACGCGACGTGTTTTTCATTAGCTGTGTCTGGTTTCTGTAGTGTGCTCTCGCCGCATTGCTGCAGATGTGCTTGTACCAACATCAACCCTGGGGGTCGTCCCGTTGGTCATCTCCTCCTGAGGCGGTGCTTGTCCGTGCCTTTGTAAACAAGCCAACGCATGAACTGGGCTCCCGGGGCAGGCCGTCTGCTTACGTCCCGATGCCTGGAGATGCCAGGTCTCTGGCTCGAGGAAGCTCCTGTTGAGTAGTATGAAAAGCTTTTTGTTTCTACATTCCAGGAGTCATCATTTCTGCATGTCAGCATTAAAATCATCTGCCTTGGGAAGCTGAGAACACCCTTGCACAACCCAAAATGTGTCTTTAATTTGAGGAAAAATAAACATGGTGAATCAGAAAACAGTATTAAAAAAAAAAAAAAAAAAGCATCAGGCACGTGGAGCTGTGCCTCTTGCCTGCATATGCAATATTTTCCCCCAAACCAGTGGGTTTTGTTTCCTGTGGTGGCACTCCCATGTGGATGGTCACTTAGGCCGGTGGGGGGTGACAGATACACAACATGGCTTATTATGTCTGTGCAGGTGATGTGCTTCCCAAGGTCTGAAAGTGTCATCGCTGTGTCCCTGGGCTGGAGAAATCAAACCAGGATGTTCCTGCAGATGAAGCCTCCTTCTCTGCTTTTGCCTTTGACCAAGGTTGTACTAAGGGCTTTATTCTTTCCCAAAATACCTGCATGCCCTGCTTGGGGCCTCTTCATTTGCTTAGTTTATAAACCAGAATGTCCCACCTTCCCCGATGAACCTGCCGATTGCTCCCTGTTCTGGCTGAGAAGCCAAGAGCAGGCCGGGGCTCGGCTGCTCACCAAGCTGCTCAGAGCATGAAACCTCCATCTGTGCCATCTCTGAAGTGACTTCTTTAAGGGCTCTGCATTGCAGTTGGGTGGCCACTGGATCCATGCCCAGGTTTCCAAGCTGAGTTGGAAGCTGTTCTTCCTGGCGGTGTCTTTTGTTTGTCTGTTCTCTTTTTTTCTTTCAGTTTTCTTTGAGGAAAACTGGCATTCAGCTGATCGGCTGTTTCTAGACTGTTCGCAGATGTGGGAGTGTGAACCTGCCCACGCCAAGGAGGGCCGGCCAGTCAGGGTGACATTCCCACCCTGGAAAACTTGAAAATTATGTCAGTAACCATCTACATCAGAGCCAAGGGATATTTGCTTTGTACCAAACAAAACTAGAGAAGGATAAGTGGAAAATGTCCCTAGTGTTTTGTACTTCACCTATTCCAGTATTTATGTGATTAGGTCAGTACTTTCTAGAAAGTGGTTAAGTGATATAGTGAGTCACTGTTAATTCTGCTGTGGCAATAAGTTGATACTGTGTAAGTACTCCTGTGGGTGCCTCTTGTTTTTCTGTCTAAATTAGGCCACTGTGGTAGCCACTACCGATGACTTGTTCTACTGAAGTAAAATAAACGTCCAGCGTGTACTTCGTGGTTTCCTTTATCGCGTTTCTATTACTGAAGTGATTGCGATGGTTTCTGGCTGCCTTCACCAGTTTCCAGCGTGAAGGGGCGGGAAAATGGCTTTCCTGTCACCACGGAACTCGAACCAAAATAAGAGGTTGGGTACAGCCAGGAGACCTGGAGGAGAGGTCCAAGATGGCGGATCAGAAAATCGAATCTCCCCGCCAAAAGAAAGAAGACGTTTCACTCTGAGAGGGAAACACACATCCCAACTCCACTCGCCCTTTCGGTGCCGTTCTTTTGGTCACAGTCTGCATTTTCCATTTCAGGTCCAGTAAATGTGGATGAAAGTTTCTATCTCCCATGCGCTTCCCTGAGAATTTAAAACAGCGAAGGTCTGCGGAGGGCCTGGGGGTGGGGCAGCGGCCCCCGCGGGCGCGAGCCGGGCGCCGGGACCGGGTCCTCGGAAGCCGCCGCGGCGGCAAATCTGAGGCAGCGGCCGTGGGAAGCGTCGCCAGAACCGGGCTTTAAAACCCACTGCCGCGGCTCCCACCGCCCCGGGGCCCTGCCGATTGCTGTTGTTTGCTGTGCAAGATGGAGCCAAAAGCGAGGCTTTAGATAGCAACGTCCTTCTTGATCTGAAAACTCAGCCGGCCGGCGCGTCGTCGGGGGGCTCCTCCGAGACGCCAAGCCCGCGGCTTCTCGGGCCACCCGGCCGCGCGTCGTAGGGAAGGGGCCCGCACGGGAGCGCAGCCTCGTCCGGAGTCCCGGCGCCGTGCGCCCCACGCGGTGAGGCGGGGCGACACTGTTCGTCAGGGCTGGCCACGCCCCACCGTCCGTCAGCGCGGAGCCCGGAAGTGACACTTAAGGTGCGCTTGGCGTCTTCTCTTCTCGGGGCCTGTATCAGCGGCCAGGCCACGCCTCCTGGCGTCATCAGTCGGCGCCGACACCGGAAGTGACGACGGCCGTGGCGCGCGTCGGCCGCTATTTCTACTCAGGCTCCGGGAGCGGCGGCGGCGGCGGCGGCGGCGGTGGTGGTGGTGGTGGTGGTGCAGGGGTGAGTGATGGCCGGCTCGCCCAAACTCTCGGGCCAAGCGGACGACACTCCCCGCTCCCTCGTCCCGTACCGCCCCGTGTGGAACTTGGGGTTGAGGAAGAGGCGGCCCCGACACTCCCCGGACCAACCCCTGCCGGACCCACCCCCGGGTTAGCGGGGCTGGACCCCGGGCGTTTGGGAACCCCGCGGCCTGGTCTGCGAGCGCGCTCTGGCGGAGCGCCCCCGACCCCGGTCCCCCCGCTGTCCCCGTCACCTGGGCCCGGGGCCTTCCTGATAAATCCTGACGGCAGCGACAGTGCTGGCGATCTCGTGTCACCCTCTCACGGTGCCACTGTGCAGGGGCGCTCTTGCCGCCCCCAGAGTCGACACCTGCGGGGAGGTGGCTTGCCCACGGCCGCAGCGGTGACAGAGAGGAGACCTGGAGCCAAGCAGTCGCTGTCGGAGCCCATCACGCTGAACGAAGCTCTCGGAGGCGTCCGCAAGCAGCGTCCAGCCATAGCTTGTGTCCTAACGGGGCTTGAACTCTTCCTCCTCTTGCAGTGTTTCAACTCAAATGGGTGATGAAAAGGACTCTTGGAAAGTGAAAACTTTAGATGAGATTCTTCAGGAAAAGAAACGACGAAAGGAACAGGAGGAGAAAGCAGAGATAAAACGCTTAAAAAACGTAAGCCATATTTTTTAAGTAAGGGGTTTTCTTAAAGGAGATTTAATTTCTTTGCCCTCGTTTCTCCATTAGAACAACGCTTCTTCGGTGAAGTTCTTTTGTACTTCCAAATGTCGCAGGTGAGCCCAAAATGACTTCTAAAATTTAACAAAAGCATTGAAACTCTCCGCTTACATTGGAGACAGATTGATAACATACTAAAGCTACACATAGGTGACAGAGTCTACATGAGGAATGAAGTATTTTCAACCTGAAGTCATTAGTGCAATTGGACTAATTTTTCTCATTTCATGATTGTTATATTCATGATACCATTTCCAGGTGTTTTTAGTACAGTAGGCCGTTACCTGAATTAGTGTTTTCCATCTTTCTTGGTTTGCATAATAACATACTCAGAAAAACTTTCTAGTAATTTGATATGGGCTGTTGGTAGAAGTACGTCTTCTGATATGATTAGTGGTAGGCCCTTAAGCATTTGTAAGTGTTATGAGATACCACAAAGTATTTGGTGAATAAAATATGCTTTAAGGCTCAATTTTGATTAAGCCTAGAAACAACTAACGTACTTGGCACAGCGTCTAATGTCCCTTATCATATGTGCTGGTTTTAAATTTCTCATCTCAGTTTCGGGGTTACAGCAAGTTGCAATTTTAATGTCGTGGGATTTAAACAAAAGGGTTTTATATTTTATAAAATCGGTCCATCCAAGTGTTTGGGTGTTGGCAAGGTTTGATTATTGTTAAAAATAGGCTTCTCTGTGAGGAAAATGCCTTTTTCCGTGCTTCTCAGTCTGATGAGCGGGATTCCAAACGGGACTCCCTTGAGGAGGGGGAGCTGAGGGACCACCGCATGGAGATAACGATCCGGAACTCACCCTACAGAAGGGAGGACTCCACGGAAGACAGGTGAGGAAGAGCTCCCAGGCTGCAGGCACACTGCACCGAGGACATGGGCTGGGTTGCACTTCATAGTGGCGGTCCTGGCTGGCTTTTCTCAGTGGAACTTTGAAAGAGTTTGTAGTCATGACTTTAGGTTTCCCCACAATAGCACTGGGCTCTTGTGTGCTGTCAGTTGCCACCTCACCCCCTTCTTACGCAAAGACTGGCTGTGTGTGTTCCTTTCTTTGTGATGATTCTGCAGTCAAGTAAGCCCCATTTACATAGTACATTTAAACAGCTGTGCTGTTGTTTGTGATGATTAGCAAAATTACCGTCTAGATTTTGTAAAAAATGAAGCAAAATAGAATGCTAAAAGATTCTTGAGCAGAGCCTTGAGCAGAAGTGGTCCCGATGAGATCTGTGTGTGCTGACGTTTCTTCCTATGCCACATTTCTTCCTCACTTCACTTGTTTACTTCCCTCATCTGTCATCAAATAATTCAAGGCAGCGTAACCAGAAATTAAGGTAGAAAGGCACAGGGTATGAATTCTCCCAAGATTTTGGTCATATAGTCAGTGGAAGATACTGTACAGTGACCTTGTATGTCATTTTGTCTGATTAAAATTTTGGGACTTTTTTTAAATAGCTTTATTGAGGTATAAATGACAAAGTAAACTGCACATATGTCAAGTGTGCAGTTTGGTACACTTTCATGCACCTGTGAAACTAACGACGATCAAGAGGTGAACATGTCCATCACCCCCTCGTGTCCTCAGAGAGGCATTTGTGTTCGATATGCCATGTTGATTTCTCACTTACACTTTTCATGAGTCTGTATATAATTTACAATGTTGCCTTAAGTTTCATAATTAACATAATTATTTAAATGATGGTTTGGATTTAACTTGATTCATCTTCTGAACCCTGCATTTTTTATGTTGCAGAAGCTCCTTACGTCACTTCCTGGAGCACAATATGACGTGTTGTTTCTTATTGCAGAGGAGAGGAAGATGATTCTTTGGCTATCAAACCACCCCAGCAAATGTCTCGGAAAGAAAAGGCTCATCACAGGAAAGACGAAAAGAGAAAAGAGAAACGTAGGCATCGTAGTCACTCAGCAGAAGGGGGTACAGAAGCATTTGTTTTCTTTTGTATCATAGTCAAGTGTGATCTGTTTCCTAGTCCATAACCCTACTGCCTTCTCCAGAGCACAGTTGAAAAGAGAAAAAGTAATTTCTAGCTAAAAGCATCAATTTATTGTAGGTTATTCTGAATAGCTGTATCATTTTCCTTGTGTTTCCCCCCCTGATTACATTGTTCTGGGGTAGTTTGTATACATACAAAACGATCTTAATTTATCTGTGTAGGGGAAAACACACATTTCGATGCTAAATTGCTTTAACTGAAAATTGGGTGCTTGATAAATGGTTTTGCTCTCATACCAGTATCAAAAACTGTTTAGGAATTTGGGAAAACTGGACCTGGGGCATGATTTGAACCTCATTATTATAAATGCGTTTGATTGATACGGTTTTATGGCATGATGGAGACACTCACTAAAAGGAGCTAAGCTTTGTCCTGTATTCTTTATGAGTGGTGCTTCATAACCACATTATTTTGATTTTTACTTAATTGAAGGCTTGTTGCATAGTTTTGTATCTTCATTTTTTTTATAAACTTAAATTCGTGATTGTTTCTCCAAGTCTTTAAATAAGTATTTCTTCTTCACTGGGTATTTTCAGGTTCGGTGTTTGGAAGTTAAGTTTCTCTGTGTGACCCTTCTTGTTCTCATTAGGCAAGCACGCTAGAGTGAAAGAGAAAGAGAGAGAACACGAACGCCGGAAACGACATCGGGAAGAACAGGATAAAGCCCGCCGGGAGTGGGAGAGACAGAAAAGGAGGGAGATGGCAAGAGAACATTCCAGGAGAGAGAGGTGAGAGGGCTTGGCTGGTTAAGGGGCGTTAAGTGCTAGAGGTGGTCCACATGCCATCAGAGCAGTGAGAGATGATCCTTGGGATGCAGTGATTTGGCAGTAGGTTTGGTAGAAGAGGTGCCTGAACGTAGAGTCACACAGTGAACGTTGGGTGGTGTTAACCACGAAGCTCGTCTTGAACGAAGTGATTTTGACTGCCTCTGGAAGACAGGAATGGGTGTGAACCAACAGAGTGGAGATGAGGGAATGGAAATCTGTGTGAGGTCTTCCAGGGGGCTGCTCAGAACAGAGCCGGCGATCCCGTGTGAGTGTGAGATGGGCCTGAAAGGAGGGTATTGCTGAGTAGGAGCTAGAGGTCTGAGATGATGGGCCATAAGGGAGAGAGACATGAGGAATGACGATCTGGGCCAGACATGTGAAGGGGAGATAGAGTGGGGGGAAAAGATCCTCTGTTAGCTGATGGTGAGTAAAGAGGAGGAGGAGCTGCAAGAGGTACCTCCTAGCTCAGTGCTGAAGGTGGTGAAGGAAGTGCCCTGTGAGGAAAGTGAGTGTCTCACACGTTCTTGGAGTAGTGTGTTGTTCTCAAGAGTGGACTCCTCTTCGGAGACAGTCAGCCTAGGCCACGTGTGTACGTTCTGACATAGAATCAGTGCCCGAGAAGTCTGTGGTTTGGGTTGACTCATCACTTCACTCAGCAAGTATTGATTGAGCACCTGCTTGGTACCAGGCTCTGTTCTATGTTCTAGGTGGTCGAGGCCAAAAAAACTAAGAAAATAATATTGTTCAGGGTTCTTTGGGTTACAGCAGAACTAGACGGGTTCTTTCAAACACACACAAAAAGGAAAACTGAGAAAGGAAACCCCAAAAGCCTAACACAGTCTGGGAGCTGGGACACCAGACTCTTGGGTGTTCATCCCCAGGTGGCTCCATGTGGGCCAGATTCCTATGAGAGAGTATCTGGTTCGCCCCTGACTTGTTCTTCATGGCCCAGGTAATGGTATAGGCAGACAGGTGTGACTACTAGGGCCACCTCTGTGTGTTGAAGTTATTTCCCATGAAAGCTTGGGATCCAGTGTGCCATAAGGGAGAGAGAAATAGAAGGCTAGATGATGCTTCCATTCCTAGCAGCCAGGGCAAATGGAATAGGCATTTAAAGAAGATGTGTGACAGAGCGTTTGGGAGAAGCTGAGGCCAGAAGGTAAAGGTCTGAGAGCACTGTGGGTGAGCACAGCTCTCAGCGTCTAGGTTTGCAGCTAGCATGTGAAACAGCTGTGCTTGCCAAGCCCTGTGCTAACTGACTGTCCTGTGTGGGCTGATCACACAGCTGTGCAGAGGTAGCTGGGACCCCCAGGAAGCCAAGCTTGAAAATGAAAAGAGACACTCATGTGGATAATGGCATTCCCAGGAAAAGAGGGAAGGGCACAACAGTGTTTTTTAAAATAATGGCTGAAAACTTCCCAGATTTGATAAAAAAGAAAAAAACATTTAGCTACATTTCCAAAAAGGTGAGTGAATCTCAAGTACAGTAAATACAAAGTCAACATCATTGTCAAACTGGTGAGAGCCAAAGAGAAAACCTGCAGAGGCAGCAAGAGAAGCAATCTCCACAAAGGGGGGGCTTTGGTGCTGGTGGCATCTACATGCCCACTGTGGGAGGCCAGAGACCATAGTCACAGGGCTGAGAGAAACTGTGTTGGCCAGGAGTTGTACATCCAGCAGGAGGGTCACATAAAAATTTGGCCAGGTGAACACAGACTGGTGGGACTCACTGTTAGCAAAATGTGCCTTACAGGAAGTACTCAAGACCTTCAGGCTGAGTGGAAATGACACCAGACAGTATCGAATCCACGGGAAGAAAAGACAAATTCTGGAAACAGTTGAGAGTGGGTCAGCACAAAAGAATCTATACAGATATTTCTTTTCTTGTCTTCTACAGAAGGCACAGGATTATACAAAGCAGTGATTATGAAGACACTATTGTGTGATACAATACGTATCACGTACAGGCTACACAGAGGAGAAGGCATGAGGGCTGTAAAGGATCAATTTCTCTCTTCTTGGAAATTGACATAGTACTAATTTGATGAGTTGCTTGCTATGACCACCCCAGAGCAACACTTAACAGTAAGCACAGAATTAAAGTGGTATACTGAAGATAATTAAGCGCTACACGGGAAGGCACACACACAAAAAGAAGATGTAGAGAGAACAAAGAAGAAAAAAAGCAAAAATAAGTCCAGCCACATCCACAATTACATCGACTGAAATGATTGCCCCAAATAAGGGCCAAATTGTCAGAAGCCAGATCCAGCTGTGAGGAACATCTTGGAGTCAAAGACAAAAATAGGTTGAAAATAAAAGGTTGCAGGGTTCCCTGGTGGTGTAGTGGCTAGGCTTCAGTGCTCTCACTGTCACGACCTAGGTTCCATCCCGGCTCAGGGAACCAACCAAAAAAAAAAAGAAAAAAAATAAAAGATTGGGAAAAGATACACCATGTAAATAGCAACCACAAGAGACTTGAGTGACTGTTAACATCAGACAAAATAGAGGCTAAAACAAATACTAAAATCGAGGGCTTCATAACAACAAAAAATCACATCAGGCAGGTAGGACAGGGATAAATGAACATCCATATGTCACAGGATTCTGAGAATACACTAAGCAAAAACTGACAGCGAAAAGAAGGTATGGATCATCAGTTATAGTTGGAAGTGTCTCTAGTTGTTGATAGAACTAGAGAAAATCAACAAGGACATAGAAAATTTGCAGAATACCATCAACCAACTCAATCTAACATGTGCGTACCACATTTCACCTATAGCTGCTGGATACACATTCATTTCAAGAGCTCCTAGGACATTTTCCGACAGATCATGTGGTAGGCCACGTAGCAAATCTGGAATTGGGGGGCGGGGAGGTCCCTGACCAGGAATTGAGCCCCAGCTGTGGCAATGAGAGTGCCGAATCCTAGCCACTAGGACACCAGGGAACCCCCCCAAGTCTGGAATTTAAAAGAATTGAAATCATACAAAAGTATGCCCTCTTATTCAAAATCAACAGAAAGAAACCTGGGGAAATCACTTAATGTTTGGAAATCCAACCACCTGAATAACCCATGGCCCAAAGGAAAAATTATAAGGAAAAACAGAAAGTATCTTGAACTAAATGAAAATCAAAACAATGTGTCAAAAATTAGGTTGCAACTAAAGCTGGGCTCGTAGTGCAGTGGTTTTGGCTTCAAGCACTAATAACAGAAAAGGACATCACCAGTGAGTGAACTGAAGTAAGCTGCCTGAAGAAACTGGAGAGAATAAAAGCAAACTACCCAAAGCAGCAGAAATGCCCAGAAAACCCAAAGCACACGGAAAGCACATGTCTGGGGTGGGGCCTGATACCTAGGCCCTGAGGAGCACGTCAGGGACTGACCATGGTGATGGCTACACAATTCCATAAATCTATGAAAAATTGAAATCAGTGGTTGAATTTCATATGCAAATTATACTTCAGCTTTATTTTGAAGTAGTTTGGACTCCCAGGCATTTATTTACTAAAAAGCACCTAGAATCACGGAACCTGCATGCACCAAGCCTGGTGGCACCATAGTCATGTTTTCATCATTTTTTGGTTGTGCTTGTTTCTGTGTGTCTAATGATACTTTTTAAAAAACGTGTTAGCTTTTTAGGTCGTATTTGGACTTAACAGCAGGGACGTGACTATTACCTGTGATGAGTGCTCACTATTTGGCTGCCATGTTTCAGTCACTAGTGTTTCTTGTATTGCAAATGGCATGTCGCCTCTTGGAGTGACTTTCCCCTCACGCGTTGTGCGTGCCCATCTGTCCCCACGCCAGGTGGGCTGGCAAGTGGCCTGGGAGCCCCTTGCATGGGGTCAGTGAGCTGGGGACACGGGCCTGGATCTTGCACACCTGTGGTAACTAACCTCTGTTGCGTACAGGTGGAGTCAGCCAGTGCTGTAAGGCTCACGTGGGATGTTCCTGGGAGGCTTGGTAGAAATAATAAACAGGAATATTCCAGAACACGGGCCCGTTGTTCGGGGCGGGCGGCTGTGTCCCCGTCCCCGTGCTTTCTTCAGCTGTGCTCCTGAGGGATGGTGCGCTCGGGGCGGGTTTCCCGGTCTGCTCTGCGTTTACGAAGCCCGTTGTGGCAGAGCAGGAAGCAGCCTCTGCGTGTGTCTGGGGGACGTGGCGTGTGCCCTCCGCAGGGACCGCCTGGAGCAGCTGGAAAGGAAGCGCGAGCGTGAGCGCAAGCTGCGGGAGCAGCAGAAGGAGCTGCGGGAGCAGAAGGAGCGGGAACGGCGCGCGGAGGAGCGGCGGAAGGAGCGGGAGGCCCGGCGGGAAGGTGTGTGCTGCCCCGTTCGCGGTTGGCCCTGGGGGGGCGCCACCCCGGGCAGGGCTGCAGGCAGGGTGTCGGAGGCTGCTGCCGAGAGGGCGCTGCCAGTGCCGCCTCCCGTCTGTCCCATGCGCCAGTGTCTGCACATCACCGGACGACCAGGGAGGACTACGGGGAGAAGGGGAAGGCGAGCCACTGGAGCCGCAGCCCGCCCCGGCCACCGCGCGAGAGGTTCGAGCTGGGAGACGGCCGGAAGCCAGGTGAGGCCGCGGTGGGCTCTGGGCTTCCCCACAGCTGGGTGGCAGCCGGAGCACCGTCTGGTGTGGCGGGGCTGCTGATGCCTGTGGGTGGCTTGTGTGAGTGTCAGCGGGAACGGGTGTCACGGGGCCTTCGGGGGACTGCTGTGCCGCCGAGCGTCGGAGGTGCGTGTGGAACGCACACCTGCCCTGTTCCCGGGGAGGCCCCGCACGCTCACCCCTGCTGCCGTGCTTCTAGTGAAAGAAGAGAAGGTGGAGGAGAGAGACCTGCTGTCGGACCTACAAGACGTCAGCGACAGCGAGAGGAAAACCAGCTCTGCTGAGTCCTCCTCAGGTGAGTGCAGCCCCGTAGCCGGGCCCCGGTGCTGCCCGGGCAGCTGCCCAGCTCACCTCCTTTGCTTCCTCCCTGAAGCGGAGTCAGGGTCGGCCTCGGAGGAGGAGGAGGAGGAGGAAGAAGAGGAGGAGGAAGGCAGCAGCAGCGAGGAGTCGGAGGAAGGAGAGGAGGAAGAGGAGGAAGAAGAGGAGGAGGAGGAGGAAGAGACGGGCAGTAACTCCGAGGACGCCTCAGGGCCCTCGGCCGGTGAGCGCGGCCGGCGTGGGGTCTGGGGCGACGAGACACGTGCTGGCTTTGGGGGCATTTTTTCCTCTTGCCTATGGGTCCCAGGAGCCCAGGGACAGGCAGGCGACGCCGGGCCTGGCTGACACCCCTTCTCTTGCAGAAGAAGTGAGTGACGAAGAGGCCAGTGAGGAGGAGGAGAGCGAGAACCACGTCCTCGTGGGTAAGCAGCCTCCCTCTGACCGCTGACCTCTATCCCTGCGTGTGTGACACTGAAAGCTGTGAGTGTGACTGTAGCCATCTGCAAACAAACGGTTCTCCAAGGCACTTCATGCCCAGAAGTCACAGGTGTCCCCGGGCTGAGCTGACTGGCTGAGAGCACTGTGGCCATGGGGGACCAGCCTCCTCGGAGGAACAGTGCTCACCAAATGCCATCTGAGTGCCACTGTGGCCTGCACACAGGAGGCTGGGACCCACTGCCCAGGTCCAGCTGCAGGCTGATACTGTCGTGGGGCTGCATGGCCCGCAGACAGCATGTGCGCCCTAGGCTTTCTGCGGGTGCCCCCTCGGAGCCCGACGTCGGCCGGTGGCTCTCGACAGCAGGGCTGGCGGCCCTGGGGCAGCTCACATGTCACCCTGTGTGGCTTCCTCATGCACTCAGTGTCCCCTGCCCCCAGAGCAGGAAGGGGCTTGTGGCAATGGCTAGTTCCCTGTTCCATGATGGGTTTAACTTCTCTAAGTTCCAGGGTCACGATTTGACCAAGATTCCGGGGAGAGTGACGAAGGGGAGGAAGAGGTGGGCGAGGGCACCCCGCAGAGCAGCGCCCTGACTGAAGGAGAGTTTGTGCCTGACTCCCCCACCCTGTCGCCCATCGAGCTCAAGCAGGAGCTGCCCAAGTACCTGCCCGCACTGCAGGTCAGGCTCGGCCCCACCCCGCCTGCCCCAGGGGCTCCGCAGTGCCCACCCTGGCAGGGCCAGTGGCCAAGAGCAGCTGCCAGGGCTCTCGTGTGCTCTGTCACTGTCTTTGCGGTGAACATCACCGGCCAGGCTCGGCCCCAAGCCTCCCACACGTCCATGGTTGTGGTCCAGCCTCTGGCTGGCAGCACTGATGTGAGGATTGGCCCTGGGGCCCCAGGCAGGATACCCACGGGGGGCCCCATGTGTGGAAGGCAGGTAGCTCGGCGAGGGGCCGACTTTGTGGTCACTTCTGACATGGCCTGGGCTGAGTGGACACCTGTTCTTCGTCGCCCCATTGCTATGCAGGGTCTGTGGGCCAGTGGTGCGATCACACATTTTCTCATGGAAAACGTCAGTATTGAGGGACGCTGCAGGGAAGGACTTGGGAGGGATCAGGTATCAGGAACGGCCAGCTAATGGCCTGAGGTACTTTGGTCCCCCACGGCCAGTGCTCCTGCCCGGAGCAGCCCTGGGGACTGCCGGCCCTTCTCTGGGTGGCCAGGGGCAAAGAGACTCTGTCTGGCAAACATGGTGTACCTCAGTCAGCTGTCCCATGCTTCCTTAACTCTGTCAGAGGGGGCCTCTGAGCTCCTGCCACATGCTGCATGGAGAGTCCAGCCCTGAGCACCACCCCGGCTCCCAAGGGTGCAGTCCACTGGCCTGGCAGGACACATGTGGCATCACTACTGTGCTCAGCGTTAACCTTAGGACGGCGCAGGGCGGGCCTGGCCTGGCTTTCATCCTCATTGCATTTAGTTCATAATGAGGGTGTGAGCTCACTCAACATAGGACAGACTTGCTCCTGGCCCCACTGCCGGGCATATGTGGGCCCTCCTGGGTTTTATTGCGCCCACTTGGGGGGGGGGGGGATGTGCGCCACACCACACGTTGTGCTGCCTCCCAGGGCTGTCGGAGCGTGGAGGAGTTCCAGTGTCTGAACAGGATCGAAGAAGGCACTTACGGGGTGGTGTACAGAGCCAAGGACAAGAAAACAGGTGGGTAGGGTCCCGGTGGCCCCCAACGGGAAAGGGAGATGGGCAGGGACTGGGTGGCCTGCAGAGAGCCTGACCTCAGGGCCGGCACCGGCATCTGCTCAGTGTCATGGGCCCATTTGCTGGGCGGACCCTGTGCGGCCCCCACAGCACCTCTGACGGGGAGGTTGGGTTTCTGGCCCGCTTGCAGGGGCCGAGATCTGAGCCCGGGCCATCCTGGCCCCTGGCACCTCCAGCCTCAAGGCCATTGAACACAGTGCACTGTGATCGGAGTCACCCCTCCCTGGTGTTAGGCGTGGCTTCGCCTCCTGGCCAGCACCAGGTAATGACTCATGGGTGACACATGCCAGAGCACTTGACCCCTCGGTACCTTAGGAGGCCAGAGGTCATGAGAGTCTTCTTGGTTGTGACAGCCCGTGACTTGGCCCCCACAGGGGAGTGTGGAGTCAGCCGGGCGGGGGCCTGGGAGCTGGACGGGTGTCGCCCTTGAGCGACGGCCCCCGAACAGATGTGAGAGTCGGCTCCCCCGTGTCCGCAGTGGGGCCTCGGAACGGCAGCAGTTGTGTGAGGTCCTAAGTACCTGGTGACTGTTTCTGTGTTCGGGCATCAAGGTTTGTCACGTGCCCCAGTGACAGCAGGGAGAGATGGGGACAGCTGACCTGCAAGTGTGCCTCGTGTGTCTAGCAGGCCCCAGTGGGGCAGCTGCTGGTGCTTCTGCACACGAGCCCCCAGCATGGCTGCTGACTGAGCGTGGCAGTGCTGCGTGAGCCCCGATGACCGTGCTGACAGGTCTCCCGTGTTCCTGGGATGACGTCCACTCAGCACCTGTCTGATCTGTTCTCTTCAGATGAAATTGTGGCTTTGAAGCGGCTGAAGATGGAGAAGGAGAAGGAGGGGTTTCCGATCACGTCGCTCAGGGAGATCAATACCATCCTCAAGGCTCAGCACCCTAACATCGTGACCGTCAGGGTGAGGCGGCCGGCCTGGCCCACCGGGGGGCTGCGTGGAGGGTATCCTGGGTTTAGCGTGGGCTCACATAGATGGCAGGACAGTGACTGGCCCGAGGACTATCGGGCCCTTCACAGCTGCACACATCCAGCGGGTCTGCTGTCACCCAGTGTACAGGCCCGGGGCCTCAGGCTTGCTGGGAGCGCGGGCAAACAGGTGCTCACAGGCCCGCTGCTGTCTCTTAGGAGATAGTCGTGGGCAGCAACATGGACAAGATTTACATCGTGATGAATTACGTGGAGCACGACCTCAAGAGCCTCATGGAGACCATGAAGCAGCCTTTCCTGCCAGGTAGGCGCCTGGGAGGCCCGGCCGCCGGGAGCTGCTTTCCTGCATGTGGCACTCTGGCCCACGTCGCCTGGGACCTGCTCACCCTCGGGTTGCCCCAGGCTTTAGGGGCAGTGTCCCTGGGGCTGGAAGGAGCTCTGTAGCCCCGACCCCTGTGAGTGAGCATGCGAGCGCTCCCGGGCCCCAGCCCCCTGACACCTGGGCCCAGCCACATGCCCACAGCCACTTGCCTGCAGGGGAGGTGAAGACACTGATGATCCAGCTGCTGCGTGGCGTGAAGCATCTCCACGACAACTGGATCCTGCACCGTGACCTCAAGACGTCCAACCTACTGCTCAGCCACGCCGGCATCCTCAAGGTGGGCCCACAGTGCCCCGGGGCCCTGGCTCCCCCGCTCCCCAGCTTCCCACTGCCGGCCGCCCACAACCGCCCTGTGCCTATCCTTGCAGGTGGGAGACTTTGGGCTGGCGCGAGAATACGGGTCCCCTCTGAAGGCCTACACCCCGGTCGTCGTGACCCTGTGGTACCGCGCCCCAGAGCTGCTGCTCGGTGCCAAGGTGAGTGCCGGGCTGTGGGAGCCTGCCCTGTGCTTGGCCGTGCCAACCCCCTAAACGTGTCCCCGGTCCCCAGGAGTACTCCACCGCTGTGGACATGTGGTCCGTGGGCTGCATCTTTGGGGAGCTTTTGACTCAGAAGCCACTGTTTCCTGGGAAGTCAGAAATTGATCAGATCAACAAAGTGTTTAAGGTGGGTCAGGGCACCTGCTAGGGGGGCGCATCCCCACAGGGCGTGGCCGGTCTGAGACCTCCCTCTTATAGGACCTGGGGACCCCCAGTGAGAAAATCTGGCCTGGCTACAACGAGCTTCCTGCGGTCAAGAAGATGACCTTCACGGAGTACCCCTACAACAACCTCCGCAAGCGCTTTGGGGCCCTGCTCTCTGACCAGGGCTTCGACCTCATGAACAAGTACGTGCCTGTGGGGGCGCCCCTGCCTCCGAGGCCCCGCCCCCTAGTCCCGCGGCCCCGCCCCCAGCCTCCCAGTCCCCACGGTGGGCCCCACGTGCCTTGTTCTCACAGGTTCCTGACCTACTTCCCCGGGCGGAGGGTCAGCGCAGAGGACGGTCTCAAGCACGAATATTTCCGAGAGACCCCTCTCCCCATCGACCCCTCCATGTTCCCCACGTGGCCCGCCAAGAGCGAGCAGCAGCGTGTGAAGCGCGGCACCAGCCCGCGGCCCCCGGAGGGAGGCCTGGGCTACAGCCAGCTGGTGAGGGGCGGGCAGGCAGGGGAGGGGAGGTGGGTCTGGGGGTCCCCGGGGCGCGGCTGGCCCGGCTGGGGCCCCACAGTGCCGCTTGCTTCCCAGGGTGACGACGACCTGAAGGAGACCGGCTTCCACCTCACCACCACGAACCAGGGGGCCTCAGCTGCAGGCCCGGGCTTCAGCCTCAAGTTCTGAGGTTCGGGGTGGACCCCAGACCTTCCCTGGGAGCGGTGGTATCGAGGCTGAGCCTGGACCGGGGGCAGGAGCGGGCCCAGTGCCGCCCCACCTGGATGCAGCGGCTGGGGCCCGGGCTGCGCTAGTAGTGACCTTGACACTGGGACTACTGGTCCTGCTTGGTTTTCCATGTTTGTCTTTGTTTTATCTCGGTTTGTAAATTTTTAGAATTAAATCTTACTTCCTTGTGGAAGGCAAGGCTGTCGTGATTGAGACGTGGAGGGCCGGCGTGCACTAGTGTCCGGTGTGTCAGCACCTCCCCGTCCACACCCCCTTGGCCCGGGACCGCAGGCAGTGCCAACGGGGCTGCGAGGACATTTGTTAATGTCCCCCAGGCTCCTGCTTCTGGCACCTTCCTCCCTCATGCATGGCGTGCACACCCCAGGGTCCCCAGGTCCCCCTGAGCTGGACGGTGAGCTCAGGCGCTTGGGTGTGGACAAGGTTGTCACATATGTTGGGGAGTTCCGGCATGTCCTCTCAGCGGCGGTGTCCCCAGCTAGTCCTGCCTGGAAGGGAGCCGTGGCCCCCCACCTCTGGGATGAGGAGGGCAGGATGCAGTGTGGCCTCTGTCCCCACGTGGGCTGGCCCTTCCTGGCCTGCCAGGCCTGTAGCTCACAGCCCAGCTGGACAGGGCGTCCCTCAGGCCGGCAGAGAGGGAGGGGTGCTTGCCAGCGCCCGGGGCCTCCACACCCGTCACGCCAGCCCCTTGCCCGGATGATGCCCCGTGTTCACCTCACCCCGGCCCCCATCAGTCTGCTCCCCCAAGTGACGCACTTGGCCTCCTTCACGCGCGTTCCAGGGCCAGCCTGGGAAAGCCCTGTTTGGCCTCTTGCTTGGGTCTCCGTAGAGTGCACCCTCACCCCAAGGAACTGTGGGCAAGTTGGGGGTGTGCTGGCCCCGAGCTCCCGGCGCCAAGCTGGACACCCACGAGGTAGTCCCACCCCGCGGGGCCCAAGACTAGCCGCGCCCTTCGCCCTCCCAAGAAAGGGCGCGGAGACTTGAGAGAGAAAGCGCTTTATCAGCCGGTCCTGCGGGCGGGCGCTCAGCTCCGTACGCGGACTCGCCAGGAGTAGGTGCTGAGCACGCGCTGCCGCCGACGCACCACGCATGTGTACGTGCCCTCGTTGATGGCGTTGGCGATGATGCTCAGGTGCGCCTCGCCCAGCGCCAGGTAGCCCGGGTAGGAGAACTCCAGGGGCTCCTGGTCCTTGTACCAGCTGCGGAGGCGGGAGGGCGGCCGGGCTGAACAGGGGCCCGGGGCCCGCCGCCCCCACCTCGCCGTCGCGGGCGGCTCACTCACTACACTTTGCCTTTCTTGTGCAGGATCTTCTGGCCGCAGCGGAAGGTCACGTTCCTGCCCTCGGGCACCAGTCTGGTTTTGGTCCTGGGGGGCGGCGCGGTGGCGGCCACCGTGGGAAAAGGGAACTCTGCTCGGGTGGGGGAGGGCCACATCAGTGCCCCGCGCCCGCCCCGCCCCGCCCCGCCCCGCCCCGCCCGGGTCAGGGTTGGGGACCCGCCGCACCGTAGCAGAAGTCGCAGCTGCTGGGGCACAGCCTCTTCATGAGCCTCCGGCGGGCGTCGCAGAAGCCCCTCCGCGCCCAGGACGCGCACACGAACAGCCGGTCCAGGCAGCCTGCGGGGCGGCGGCCCGGCTCAGGGGCTGCCCCGCGCCCCGCCCGCCGCCCGCCCGCCCGGGCGCTCACCGTAGAGCCGGTGCAGCCCCCACAGCTCGTCCTGTGACAGCGCCTTCCAGCCGCGCAGCGTGGCGTTGAGGTGCATGAGCGCACGGCCGTGCTGCGAGTGCATCAGGCCCAGCGCGTGGCCGACCTCGTGGGCCGCCACGTGCACCAGGTCGGTGAGCCACACGCCTGTGGGCCCCGCGGGTCAGCGCCTCCGACCCGCCCATCCCCCGTCCGCCGCCCAGGGCCTTGCTCCCGCGCCCGCACGTCTGCGCAGCCGCGGGCGGATACGCCTGGTCCCGACCCGCGGAGGCGGTGAGCTCGGCCCCCAGGAATGCAGCGCCAGCCTGGCTCCAGCGGGTGGGGGTGGGGGGCATCAGCGCTCCTGGCACCCAGACCCGCGCAGTCCTCCCAGCCTCCCCCGCCCCGCCTACGAGCCTCCAGGTCGCACCCCGCCCCCCGAGCCCTCCACTGCACGCACGGCCGTGCGGAGGGCCCCCGCTGTCACCTTTCTTCCAGCTGTAGCGCGTGGGGCCCAGCACCCAGTACTCGCTGTCGTCAAAGTGGATGCCGCCGTGCGGGGGGAAGAAGGCGTGGGCCAGCTCGCCCGTGGGGCCGTCGAAGCAGTGGTGCAGCGCCGACACCAGGCAGTCGGTGTGGTTCACCGGGTAGAAGCCTGGGGGAGCAGAGGGCTGAGCCGGCGCCTTGCGGCGGGCGGGGGCGGGGGCGCGGCGCCCACCTATACGGAGGTCGCTGGGCTGCTCGGGGGCCACCTCGCGGAAGCTGAAGGGGGAGACGTCACTCCACATGCGGAAGGCGGCGGCCAGGCCCCGCCGGGTCTCGCTGGGGCTCAGCAGGTTCCGCGGGAAGGACAGGATCCTGGGGTAGGGGCCAAGGTCAGGGGTGGCGGCCAGGCTGCGGCCGCACGCCCGCCAGGGCCAGGGTCGCACCTGTAGGTGAGGTTGAAGTGGTCCCAGCGCAGCCGGGCCGGGGTCAGCGTGTAGCGGCGTCTGCGGGGCGCCGCGGGGGGCAGCGCACGGGGGCCCGGGGTGGCGAGGACACGCGTGGGGTGGGGCGCGGTGTCTCCCTTCAAAGGAAGCAAGTGCTCTGAGGAGGGGGGCAGGAGCTGCGCCCAAGTCCCACACTCGAGGAGACGGGACGAGGGGTCGGCTGGGCCGGGGGTGCGCGAAGGGGGAGCGTCGACGTCCCCACTTTCGGCTCTTCTGCGAGCGAGCGATCCTCTTACAGCCAGAGAGAAGAAGGTTACTAACGACGAGCCAGGTCGCAGTGGGCGGAGCTGGAGGCCACAGGCTGGTACCCCGCCCCCACCCCCGCCAGACACGCGGACTCGCGGCCACTCGGACGCAGGCGCTGGATGGACCCAGAGCCGGGCCGACTCACCTGTGCCGCGCTCGCGGCGGGTCCGGCCCGTGGGGCGCCCAGCTGGGCCAGCAGCGCGAGCGCGGGCAGCAGGCACAGGGCGCCCAGCACGGCCCTCCGCCAGCCGGCCTGCGCGCGGGTCCCCGACGCCGCGCCGGGGACGCAGGCCCCGCGGCCCATGGCGCCTGCGGACTCGCTGTCGGGGCTCGGGGCGCGTGGGCTGCGGGACCTGCCGCAGCCGGAGGAGCCGGGGGAGGCGCCGTGGCGGCTCGAGTTACAGCCTTGGGGTTGGGGGTGGGAGGCGGGGGCGGCCACCCCTGAAGGGAACCAGCTGGCCATCCCGCTGTTTGGCGAGGGGACTCAGGGCCTGCGGGTGGGTGGCCATGGCCTGGGCAGGGCCTGCTGGGCGGAGCCACTGGGGCGGGGGCTGCGGGGTACGAGGAGGGCCCCCGCCTCCTCCCCCGCCGCCCCCGCCTGCTAAGGGACAGACGCCAGGGGCTCAGGATTAGGCAGGGATTGTCAGTTGGGGTCCCCAAACTATCTGGGGCTACAGTGACCCAGCGGCTTGTTCCCCAAATGGAATCCCCCCAGCGCCCTCGGCACAGAATGAGACCCAGGAGTGGAGCCTTCATCCTGGCCAGCCCAGGACACATCCCCAGCCGGCCTTGGCCCGACAGGGTACCCGAGAGGGAGGGAGGGAGGGAGGGAGGGAGGGAGGGAGGGAGGGGCGGGGACGCGGCGGGAGGGGACGTGGCAAGTGAGTGCAGGCGGCCCAAGGGGGAGAGGCCGGCTAGACGGCCTGGGGATGGCGCCAGGAAAGAGGGGGTCTTGCAGGGGTCCCACCGACAGCTGGAAGGGTCCCGCAGAGGGACCCCCGTGGGGGATGTGGGGGCGGCCCCCGCAGGGAGGGGGCTATAGGAAGCCAGGAATCCCCGTCTGGGCTGTCTACTAAAGGAGCCAGGCGCTGCGCCCGAGAGTCTGGAATGGTCCTGAGTGGGGAGTGGGCGACAGTGTCTTGCGGCCGGAAGACCCTACCGGACGGCCTCCAGCCTGTGTGGGGATGAGGGGCAGGGCCTGGCGGGGTGCTGGCCAGAGGGCCTCTGATTTGCGGAACCGGGTTCCAGAGCTGGAGATACTGGGGGCGGAGCTGACTGGGGGAGGGGAGGCGGGAAGGAGCTGGGGGGTGTCAGGCGCAGGGGCGAGAGGCACCAGGCCAGACAAGGCCGGGGTCCTGGCCCTCCCAGTTCTGTATCCAGGCCTTGAGCCCAGAGTGACAGTGGCGTGCCGGGCCAGCGGGGTCATTGCCAAGTGCCTGGCGAGCAGCCTTGAGGCTCTAGGGGAGCGTTTCGGGTGGTTCTTGGAAAGCGGGCACCGCTGGCCCGGCCTGCGCAGCGCCCCCTCTTTGTAGCTAAATGAGCTGACCCTCCCCACCCTGAGACCCTGCAGGGGCCCTGGCCTAAAACAGACACCTCACCCCCCCACTCCCTGCTGAACCAGGACCCCACGGCACACAGGAGGAGCCGCGTCTTGCCTTGTCCAAGCCTGTGTCCACCACCCTCCCCAGAAGGAAAGGCGAGGGGAGGGGCGCCGCCCCGGGTCTCAGGAAGGCCCCCGGCGGGGTGGACAGGCGCTTCCGAGCCCCATCCTTTCTCGGATGCAGGCCAGGGTCGTGGGAGGTGGCCTGTGCCCAGGCCTGGAGGCTGTTTCTGGCCCAGAGGCCGGCGTCTGGGCAGGAGTGTGGACCCGAGAGCCCAGGGAGGGGCAGGATGCGCCGGTCGGGGAGGAGGCTGGGCCCGCGGCGGCGGAGGGGTCAGTGAGGACAGCCTGGGGTGCGGGAGCAGCGCAGCGGGCCGGGACGCGGAGTGGGGACACCACCGCCCCGCGGGGCGCGGGCCGAGAGGACCTGGACACCGCAGGCCCCACCCCCGCCCCCAGGCAGGCACCACGCGGCAAAGTCCGTGAATCTTTTTATAAAACACAGGGAAGGGGACGGCTCGCCGGGGCGGTGGTGGGACGTGGCTCGGGAGCGACAGGGGCGCGGCTACACGAAGATCTGGATGCGGTCTCGGACGGGCTGGCGGCAGATGGGGCAGACGCTGAGCGCGGCGCCGCAGGTCGCGCACGCGCCGTGGCCGCACTGGAACACGAGGCGGATGTGGCTGTCGATGCAGATGGGGCAGGTGATGCGCTCCTCCATCTGCCGGTAGCGGCTCTGCAGCTCCTCCACCAGCTGTCGCGGCGGGCCGGGCGCCGGGGCCGCGCTCACCACCTCGGTGCCGTCTGCGGGCGCGGGAGGGCGGGGTCAGCGCGGCGGGGGCGGGGCTGGGGGCGGGGCCGGCGCCGAGCCCGCACCTCCCGCCCGGCCCACCTGGGCGCAGCTTCTTGCCGATGACCACCTGGCACCTGATGCACTTCTTCATTCTTCGCGCGCACTCTGCGGAGGGGGCGGGCGCGGCGTTGGGCGGGTCGGCGCCCTCCGCCCCCCGCCCCCGGGGCTGCCAGCCGCCCCGCACCACTCACCCTCGCACACCGTGCGGTGCTGGCACGGTGAGAACAGCACCAGCAGCGCCAGCTCCGAGCACACCAGGCACTCGGCAGCCTCGGGCCCCGACGGCGCGGCCGCGTGCAGGTTCATCACGGTGTTGGGGGTGCTGAGCGCCAGCCTGGGGCCCGAGGCCGCGCCCCCGCCCCCTCCTGCCTGCCGCTCCCTGCAGTCCGAGGAGGGGGCTTGAAAGGGCTCGGCGCTGAGCGCAGGGCCAGCCCTCCGCCCTCCCCCCTGCCCCACCGGGCTCACCGGAAGCGCTGCGCACAGCCCTGCAGGGCTTTGAGCACACGGCCCTCGGCGGCCAGGTCCAGTGGGCTCCGGCCGCGGTGGTTGGCGTAGTTCACATCGGCGCCTTCCAGCACCAGGTAGCAAGCGGCCGCCGCGCCCAACGTCAGCTCGGCGCTGACTGGGAGGCCCGAGGCCTGTAGCTGAGCAGCAGAGACAGGCCGCTGAGGGCAGAACCTGGCCTGAGGGACCTCTGCGGCCACCGGCTACCCCGTACCTGGGGCAGGGGCCAGAGGCGCCCCCTCTTCCCTCATGCCCTGACTACTGGGGGGAGGAGCTGGGTTCTGACAACACTGTGGTCCACCCCGCACCCCCTTTCCCAGGCTGGGCAGGACACAGGATCTCAGGGAAGCCAGCCATGCTGGAGTGACTGGGACTGCAGAAGGTAATTCCTGCAAACCCGCAGTCCCCCAGGCTGCCCCACCCCAAGACGGCCTGGCTCCTGGCTGTCACCCAGGGTGGCAGAGGGCAGTCGCTCAAGCCGTGCCCGGAGCCGGCGGCCAGGTGCCACGGCCCGCACCCAGCCCCACACTTCCTCACCCTGGACAGCAGCTGCAAGGGCCCTGGGTCCCCCCCAGCCCCGTCAGCTGCCAGGGGCAGCAGCTGATGACGCTGCAGCGCCACATGCAGGGCCGTGTCCCCGTCCTCGTCCTCGGCATCGATGCTGCAGCCAGCGTCCACCAGCAGCAGCACCAGACCCACATGGGCCTGCTGAACGGCCAGGTGCAGTGGCGTCTGGAGCTTCCGGTTCTGAACATTCACGTCACAGCGGCCCTGGGGATAGGATGGCACAGGCTCAGCCCAGGGACCCCGGGCGGCCCTGACTCCCGCTCCTGGGCCAGCCAGAGACCCTGTGTCCACACCTCCCGGATGAGGATCTGGGCCACGTCCCAGTGGTTGTTGAGGGCAGCCAGATGCAAGGCCGTGAACCCGTCCTCCTTCTTGGCGTCCACCAGCTGCCGTGCCCGGGCCAGAATCCTCCTGACAGCTCTGTGGGAGCAGGGAGGCATGTCCCGGTCAGGGCGTCCCCAAAGCGGCCCAGCAGGTGGCAGGAGCTGGCCGAGAGCCGTGCGCCCACCCCGCACTCACAGCGTGTGGCCCTTGAGGGACGCATGGTGCAACAGGGTGAAGCCCTCACTGTTGGTGGCAGTGACATCAATGCCCGGCACCTCGGTGAGGACCTCCACGATGCCGGTGGTGCCAGCGCCCGCGGAGATGGCACAGTGCAGGGGCGTGTTGGCATGGGCGTCCTGTCGGGGGTGGGCAGCGGTCACTTGCCGGCAGGTCGCTGCCACTGGATCCTAGGCCTCAAGGGTGGGGCCCGGGGAGCCAGCACTCACTGGCAGGTTGACGTCACAGCCGTGCTCACACAGGACCCTCGCCACCTCCAGGAAGCCCCTCTGCACAGCTACGTGCAGGGCCGCGCTCCGGGTGCCATTGAGGACGTCGGCCCGGCAGCCCGCGCTCAGGAGCAGCCTGGCGGCCTCAGGCTGGTTCCTGATGGAGAGGAAACCGGGAACTGTGCCCGCCAGCCAGACGGTGGGCCCGGCCCCCCACCACGCCTCGCCCGGCCTCACCCCAGGGCGGCGTAGTGCAGGGCCGTGTTGCCCTGGTCATCCGGCAGGTCCATGCCAGCCCGAGCCTGCAGCAGCCGTCGCACCAGCTCCGCCTGGCCCAGGTAGGCCGCCACTTGCAGGGCGGTCCTGCCATGGTTCTTGGTGTCCACCTGCCGGAAGAGGCAGCGGCTCAGTCCCAAGCCCGACGTCCCCTACCTGGGCTGGCGGGGGCGGGGCCTCGGGCGCTTGCCTGCTCGGGGTGCCTCCGCAGCAGGTCCAGAGCCCGGGCCACGTTGCCCAGGGCCACCTCCACCACCAGCCTCCCCGGGTGCTCTGGGTCACTCTTCTGGGCTCGAAGCTTGTCCAGGGCGATGCTCAGGGAGCCTGGGGTGGGGGGCTGGAGTTAAGCGGCGGTCAGGGGCAGCCTGGCCTCCCGCCAGCCGCTGTTGCTGGGGGTGCGCACTTCTGTTCTCCCGGGCGCGTTCAGCCATGTCCAGGTTGGCGTCCTCCTCGGGCCGGTAGGCCACCAGGCAGGAGGGGCTGAAGGTCCACAGCTGACCACTGACCGCCACGCACAGGTTCCCGTCTCTGAAAAGCTTCACCACCTTCCCGACGCGGCCCAGGGCCTGAGTGGGGACAGGGCGGGGTCACAGGCAGGTCTCCCGGGGGCGCGTGAGGACACGGGGAGGGGGGACTCACAGGGGCCATGTCATCTGTCCACTCGCCGTGCCCTGCCTGCAGCCGCTTCACTGTGGCAAGGTCGTCGATGACCCGCACCTCATCGCCCACCCAGAAGGTGTTGTGCTGCATGAGAGAGAGAGGCTCCTGAGGGCCCCAGAAGTGTGGCTGCGGGGGGCCGGGCCACCGGAGGGCGCCGGCCTGAGCCAGACCCAGCCAGAAGCACCACCAACCGGCTGGCCCAGGCCGTCCCACCGAGGACAGCCAGGAGGCACCCGCACAGCGCCGTCCAGGCCAGGCAGAAGCCAGCTCTGCGGTGAAGCCCCGGGGGGCCTGTCCCTGCACACAGATGGACAGACAGCACGTTCAAGGCCAGATTAGAAGGGCGTGAGGGGCACGGCCCCAGGATAGGGGGCGGAGCCTGAAGGGCAGGGGGCGGGGCTCATAATGACAGGGGGTGAGGCCAGAACAGCACCCGCGGTGGGATCAGGGGCCCAAGTCCCCCACCCCCAAGCCTTTCCTGGCAACTTCCCTCACACCTGTGTCCTCACCGACACAGGACTCTGCAAACCACCTGTCTGCCCAATGACCTGCATGTCCCCTCCTCAAAGGTCCCCAGGGGTCCCGGGTTCCAGGTCCCCAGGTGAGTGTGGGCATGTCCCCTCACTGGTACCTACCTGCTCCCAGGGCCCCTGTCCGGGGATGTCCCCCCCCCACCCCCGCTGCCCCTCGCTGACTTCCCACCTCCTCCATTCCCCATCTGGGAAGTCCTGCTTCCCAAGCGCTTCCCCCAGCCCACCACCCTAGGCCGAGCGCCCCCTGCCACACGCTCCCCACGTGGACACCCACAGAGCATTTTACAAAGTAAGCCCAGCCACTCAGCCTCCCTCAGGACCTCACAGACAACCCCCACCCCCATGCCTCCTTCAGGGCTGAGCAGGTACATGGATGGGGTGCAGAAGCAAGTGACGGGGCTCGACCCAGCCCCCCCATGTACCTTGGTGAGAGCCCTGGGGTGGAACGCCCAGTGGGTCTTATGGCAGAAACATGCACCCAGGTCCCCACGGTCTGTGATGCCGTGCACAGTGCCTGCCTGTCCGAGAGGCCGTGGCAGGTCGTGGCAGCTGCCGCTGGGGGTCCAGAGGATGGGGGGAGGGGTGGGCACGGGGCCAGTGGGCAGGGCACCTCACCTCCGCCGTCCGGGGGTTGCACCCACCATGGCCTTCCTGCCTCTCCCTCAGGACGTCTGTGTCCAGCAGACACTTCACCTTGTCCCCGTGCTGAAGGGACTGGCCATCAGCACTCACCCTACGCTGCAGCTCTGCGGGCTTGCCTGGAGGGGAGGGGGCGGCCAGCCGGCCCAGCTCAGGCAGTGACCTTGCCTCCCCTCCCCTCAGCCACCTCGCAGGCGGGGCCCAGCCAGGCGGGAGGGCAGCAGGGCCGCCCTTACCCAGTATTGGCAGGTGCTCCTTGTAGTAGAAGCCGCCGGCCGCCTCTCCCACACACTTGAGGTCCACCTTGCCTTTGTGGCCCATGCGGTACACGTTGGTGGTGCCATCGGCCCATGATACGCTGGCCACGCTCCGGCCCGTCTCCACGTCCCAGCCGCGAATGTCCACCACACGGCCTGGCTTCCCTTCCCCTCCTGGGGAGACAGCGGGCCCAGTGGCAGGGCTAAGCCCGAGCCACGACGCCGAGCTGGAGCCAGCGCCCGCCCAGCCCCACCTTCCCGCCCTGCTCCCACTCACCGTCCTGCGAACCCCACTCCCAGTCGGGGCCGCGCACCACCATCGCCCCCTGGAAGATGCCCCTCAGCGGGACCCGTGGGAGGCCCTCGCGGGGACTCAGCGCGACCCTGCAAGAGAGTGGGTGCCAGGCCATGCGGGACATCAGCATGACGGCTCAGGCCCTCCCTGCGCCCTGCACACCTGCGGGGGGTCTCAGCGCCCAGGCCCTCGGACAGCTGCCCCCTCAAGGCCGTGCCCCCCACACACTCGGCCTGGAGTGTCTGCCGACCGTGTCCCTCCAGGGGGCCTGGCCCGTGTCACCGCAGGCGAGCCCCCCTCCCCCGCTAGGCACTACGGGTAGGGTATGGCTTGGCCCGGGATGGCTCGGCTCATGAGGGATGCAGACTTGGCCACGGCACCCAGACGGCTGAGCCCTGCTCCCAACGCCGGCCAGCGGGCAGGTGGGATCCGAGTGCCCACCTACCCTCCTCATGTGTGGGGCATGTCAGGAGACACGAGTGACAGCACATGGAATGGGAAGGGATGGTGCCTTTGGGCACCAGCCCAGCCCAGCGGCCTCATCCCCACTGCAGGTTGTCTACTGCCAGGCCGAGGCCTCCACGGGAAGGCTGGCTGCACCCACACACAGGCCACTCTCGGCGCCTGCATGATGGCCGCACGGGGGGCCACGCCATGCTCTGGGGGTGGTGCCAGCACAGAGGAGACCCATCCATGGGCCCAACCCCTGCAGACCTGCTCAGTGAACATGGCTGACTTCTGCAAGGGTGGGGGCTGGTGTCAATGCCCAGGCCCCTGGAGTGACCGTGACCCTGGCCACCCTTCAAGAAAATGGCTCAGGAAGGACCTGCACTGTCCCCTGGGGAGCAGTAAGCAGGAGGCAGTCCCAGTCCTCCAGGGCCCGGGCCTGCTCCATGTCTGAGGTGTGTGTCAGGAGGTCCTGGATGTCACCAGATGGGACCCGCGCGGTCAGCAGGGCACAGCGGGGGGCGGGGGCAGCGGCGGAACTCACGGGCGGGAGTGGGCCGTCTCGTAGCGCTCGAAGGCGTGGGTGAGGTCGTGCTTGTTTTGCATGTAGCACTGCGTGCACAGGTCGTAGTCGAAGCAGACCAGGCACTTCCAGCGCATGCCCCGCAGCCCGTGCTTCTTGCAGCAGTCACAGATGATATTGGGGTGCCGGACGCCTGGAGGCGGGGCAGGGTCAAGGAGTGTGCGCGCGGCCCCGCCCCCCACGCCCGGCCGGCCGCGGACGCACCGATCTGGGCGTTGTCGTAGAGCAGCAGGTCGTGCCCACCCTGGTAGCCCGCGCGGTAGTTGGTGCGGGTGCCGTGGTCCCACTGCACGACGACGGTGCGGTCGGGGGTCGAGGGGCTGCCGTGGCGGCCAAGCTCCACCACCGTGCCCACGCCGCCTTCGCCGTTGTCCTGGGGGCCCCACTTCCAGTCCACGCCGCGCACCACGCGCATGCCCACCTGCACGCCCGCCTGCGGGTCCGGGTCCATGGTGAGCCGGGCTGCTCAGGAACCTGCAGGCAGAGTGCACCTCAGGCCGCTGTGGGGCCGCCACACGGGCGCTCTCGCCAGGTCCAGCCGGGCTGCCGGGGAGAGCCGGCCGGACCCCAATCCAGGTGAGCTGGGCAGGGAGGGGAAGAGGGCACGTGCCACTGCCCTGGGGCGGGGAGAAGCATGGTGAGCACGCGCGCTGCAGACCAAAGGAGGCCCGTCCTGGAGCGGGGGGTGCGATGCCTCCTTGTAAAGCCCCTCCAGCGGCTGAGGTGCCCGGCTTGTTGTGACCAGCAGCAAAAGTGGTGGTGGGGGGACGGTCCTGGTGAGAAGGCAGTGGATCCCCCCAGGAGCCAGGGACAAGACCTGGCAGGGGAGGTCCCCTCAGCAAATGCCCACCAGGAGGTCCAGTCGTGGGTGGCTGGCACACGGTGGGCCATCAACACGTTTGTTTCCAAAGGAGTGGACTGGGGTCACAGGCGTCAGCAGGAAAAGGTAAGACCACAAAGCTATCGGAGAGGACTGCAGCCAGTGGGTAAGCTGGACTGCCCCCAAACTAAGGCCACCACTGAGGACCGCAAAGGCGGTGCTGCCTCCGAGGACACGTCTTGGGATGGGGATGGGGCCAGTTGCTAGGTTATGCAGTTGGGGAGCCCCCGTGAGCCCCCCCCCCCCCGCCGGGAGGGGTCCTGTCAGGTATGGCAGGCTATTATCTGCATGTGGCCTCAGCTCAGCCTCCCCGCCTGGTGCCACCCCATCGGCAGCTGCCACATATGTCTGACTCAGGCAGAGCGGCACAGCCTGGGCATGGCCTGCTGGCAAAGTGGTGTCCCTGCCCCTTAGGGCACAGGCCCCACTCCTCACCTCACCGGGCTGTGGACCTCTGCCAGACCTGTACTGGCCGCGCTCCCTGCCCGAAGGCTGCCAGCATCGGTGTGGGCATGGGTCGCGCCTCGCCCCCCCACTCCCCCAGCATTGAGCTGCAGTTGGCCACAGCAACCTTGTTCCTGGCAACCACAGACCCAAACAAGTGTGGGCAGACGGGCCCAAGTAGAGGTCCCTGCTTGCAGGGGGCACCCCAACTGTAAAGCCCAGAAACTGGCCCCACAACGAGATGACGGACTTGGGGCAGGAAAGGACCCACGTGCCACCGGCTGCTCTAATGGTCACAGACAGGCCTGCACACCTGGTGAACCCGGCCTCTCGGCCTGCCTGGCCAGCTGCACACCTGCTCATCGGCTGGCCTGTGGACCCCCCAGCTGTGCACTGCAGGACTGTCAACAAGCCCCAGGTGGGGGTGGCCTGTGCCCAGCCTGCCCTTGGGGGAATGGGCAGCGAATGGAGAGTGCAGTTGGGGTGCCCGACAGTCTGTGGGAGACCAGGGCCAGGCCTCAGCCTGCCTGCGACGGCCCCATGTGGTGCAGCAGGGTAGGGTCAGCAGGGCGGTCCAGCCTGGGACGGGGTGCCTCTGCCAGCACCTGTCACTTTCACACCTGGTATTTTTAGCACGGTGCTCCAGCCCGGCTGTGGCTGTCCCTCATGGGAGGCCAGCAGCTCACAGGGCACACAGAGGAGCGTACGCCCTGGTGGCACCCATGGCCCAGGAGCCTCCTTGGCGCCTCTGTGTGCCCTCTGGGGGTCTTGGCATCTGCCCTCTGCTTCAGCACCTCTGTCATGCATGGCAGCACCCCGGGGCACGAGCAGGGCCTCCAGCAACGCCTACCTGCTGCTCCCACCCACAGCAATGGGGTCACCCAGCTCCCGGGGTTCAGAAGCGCCCCGGCACAGCATTCTAGCACCCTCATGAGGTGGGCCGGGGGCTTCCCAGGCCTCGCTACCACTTCTCTCCACCCATCTCCTTGCCTGGTCTTTGTCACTGTCATCCCCGGGGCCCAGCACATGGCCAGTTGTGTTCCACGTGACATTAGCTCTCTGGTGCCAAAGCTCACTGCCTCACCTCAGGAGGTCCCACTGGTGTGTGTGAGGTGGGAAAGGGGTGGCAAGTGGGGAATGGACCCAGGGTCAGGAGCAGGTGACCAGCGATGAAACCTAGAGGGCCTAGGGAGGAAAGGAACCCCCACTTCTGCAGGAGATTCACGCAGAGACTTCTTTTTCTTCCTTTGCCAAAAGGCTGTACTCTGCCATCTTGCTCAAGAGTTCACAGGCCAGGTCCCCTGGCTGCCACCCGCACCTCCTCAGAGGCTGTCTCTACAAATGTTTAAAATGACTCTGAGGCCACCAGGGCGTGAGGACTCAGGTGACAGATATGCTTTAGCAACTTCAGAACTTACCTTAGAACACAGACCAGCCTTGTGCCAGCACCCCGCACATTTAGCTGCTATCTCCTGGCTCACAGATGTGCTTGGCCAGCAAGATCTGTTGGAAACCAGCAGCCATTGCAACACAGACCCCAGCAAAACACGCAGGTAGCCAGCCAGCAAGTCCGGGGGAAATGGCTCGGAGGGGCAGCTTCACGCGTTCAGCATCTGCCATCTCAACCAAACAAGTGGGCTCAGGTCTGTTCTGCTGGCTGCCCCTTTCCCTCGTCACGAGGACCTGCCAGCTCTTGGAGGGCAGGGCTATTTACAGACCATGCGATTATTTTATTACAGAACTTAAAAAGCCATAAAGATTCAATCACATTTGGCTAGAAAGTTGGCAAAAGGCCTTTATTCAGAAGAATAAAGCTGCATGGAGCCGAGACAGCAGGTGACACGAGGCAGCCTCCCCTCGCCCAGCACCCAGGCTGTGCCTGCCGAGGCTGTTGAGATCAACACCGTGGGTGGCACAATCAACAGACTACTGTCATGTGGCAGCTCCGGCTAAGACAGAAGTGGACATCCTGGATGCCTAGGGGTCTGGCCCATTAGGGACAGGGTTGAAGCCCTGGACAGAGCCAAGGAACTCCGACTTGGCCCAGCGTGAACACACCTGCAGGGAGAAGGCCCAAAGGGAGTGCAGGTGGTCACCACTCGGTTCGTGGCCATCTAGATGGAAGCCCTCGGGCACCCTGCAGACTGGAGCGTCATTCCCCAAACACTGCACAGGGGACCAGTCCTGGTTGGGATCATGACATTCAGACACTTGTCGCCGGTGGAGCAACAGGCCAGAGTGGAATGGCGACAAGAGGGACCCGCCAGGACAAATCGTTTTCGCCAGGGCTCCCCTGCGCTGAGGCTGCCCGACCCCCAACCCCGCTGATGCCAACCAGAAGTGTGTCTGGCACCTTTGCTATTTTTTTTCAACTGGTTCTGAGCTTGGAGAAAGGCAGGATTACTTACCAACCTCCCTCCACGCACACGCACACGCACGCACACACACACACACACACACACACACACACACACAAACAAGCAAAATCCCTTTGACATGGCTCCAAGTCAGAATCCGCAGGGCAAAAGCGTCAAATCTAAACGACCACGCCACAAGCCCGTCCGGAGCTCACCTGTCTGGCCGTCCAGACCCCCCGCTGCCCACCTTGAGTCTGTTGGACTGCAGCCCTGATGCCTGGAGACGTGGCGACTGGCACTGACTTCAGCACAAGCCCCGAGCCATCCAACCCCGTGGCTGCGGGGAGATGCCATGACGCACAGTTAGCACCTCCGAGGGGACCGGGCGGACAGGGCCAGCCAGTCTGCCCGCTGACTGCGTGCCCATTCCCCGGCAGGCATCCACGACACCCAGGGCTGCCTCCGGTCCTGCAGGGCTCCCTAGGGTCTGAGGCCGCTTGGAGGGCAGCCGGAGCGCTGGAGGCCCCGGATCCCCAGACATCAGGACCCCGCGCTGCGCCCTGGTCCCCTGCGCCCGCCCGCGGAGCGAGCGGGGACGCCGGGCGCGCTGGACAGGGCAGGGCCGGGCGCCCACCCCGACCCCGACCCCGACCCCCGTTTCACTCGCTCGGGGACGCCTCGCCCACTGTCATTCCATCCCCCTTCCTCCCGAAGCCGCCCAGGCCCCTGCCGCGGCCTCGGTGCCGGCCTCGACCCCTCCACTTGCCCGAAAGTTTGCGTCCCTCCCGCTCGGCGCGGGGGCTCGGCGGGCCTGAGGAGCGCCGAGTCTGTCGGCCAGTCGCACGGCCTCGGAGTGCGCGGCGGCCGGCGCCGCTGCAGCGCGGCGCCCGAGCGCACCGACGGAGACTGCCGAGGTCCCCAGCGCTCGGGCTCCTGGGGCCTCCGCGAGGCCTGCCGGGAGTCGCAGTCCGCAGCCCGCCGGTGCCGGGAGTCGGGTGCGGGCCTGAACCACAACTCCCAGGAGACCTCGCGGCGGCGCTGACGCAGGCGGCTGCAGAGGGCGATGCGACCGGGGGGCGTGACGGAGGGAGCCGCAGCCCCGCGCCCCACAGCGCTGCGCTGGGCAGGCCGGCTTCCCCGGGACAGATGCGGGGTCGGGCTCGGGCTCGGCTCTGCGCCGCCGCGAAAACGGGGAGTATTTGCGTCGGATAGCGTGCGATGCACGTCGTCACAGGACTGCGGACTGCGGCGACCTCAGGGGCCTGTCACCACGCCAGGAGGAGCGGGGAGGGACCGGGGCCCGAGCGGTGTGCGTCGGGCGGGTGCGGAGACTCCCCGAGCCACCGAGGGCCGAGCATGCCCAGGGCCGCCGGGACACGGCACCCGGCGACCGCAAGCCTAGTGTCCGAAGCGGCCAGGCCAGGGACTAGGCGCCGAGGCCCCTCCGCGGTGGAGGAGGCGGGGCCTGAGCCGGAAGTGCGTCAGGGGGCATAGCTATCGCCCTCCGGCGGCTCTACGTGGCGCAGTTGCGTTCGGAGAGGCGTCCGTTTCCGTGGAGACGGAGGCTGGGGACCTGCGTGCCTGTCCGAGGCGGGATTGGCCAGGCCTCGGCAGAGACGGGTGGACACAACCAGCTCCTCGGACGTGGTTTGTTTTAAAATCATGGAACGCCAGAACGGGAGACAGTGAGAAGCACGGTCCCCTATGATCTACCCAGAGACAAACAGTATACTTGGAGCTCCTCTGGCTTCTCTAACAGGAACCTCCATGTTTCTATTTTTTTCTTTTTTCTTTTTTCCTGGGGGGTGGGGTGGGGTGGGGGTAGTTCCCTGGCTGGGAATCGAACCTAGGCCGCGGCGTGGAGAGCGCCGAAGCCCAGCCACTGCAGCCCCAGGGAAGCCCCTGCTATTTTTCTTATGCCCAGACTTTTTCCTAACCCACAGCCGTTTTGTTTTTCAAAAGCTCCAGTATCTTCAGCACATGCCTATCACTCACATTTCCCAAAGGCTCAAACACATTCGTTCGCTCAGCTTAATCCCTGGAGAGCCCTCTGCCGTCTTGTTCCAATCTAGACCCATTACCTTCCAAGGCCACGGCACGGTTCTGTCATCTGAAGCTTTTCTTCGCTGTCATCCTGTGCCTCTGCCTTTCTCCTGCGTTGGGTTCCCTGTTTCCTAGTCTGTGCCATCTCCCTTCGTAGTTTGCTGAAGCCAGGCCTCCAGCAGCTTCCTGGAAGGGGGGTACGTGTTTGAAATGTGTTTATTCTACACTCGTATCTGATTGATAGTTTGGCAGGGTACAGAATTCTAGGTCAGAAATACTTTTCCTTCAAGATTTTTTTTTTTTTTTTGGTAGTTCCCTGGCTGGGAATTGAACCCAGGCAGCGGCATCGAGAGCACCAAAGCCCTAGCCACGACACCACCAGGGAACTCCTTGAAGATTTTTAAAGTCATAGCTTTTGCCTTCAACTCCCAGGACTACTGTTGAAAGTCTAAAGCTATTCTGAATCCTGATCAGTTGTGTCTGTTCTCTGGGAAAGCTGTCGGGATCTTCTCTTTATCCTTGGTGTCCCCAAGTGTCACAAGTACCTTGATGTGGACTTTTCACTCATGGTACTGGGCACACAGTGCTTCACTTCATCACTAAGGCTCATGTCCATCAGCTTGGGAACTTTTTTTTTTTTTCTTTTTGGTATGTGGGTAGCTCCCTGACCGGAATTTAACCCAGGCCGCAGTGCCGACAGCGCCAACGCCGAAGCCCCAAGCCACTACACCACCAGGGAACTCCCTTGGAATTTTTAAAGAACACATCCTTTCCATTTCCTGTGTTCTCTCTTGATGGGATTCCTGTCATTCAGATTCTGGTGGGACTTCTTGGACTAATCCTGTTTTTTTCTTTTACCTCTTTTTCTGGTAGATAGCCTTAAAATTACCTTCTATCTTCAGTTGATTTAAGCTGTGTATTTTGATGCATAAGAAATACACATTTGGTCTTTAAACCCAGTTTCTGGCAAAGAGCTCCCAAAACCCTTGAATTTCCTAAGTGAAAAGAATCATAAAGGTGATTTTTGACATTCATAATAAGCATCTTTTAACCAGAGTTTGTGTTAATAAAGTGATTTTTGAAAAGATCGTAAGTGTGGCGGCTGGTTGCCAGGGAAACCAACCATGTGATGAGAGGGTTGGAGCACTCAGCTTCAGCCTGTGACCTCCAGGGAGGGGAAGAGGGGCTGGAGATTGAGTTCAGTCCCCACTTGGCAATGATTTAATCGATCGTGCCTATGTAATAAAACCTCCAAGAAAAAAAGAAGGACAGGGAGAGCTTCCATGTTGGTGAACATATAGAGATGCAGGGAGAGTGGCACGTTCAGGGAGGGCATGGAAGCCTGTCCCCACGCCTTGCCCTACTCATCTCTTCCACCTCTTGTTCCTGCGTTCTATGCTCTGATAACAGACTGGGGGGTCTATTAAGTAAACTGTTTTTCCTGAGTCCTGTGAGCCACTGTAGCAAATTAATCAAACCTAATGAGGGAGTTATAGGAACCATCAGCTGATCAGAAACACAGGTGACAACCTGAGTTTGCAATTAGAATCTCAACTGCGTGCGTGTGGGGGCGTGCCAGGCTTACAGGACTAAGCCCTTAACCGGTGGGATCCGACGCTCTCTCCAGGTGGGGCGTGTCAGGAAGGAACTAAATTGGATCTTGTTTGTGAGGAAGTGGAAGTGGCTGGAGAGGCATTACAGGAAAGGCGTTAACAACAGGGTTCCGGAATCACAGTGGGACACCAACAGTCTTGCTGCTATGATTGGTTCCAAACTATAGTCCAACTGAACCTAAATTTTAAGCTGAAGGTGAATTTCTGAGATAGGAGATCAAGCACATTTTAAATGTCAGGACGTGGGAACATGGAGGACAGCAATGGCCAACGACAGTGAATGCAAGTCATTCCAGTACCAGCAGGGTCCCTCGTGTCGGATTCACTGGCTCAGGCTTATATTGACGGAGGAGAACTTTCCGGATAGCAAAGGTGGCAAAATCACCACTAGGAGTGATGCCAAATGGACAGGGTATGTCTACAGTGGGATCTGGTGCAGATTAACATGGGAATTTTCAAGAGAATTCAAACTTTTAATAGAATATAGGAACCAGAATGGGACTGCATCCCAACTCCCACCACCCCTCCGGGTCAGGCATGGATGCTACCCACACTGGGCAAAGCCCAATGGGCACTGTTTCTCCTTCCAAAGACAGCAACAGTCAAGACAGTGGGCAGCTCGCCCCTGACAGCAGGCACATATGTGACCAGAACAATCACAACGTTGGTGTGTCACCTGATAATTCTGCAGGGGTTCCAGTGAGCCAGTGTGGCTGTCAGCGTGGGGCTGCTTTTGGTCCATCGCAAGGTAGCCAGGTCCTCTGGCACTTCCCGAGAATCCAAGAGAAAGGCCCGCATCGCTCAGGGTCTGGCAGCGTTCACTTCCTGGGCAGCAGGAACAGCTGGGTGGAAGCTCAGCTTGCCCGAGCAGGCCTGCCCATCCCCTGGACCCCGGCAGAGTCGTTGGGGTGAGTTGGAGGGCCTGTCTCTTCTGGGACTGTGCCATTTCCCCTGGAGTGCAGCCTGGCAGGGTTCCTTCTGGAAGCAGAAGTGGGGAGCCCTCTGGGGTCCCGCCCATGAAGCCCAGATTTCCGGCTAACCTCCCTCTTTTCAGTCACTTCCTCTGTGGTTCTTTCAAGTTAAATCAGCAGCAGCAGCCGCCTTTTTCTTCAGTGCTTCCTATGTCCTGGGCTCTGTTCTAACCCCTCTCCTGTGTTTTCACACATAAGCCTTATTCAACCCGACAAGCCAGGTGGTACCATCAGTCCTGTTTCCCAGGTGAGAATAGAGGGGCAGGGCTGAGGGGGTGCCCAGAGTCTTACTGCCACGCGGTGGTGCAGGAGAGACCAGAGAAGCTTGGGCCTTCAATGCAGGACCACACTGCCCCGAGGAAGGCGTGAGTTCAGACTTCCACAGACCTCCTCTGCTCAGGCCTGAGTCTCACCCACCTTCCCTGGAAACATGTCTCTGGGACCTGAACACTACAAGTGATGGAGGGGGTACTTGCCCTACCAGATGGTCAGGCACAAAACGGCGTGGGACAGCAGAGTCCAGAGACCCCATGTAGAAGTCACGTGGGGTCCCGGTGGCATCACAGGTCCTTGGCCAGGAGCGGCACCACGTGACATACCAAGTGCGTCCTGAGCTTGTGCCTTCCACAGGAACACAGCCCAGGTTGATCCCAATTAGACACAGAATAAATAAAACCACGAAAGTCCTGGGGGGGGGGGGACCGAAGGACCACCCCTCTTCAGCCTCAGGACTGCAAAGCCTTCCTACACACGACCCCAAATCCCGAAGCGACAGGAAAAGGCCGATTCGTGTTACCACGCAACTCGAAGGGCTCCTGTCAGGCAGAACGACTACAGGCAGAGCCCAAGTTCAGGAATGGGGGCAACTATTTTGCAACTTACAGAAAAACGGCTGAGGCAACACAGGTTGGAAAGAAAAAGAGAGAATGAGCCAAAGACACAAAAAGGACAGGGGAAAAAAAAGGTTGAAAAAGTGAAAGTTTGTATGTATATACATTTTTAAGGCAAGAACCCCCAGGACTGAAGGGGAACTGGCGAAGGAGGGGCGGGGCCCGGGGAGGGGCGGGGCCCGGGGAGGGGCGGGGCCCGAGGAGGAGGCGACCTGGACGCGCAGGATGCTGATCCCAGTGACCGGGGCACCCTCGCACACGCGCGGAAAGCGTCTGGCGGTGGACACCGTGTGCAGCAACGTATGCGACATCAGAACACGGAAAGCAAAGCTTGTCCACCCACAGGGTGCTGCCGCCTAGCGCCCACGCGTCGGCATCTCATCAGGGGGCAAGGCGAGAGGGGAGAGCAGGTAGCATGCTCCGACCGGAAACGCGGGGGACGCGCACTGTGCACCTTCACCTGCCTGCGGAAGGAAACGCACGCTGCGGACGCCGGTGGGGACCGAGGAGGAGACCGACAGACCGTTCCCCTAGCACACTTTGCTCACGTCGCACGTGTGAGCCAGGTTTTGTCAGGGACGCAACGGGAAACCCAGAGGAAGTACAGAAAGCACCACTTCAAACGCACGACTGCGCGCAGGGGATCCTAGAGAGGCGAAGCGCAACCGCGAATGCAGTAAAACCTGGGCCCGGCGACCCCGGGGAGAGAAGGGGAGCGGGGCGGAGGACGCCTGAGGCTGCGGTTGGTCAGCACCGGGTCAGGTGGGCGAGGCCCAGGACCAACCCGGTCCTGGAGGAGTTCTGGAGTCGGTCCCAGTTCTCCCTGCTCCAGGGGCCAACATTTTAAACAACTTCGTGACATGTGAGTGGATTCTGCTTGTTCACCACGGAACACGCGTGTGCTGTGTGCAGAGGCACTCCAGTTCTGCAGAGGACCTGGGGACGTGGGTGAACAGAGCAGACGGCCACCTGTCCCCGCCAGGCTGACCTGCGAGTGCCACTGGGGGCATAACGCGTTCAAGGAAAACGAGACTCATCGGCGTGAAAGGAGACAGAGACTTCGGCGCTAAAACCCCAGAATTGTGGGATTCAGGATAACGTGTTGCATGAAGAGGGAAATTCCAGAGCTTTCTTCTGGTTTCACACATCATACAGGTGCCCTTCAGAAAAGCGAGATGTCAGTTTAGCTGGCATTTACCCAGGCAAGCAGGCACTCCAGGGGCGATGTGGGCAGCAGTGACCTGTGGGCTCTGGGATGGGCCTGGGTAGCTGTAGCAGAGGCGCGGGCAGCAGGCAGGGTGCAGAGTAGACAAAGGCCATGGCGGCCTCCAGGGATTCCCGTTTTAGAGTCACTCTGATGCCTGCGAGCTGGAGGAGAAGCCAAGACCGCTGACACTTACTTTTCTGGCACATTCTACTTATGGTTATGATATAAAGTCTCCCTTTAAAAAAAAACATTAAGTGGAAAAGTGAATAGATTTAAAGAAAACCCGAAATAAAGATTCGGCGGGTGACTGTGTGTGATGATCATCACCTGCCCTTAAAGGAGCAGGAATGACTGCAGCTCCTGCAAATGCTGTCGGCCCCGCAGAGTTCTGGACAACAGGGGCTTCCAGGGCTGGAAGGCCCAGGATCAGGGCTGGACCGTCTGTGGGGCCAGGACCAGGGGCCAGGCCCCAATCCTTCCTCACAGGCTGTGGCTGGCAGCACCCGGGGTTCTTGTACCCCCAAACAGCTGAGCCCTGGGACTCTAAGACTAGAGAGGATATCCCCACAAGCTACTGGCAGCTGCACAGGCACCTGCAGAGGTGTGTGCAGGTGCTGATGTGGGGTGAAAGGTGGGGGGGTCCCTCATGGTCTCTGGGGACAGTTCCTTTGCTTCATGGTCCCAGAGCCCTCAGCCTCATGCTGGCCCTTCCACCACACCAGGAGCTGCCCTGACCAAGAAAATCTCAGCTTAGGTGAGCCCCCAGCCCCAGAACAGGCCCAGGGAGGCCTCAGGCTGGACGGAACTGACGTGCCACTTGGTGCTGGCTACACAGAGCCCTGAGGCCAGTCCTCTCTTCTCTCTGGAGTGGGCTGGCGGAAGGGTCACCCAGCTGATCTCAGGCCCAAAAGTACCATGGTCGTGGTGACCTGGGCCATCGGAGAGCATGGTGCCTCCTCCCCTGGCACAGTCGCCTGCCCTGCTCTGCTCACCCCCTGCCCTGTCCCTCAGGCAGAGCGGCTGCAGTTCCCTCAGGTTTTCACTGGCACCAGTGTGGGCAGGCTGGCCTCCATGCCGAGGTGTTTGGGGTGGGGCCATGGGGGTCCCTACATCACCATCACTTTCTGCTTCCTTGGGGGAGCTCCTGAGTCCCCCACAAAGCTGGAGCCGAGGATCAAGCCCAAGGCTCTGCCTGTCCGGAAGGGAGAAACCAGGGAGGGAGGGCCCCTCCTCACACCTTTACCTCCAACGTAGGTGCAGCAGCCTGGTGACCGAGCTCAGGGTCCCAACAGCTGCAGAGGCCTGGTGTTGGGGTCAGGACCCTCCAGGCCAGGCTCTGATGGAGGCCTTGAAATCTGGTGCTGACCAGGAATTTGGGGCGGAGGACCAGGAATTAGGCTGGGGGTGGGGGTGGGTGTGAGGGTATGTGGCTGTCCAGAGGCTGGGGACCAAGAATTCTGTGAGCACTACAGGCTCTCTAGCCCCTCTTCTCCCACTCCCCACAGTGAGCACAGCACCTGGACGATGCCACTGGAACGGAGGACCCGCCCCCCACGCCCTGCCCAGGGCACAGCGTGGCCCCTGAACGGGAAGTGCTCCCGCTCCACGTCCCCGCCGGGTCAGGAGGCCTGGCCACGTGTCCTCTGAGTGCTCGGAGGTCTAGGCATAGGCAGGGACTGAAGGGCCAGGAGTGGGAGGAGGCGTGTCCCTCCCAGGCTGGCCCACCGCGTGGGCTTGTGGAAGGCTGTGCCCTTGGTCCAGCCCTGACCCACAACCCGGCCCATGGAGGGGGCTACCCGAAGGACTGAGCAAAGGAGGGTCTGCCCTGTAGCCGCCTCTTCTGTGCGAAGAGTGAAAAAACTTTTCATCATAGGAAGCCCCGGGCCTCGGCCCACCTCCCAGGTCGGTGCTGTCGCCCCCGGAAGGGGCAGAAGCCCTGGGGGCGAAGGAGAGCTTCCGTCCTCGCCCGCTCCTCATCCAGACGCCCGGCGTCCGCGACTGGCACGGCCTCGGGCAGTTGCCGCGCTGCCTTCGGGGCCCACGACCCGGACCACAGCCCACGGGAAAGCCTCGGAAAGCCTGGCCGGGGCGAGAACCCCAAGTGCGCTCACACGGCGAGAAAACGCAGGGGCTGGCGGACTGGCACGGAGCCCGCCCGGCCAGGAGTCGCGCCTCCACCGCCCCTGAGATCCGCCCTCCAGGAGCTGGCGGGCCGCGGCCCCGCGAGGGTTAAGAGGGGGCGTGGCGTGGGCTGGCCCCGCCCCCGCCGCTGCCGCGCCGGGTCCGAGCGCGCACGGGGCGCGGGGGCGGGCCGGAGCGGGCGGCGGCGGAGGGCGCGGCGCGCCGGGCGAGCGCGGGGAACGGAGGCGCGGCCCGCGTGACCCTCCGCCCGCGCCCGTGATCCCGCGAGCCCGCGCCCCGCCACGCCCGGCCCAGCCGCAGGATGCGCGCCCCACCGCTGCTGCTGCTGCTGGCCGCCTGTGCGCCGCCGCCCCGAGCCGCCGCCGCCGCCGCCGCCCCGACGCCACCGGGCTGGGAGCCGGCGGACGACGCGCCCTGGTGCCCCTACAAGGTGCTGCCCGAGGGCCCCGAGGCGGGCGGCGGGCGCCTGTGCTTCCGCAGCCCTGCGCGCGGCTTCCGCTGCCAGGCGCCCGGCTGCGTGGTGCACGCCTCGGCCGGCCACCTGCTGCGCGCCAGCGTCCTGCGCAACCGCAGTGTGCTGCTGCAGTGGCGCCTGCCGCCCGCCGAGGCGCGCCGCGTGCGCGCCTTCGCTCTCAACTGCTCGTGGCGCGGCGCCTACACGCGCTTCCCTTGCGAGCGCGTGCTGCTCGGCGCCTCCTGCCGCGACTACCTGCTGCCCGACGTGCACGAGGGCGTGCGCTACCGCCTGTGCCTGCAGCTGCTGCTGCTGGGCGCCGAGCCCGCCGCCCCGGAGCCCTCCGGGCCCACCGAGTGCGTGGAGTTCGCCGCCGAGCCTGCCGGCATGCGGGAGATCGTGGTGGCCATGACGGCGGTGGGCGGCTCCATCTGCGTGATGCTCGTGGTCATCTGCCTGCTCGTGGCCTACATCACGGAGAACCTCATGCACCCGGCATTCGGGCGCCCGGGCCTGCGCAGGCAGCCCTGAAGCTCGGGGCGGCCCGGCCACGGGGGCTCCGGCTGCCGACAGGTGCGCGGGGAGGCCCTAGGCCCCTCCATCCGTCCCGTCCGCTCTCCCCTCCTCGTCCCTACTCCTCCTTAGGATCTCCACGCAGGGCCCGCTGGAGATGGATAGGGCACCGGCAGCCCCGCGCCAGGGCCTTGGAGTCATCGCACGACCTTCCCAGCCGGGAATCGAGCTCGGGACTGGCCCTTGACCTGGGCAGGGGTGCCAGCTGCGTCCCGGCCTCTTCCCGCTCTCCAGAGGCCGCTATGGAGACCACCAGGACATAAGAGTCCCTTCTAGCAAGAGCCATTGGCGCCCCCGCTCCGGGTCGTCACCCTGCACCTCCAGCCTGTGCCAAGTTGGAACAACCAGGCTGTCCTTACTGCTTGGTCACTGTGCGCTTTGCTGGGTCGAGGCCCCCTCGGAGCCTGTCCTCTCCCCACCACCCCTGCAGTGGGCTTAGGTTAGCTTCGTGCCTTAGTACCTCGGGCTGCTCTGTCCCGTCCTGTCCAAGGGAGTCTGTGGCCCTGAGACTGGCCAGTGTCCCCCTGGGACCCCTTTGAAGCTTTGCAGGAGCGTCAGTAAACAGCGTCCTGTGGTGTGTCCCTTCGTGGGTGTCTAACAAGCCTGGAGCCTCGATGCAGTTCAGCAGGCGGGGCGTGGTGTCCAGCTACTCCAGGGTGAGTGTCCTCTGACCTTGGGGGAAGCGCTGGCAGTTGTCCAGGGCCAGGGCCCCCCGCGTTTACTTTGCCTGATGCCTCTGATGAGGACGTCCTGTGGTGAGTGGGGGCAGGTGGCTGGGAAGAGGGGGCCTGGTCCGAAAGGGCAGTGTTGGATCCAAGGGCCAGAACCGGTGCCAGCCTTGCCCAGGGGGACCTTCCATCAATCCCAGCATGATGGACAGCACCCTCCACCTCCTCCCTGTGCAGGGGGGGCCAGCAGTCAAGACCCGCCAGCGATGCTGCTGCCCACGCCCCACTGTGGACTGAAGGCTGGCCTCACCCCTGCCCAGGCAGACCTAAGCACCCTGGCCGAGCTGGCTTCCTGGGCTGACCGTCTGACAGTGCTGCGTGCCGGGAGGGATGCGGCCTGCTGGCTCTCCGTGACTGACCACCCTGGACCTGGCCCTCTGAAGTCACTGTGGCTAACCCCTCCCACCCTCACCCCAGCAGCCACCAGCAGCCCCAGGCCCTGGCTGGTGCCCCCGCAGCGCCACTCCCTACCTCTGTCTGCTCTGCCCGCCCCTGGCGTGGCGCTGATCAGGCGCGAGCCTGGCGCCAGTGTCTAAATGTCCATCGTCCTTAGACTAAGACCAGTGTTGTGTGCTTATTGGGGAGGTGGAGGGGCGGGCCCCTTCTCTCCAGTGCCTCCTGGGTTCTCCACGGAGCACTGGCCCAGACCCTTAGCCCCGTCAGCTGGGGCCAGCCCCAGGCTGGGTGCCTGGGCACCGTGCCCTTGCAGTTTCTGGCAGAGGGATAGGGGAGGTGTCCCAGCGCTGCTCTGCCCACCCTCCGACTTTGGGAAAGCGTCTTCTGGGCTGACAGTTAGAAAGAGCCCAGTCTCCCCCATGATCCACCTAAACTGTGACAAGCAGCAATTAGGCAGCTCCAGGAACAGCCCCCTCCCTGGCCTAGGCCCCCGCCCTTGCAGTGCTAGAGCTGGGGTGCAGGGGGGTACAGGGGTACAGAGGGTAATGGTGGGGCTCCTGCGTGCACCCTGCACTAGATCACGGCCCGTCCTCCTGCTGGCCACATGCCCCACCCCTGTTGTCCTTGAGATCCTGGAACCCGTGTGACCCTGAGGAGCAGAAACGGCATGGGGGCGGGCAGGCTCTGTAGTGACTCACTCTGTGCAGGGAGGGGGAGGCGTGTGCCACGTGTCTATACAGCAAGGGGCAGGGGCGGGCGGGGCTCCACTCCAGCGGCCAGATGGACAGCCTGGCTCCCTGGGGGCCCTCTGCCTTGCTGCCACCCCACGCCACCTCTGAAGGGCGCTCAGGTGTCCTACATGGGGTGCAAGTGGGAGCCCCTGTCTGAGGCTCCCGGAGTCCAACCTGTAGCTCCAGGGCACAGGTGGGCTCCCTGAGGCCTGCCCTCCCCCCACACCCTCCATCTGATCTGTGGCCCCGGTTATGGGCGAGAGCCACAGGCCTGTCCTGTCAGCCCCCAGAGACGCTGGTCAGCCATGACCCACGGCATCCCAGGAGATGCCCCGCACCTGCGTCCAGGCCCAGCCCTTCCTCCTACCTGTCCCCACCCTCCTCCCAGGGGTATGGGACTCTCAGGCTCCTCCCCCAACCCCTCCCGGGACTGACTACACCTGTGCAGCCTCCCTGCCCCCTCCTCTCTCTCTGATCGCGGCCTCTGTGCTTCCGGTGGCCACGCCCACTTAGGGTGGCACTGGGCGCGCTCTGCTGCCCCTGTAACTGGTCAGGGGCTTCCCTGTGTCCTGGACGTGGGTGCGGACGCCTCATTCGTGGTTGGGCCCTGCAGTTCTCACTGGTGCTTGTAATGTTCTGACGTGGACTAGAGCTAACTGCTTTGGTTCCGGACACGGAAGGTGGCCCGGGCTCCCATCCTGGCCCCAGCGTCCCCTCTAAGATGTTAGCAGGCGTGGGGCCTAACGCACAGGCCGGTTGTGAGGCTCAGCTGACACCAGCCAGCTGGGTGACTCATGGAGCCATCACTGCTGTCCATGCCACAGCTTGAAGCGCCCTAGGACCACGTCCCCAGCCTGGCCTGGCTTGAGCTCCACACAGGTGACCCTCCTGTGGGCAAAACAGAGCTCTGGACGCCCGCTCCCCCAACCCCTGACCCACAGCCCGTCTCTCACCACCGTCACTCTGTGCACACGGCCATGTGCCCCGTGTGGCTGGCTCTGGGGCCCCAGCAGTGACACCAGGATGCAGGATCGAGACCAGCCTGCCCCTCCCCGTGCACCTGAAGGGGCCGGGCTCTGGGCACCCTGGGGGCCATTCAGGCCTCGGGGGAGAAGCCAGCCTCCTCACTGCTGGCCCTGTGAAGACCTCACAGTCCCAGAGGCTGCCAAGCGGGGGACTGGGGCGAGTGTGGGGACACAAAGTGCAGCAGGCAGGACCAAGAGCAAATAGAGGGACGGCTGCTCAACAAGGGGTGGGGTGGAGCTGGCATCTCCCAGGTGACCTCAGGATTGCGGGGCAGGGCTGTCGGATTTGGTCTTCGGGGACAGCTGGGGAGCTGCTGGAGGCCAGACTTGGAGACCAGCGGTGGGGCAGCTTCAGCTGAGTCTAGCGGGAGGTTTGGACCCCGACACCCGGAGCCCTCCTGCACTTACCACCTCTCCCTGGGGGCTGGGTGCGCGCCTCGGTGAGCACTGGCCGAGACGGGGATTGGTGGCCCCATTCCGGGAAGGGGGTCAGGCTCCACCTTCTGAGGACAGGGTGTGCAAGCTGTCATCAGGCCTCTGACCCCCAGGTCTATTCTATTTGGTCCTCCTCTAGGAATCTGTTCTTTTATTTCTGGGTCGTGCCAGCAGTCTTTTTAAACCCGCCTTTCCCCCGATGATGTCAGGAAAACGCTCCCCCATTTCTGGTGCACGCTGTCCTTTCGTAACTTTTACCCTTTTTCTAGAAGAACTCTGTTTAGCTCGTGATGAAATAACGGTTAAAATTGTGTTTTCCGCGCACGGCTCTCTGGTGTACCTGTAGGGATGTCACTATTTCTTACTCCTTTCTCTGACGCCAAGTCTGAGCGATAGGGTCTGCTCTGTGGGTCCCATGACAGGCAATGTCCCTACGCTTTTGGCTGGGGGGTGGCGGGCCACCGTAGCTCCCTTACTCTGCTGTCACCCCGAGTGTCCCCATGTGGCCTCAGTGTCTGGAACCCCCACACCCAACTTGCACCTGCAGTGGGTCTGTCCCGCTCAACTTGGACCCCAGTCCCACCACTTCTCCCCGTTCCCCTCTCCCTCAGCCGTTCCGATGCGCCCCGGGGTCCATCTGGCTTTTCATCTACCTCCAGGTTGTGCTGTTGACCTGGACTTAGTTCTCGCTGGACACCTCGCCTTTGAGACTTAAAGGTGGCGCAGAATGCACCAGTATTTCATCGTTTCCGCCCGTTGCACACGACTGCCAGGGTGCCCCTCCACCACATGCACTTGTCCTCACCCCAGGGGACACCGGTGGCTTCAGTGTTATCACAGTGTTGCCATGGAAACCCTCAGTCGCGTCCTGAGGGACCCGTGTGAGCATTTGTCTTCAGTCCCGCCAATACTGTCAGTCATTGTTCGCACGCCCACCGGCCGTACAGGTGGGTTTTATTTCCCCGACTTCTCTGAACACTGTGCGTCGGCCGGTTCTCTAGCTCTCGCCCGTCGGTTGGCTGTACAGCAGAAACCCCATTTTTATTCGAATTTGCTTTCTTCTGACAACAGAGAGGTTGCACATCACTTACCAGTCTTATTAGCCCCTTTAATTGCCCCTCGTACAAACTGCTTATTCGTATTCGGGGTGCGTTTCCCCACAGCTACACCTTTTTCCTCTTGGTTTGCAAGAGTTCCACAGAGATCCTAGATCAGCGCTGGCCAACAGGACCTTCCGGAACTGTGCAGACGCACCTCGTCTGTGCTGTGTTTGTGTCCTAGGGCTGCTGCCACAAATGACCGATCTGGGACTCCCCACAGCAGCACCGTGTTCTCTGGCAGTCGGCAGGGCGGGTTCCTTCCGGAGGCTCTGAGGGCAAGTTCGCTTCCTGCCTCTCCAGCTCCTGGTGCTGCCAGCAATCCTGGGGTCTTGGCTTGGGGACTCAGCACGGCAGTCTCCAAGGATGCCCGTCACGTGGCCGTGTCCTCTGTGTCTCTGTGTCCGAATGTCCTTTCTCTTGTGAAGACGCCGCTCACTGAACGGGGACCCCCTCTAACCCATTACAGCCTCATCTCAGTTTGTTCACACCTGCAGAGACACACACGTCTACGTAAGGTCACTGTCACCAGTACAGGGGTCTTTTGGCAAACACAATGCAGTCCCCAGTAGACACCAGTCACCGTGGGTTCTGAGGACTTGGAATGCAGCTGGTGTAAGTGATAAACCGGGTAGATTTTCATTAAGTTTAACTTAAGTAGCCGCACGTGCTCAGTGCTTCATTGGAAGGCACAGCTCTCGGCACCTGCCTTTGCCTTAAATGTTCCATTTTACCTGGTGCTGTTCATGCTGTCCGGTGTCCTCTGTTCACGAGAAATCCTTAATTTTGATGACATCGGGCCTGTTGTTTTATTCTATATGTTCTCTACATCATTTCGGTCTTAAGCAATCCCCACACACCCAAAGAATACAAAAATATTTCCTTACATCTTTTCACTGGCTTTACGACGTTACCTTTTATATTGGTATCTTTAGTGTACATTCAAGGTCACCTTTGTATATGGCGTGCAGCGGGGATCCAACCTTTGAATCCCTGCATGGAGCCACTTTTCCCAACCCGTTTCACACACGTGGCTATGACTGCTCCGGCTCACTGCCTGGCTTCCAGGATGTGGAGCGAGGGGGGACTCAGCAGAGGGGTGTCTCCCTGACTTGAGTGGATGAGTCTGGGAGGCTTGGGAGATGGCCACACAGGGCAGAACAATGAGGAGTGAAGATGACACGCAGATCTGTAGCTTAAAATCTTAGTGGTCTTACCTCCAGATGGCTCATCTAGGGTAGGAGCAGGCTTATTTGCCCAATTAACCACATTTAGGGTGGATTTCCCTTTCACTGCTGACCCTTTAAATGGGGATGGGCTCAGTCCCGCCTTTAAACACAGAGGTAAAGGCTACCTGAGTGGAGTCAGCTATCTGAGGGAAGGCCAGGATTTTCCTTAGAGACTGTCTCACGTTGATGTTAATAGTCATGAACAGATGCATCAGGTTTTTGTGAGCAAGCCTGCACTTTGTGGCAATCCACAGGCTTTGGAAAGGCTACTGCAATTGCTCAGTGGAAATCTCCAGCAAGTTTACTAAACCCCTTCTGGGATGTTCCCATCAGGCGAGCTTCCTCCAGGTGTGAGCCTGTCTTCACCAACCAGCGTATGAACGGGCTGACATAAACCAGAACGCCCTGGCAGGAAGAACTGAGTAACTGTGTCACACTCCTTAGTGAATCTGTGTGGGTCGTCAGTCACCTTTGGAACTGTCTGTCACACTTCAGCCTTAGTCCAGGGGACATATGAAACTTGGGGTCTAACAGGACATCCCGCAGGCTTAACTAAAGGGAGAGGCACTGATCAGTGTAGAGGACGGCGTGAGAAGGTATGGAGGGGCCAAGAGGCTGGGGTGGAAGCCAGCCGGGTGGGGAGGAGGAGCCTGAGACCAAGAAGGGTGTGTGTATGGGGGTGGGGGACGAGCACCAGTGATGGGGGATCGCAAGGCTTCTGTGCTTGGCTTGTCTCCTTTACAAGTTTGTAGCCTAAAACTTTATTTCACCAAGAGGCAACTTCACGTTCCTGGTTTGTTTGGAAACCTCAAAATAACACTCGAAATAGGTGTTCCATTTGGTTTTGGCCATTTCAGAGCTATGATTGCCCAATATAGTTTTAAGAAAAGTTTCAGACTCTCAAAGGTTCCCCATGACGGCCACTGAGAGGCTACTTTTCGTCACATCGGTCCATTTAGTTAAAGATGCACATGAAGAGGGACATCCTGAAAATATTCAGCTGAGACCCATTTTACAGAGGCTTTGCCCTGGTGCAATGAGCCCAAGCACACAAACACAGCTCCAGCGACAGCAGGCTCAGTGCCAGCCAGTCCCCTCTAGGACAGCCTGCTGGCCGGCGGCTGAACTGCCAGTTCTGGTGGAGACAGCCTGCTCCCGGGAGAGCATGGTGCTAGCAAGCGCAGACCCCCGGGAAGGCCCCGAGACTGAAAACGCACCTCCATAAGCGGAGGGCAGAGCAAGGCCTAAGGAAGAGGCTGCCACTCTCCAGTCTGGTGACTGGGAAAGTTTATTAAGGGAAACTTACACACAGGGTGCGTCTTGGGTGGCGGCTCCCTGACCGGACCCTCGCACCACTAGGCAGGCACCAGAGACAGGGCGAGACAGGGCAGTCCTATGTCTTAGTACGTGACCATCCCCAGGTGCAGGGAATGGCTTTACATACTTGACCAGGTCAGGACAACAGAACATTCCAGGACCCAGCACAGAGCAGGTGGCAGGGGAGGGGTTGCTGGTTTGTCTCCACACAAACACTGATTCCGATCAGCCAGGGAGGTTTGAGGCAAACAATCTCCCTTCTGGCCTGGGGGCCAGCTCAGGGGTCAGGCAGAGGTCACATCTGGTAGCAATCTCCTCCATACCCCCTCCATGGCTGAATGACAGTTTCAGTGGGACAGTCTGGTTCCAGACAAATGACGCTGAAGGCCAGCGCAAACGACCCTTTCCAAAAGCACCAAGTCAGCAGCTACAGCGGGTCAGCCAAGATGTCAAAGGACAGCTCACAAAAAAGATCTCACTGGGGCTCCCTGGTGGGGTAGTGGCTAGGTTTCAGCGCTCCCACCGCCGCGGCCTGGGTTCGATCCCTGCTCGGGGAATCAACGCCCCCCAAAAAGATCTCACCGGCAAGGCCTTTGGAAAACCCCTGAAAACTGTGAACAGGTCCGGACTAAGGCCTGCGGAGCTTCAGAACACGAGGAGCAGCTCGGATCCAGCAGAAAAGCTACCCTTCAGCTCCCGAGCCGGCCGGGGGGAAATATAGCGCTCTCCGATGGCTCTGGGCGCCACACCTGCTTGCTCGCCGGCCCTGGATCCCCGCGGAGCCCCACGTTGTTCACCATAAACAAAAACCCGACAAGGGGCCCCCGGGAAAGGAGAGGATACAAGTCCAGCACGGAGCAGCCACGCCTGCCAGGTGGAGGCTCTGCCCGGGCGGAGGAGCTGAGCGGGAAGGAGGATGTGCGGGGCCCCGGAGCTCGCCCCGTGCCTGTGCAGGTTGAGGTCTCTGTCCTCGATTTTGACACCTGACACCACCCAGGCTCCCTCCCTGACCTCCTCCAAGTACTGTCACCGTGCAAGGGTTAACTGTGCGGGGCTTCCACGGGAGAGCGCCGTGCGGTCGCTTCTGCAGGCCTGGGGCCGGGCGGCTGGCGCGGGGGCGGCGAGAGGAGCGGCGCGGCGGGAGCCCGGGGCCACACGGGCACTCGGGAGTGCGCAGAGCCGCCCCCTGGAGGGCGCCGGGCCGCGCCCACCTGCCCCCGACGCAGCTCTGACCAGCGCGATGTCAGTCCCTGCGCCGGAGGCGGTGCGACGCAAGGGACGCACGGGCGCCGAGCCGTAGCGTCACTCCCGGCGACGGGCCTGGGGCAGTGTGACGTAGCCGCCGGCGCCGCCGCTTCCGTGTCGTGACTTCCGGGCGCCGCGGCCGCCATCTTGCTAGTGCGGAAGCGCCGCGGCTGTCGGCGGGCGTCGCGGAGCTGGAGGCTGTGGACGGGGCGGCCGCCGCCATGCCGTCGTCGCCGCTGCGGGTGGCGGTGGTGTGCTCGAGCAACCAGAACCGCAGCATGGAGGCGCACAACATCCTCAGGTAGTTGGGGCCTCGGCTCTGGCCCGGCGCTCCCCGCGGGCCGCCCCGCCGACCCCCACCCTCCCCGGCCCGCGCTCTGCGGCCCCGGTTCCCGACCCCCGCCCCGCAGGCCCGACGCCGGGATGGCGAGGCGGGGCGGCTCCACGTCCGGGCTCGTAGGCTCCCGGGGCGAGCGCCGCAAGGAGTGCACCAGGCTCGGTCGGCCGCCCGGTGCCCCCGCCTCGCGGGGAAACTCAGGTTCTGAGCCGGGATGCCCCCAGGTCTCCCGGGAAACTCGCAGGGCCGGTGCTGTGTGCGTCCACTCGGCACGCGTGTCCGTGCCCCTGAACCTAGTGGGCCTGCTGTAAGGTGTTCTTCAGCGAGGCGATCAGTGCCAAGACCAAGGTTAGGGTCTGCGGGAGCGTAGTGCCTGAGACGGTCCCCAGGGCGCGTTGTCGTGGATCAGGTCTCATAGAAAACTTGCACGACACAACCTCAGGACAGAACGAGCCCTAAAAGCAACCACCCCCACCAACAGCCTGTTTTGTTTACTTCGTGAATTTGCGTATTTACTCCTATCTGCATCTTCAAGTCTCATGCAAAAAAGCCCCCCTTCCCCCTAAGCCTGCATCCTTTCTGACTTCGGTGTGGAGTTTCTAGTTTATACTCGAGTTTCTAGTTTATACTTGAGTCCTGCCCTTTTGTGACCCTGGTGTTGTCTTTAATAAAAGTTTACTCCCGCTTGATACAGTGTTTCCGATCGAAATCACTTCCCAGAAGGCGAAACCGACCACTTGCTTCACGTTCAAGTTTGGTATACGTGTGTCATCCTTGATAGCAAAACAAAATTGAAACTGCCTGTTCTGCCGAAGTTTCTGTCTGTGGACGTTAAAGGACAACAGTGCCTCCCTGCTCTTACCAGTTCAGCTTTGACTCTCTTGAGTAACTTGGGAAAATTAGAAGTCACCCATAGTTCCACCTGACCACTACAAGTGTCAGGTGTCCACGATCTGCTAATTATGAGTTTAATTTTTCTCAGTATCTGCTGTCCTGTTCACAGTATGCACTTAATGTCACTTTTTGGTAGAGGGTAGTATGCTTTGAACCTAGTAAATCAATGGGTGAAGGTTGTTTTTAGACTAGTGCTAGAATTACATTGTACTGGGTGAGATCCCCAAATTTGATTTATGTGTTAAGTCATTAAAAGTTCAGTAAATTTAAGCAAAAGGATGCAGGGTTCACACTCCTGGAAAATTACTTAAGGAAAATAAAATTTAACAGTTTTAGTTAGAATAACAGTTGAACGGGAGCCTGCCCCATTCTGGTGATCCTTTGTTGAAGCCCTTCTGCTGTATCTGCATTACAATTTTGGGATGAAATCTTAGGAAGAAGAAACTTGAATTACGTGTAGCAACTTTGTTAAGGAAGTCATTACAGCCATGCCTAATTCCTTGGAGCGACATTCACTCCAAGATGACAAATCCTTGTTTAGTTCACTGTGGCTGTGGCCAGCACAACATTGGGTCTCCTGTGGAAGGGGGTGCAGAAGAGCCCCTTGGAACATCACTGAGTAGCAATTCTTCTGTGTGCTTGTACCTGTTCTACTGTTTTTCACATTTACTCATGAGAAGAGCAGACTCGTGAGGGCGGAGTAGGTGAGTTCACGGTAGCATGCTGTTGATGTGAATGTGAAGTTACTTAAGTTCAGACAGTTAACTGAGTTTACTTTTTCGAAGGAAGTTTGACTCTGTTGACTTCCACGACAGTCAGTGCAGTGTAGTGCGTTCCACGTCTCTGCATCATGGAAACTCCGTCTGCAACCCAAGGTAGTCGTCACAGATTCGGGGGTTGGCGCACACAAAGCACACAGTCCAGTTCCTGGAAACGCCATCCTTGCCTCCCCCCACCCCGCACACCCTCCCTCATATGAAAGGCTTGGAAGCGCATTAGGGGTGAGACTCCTGGTGGGAAAGGCAGAATCCACCAGTGATCTAGGGACACAAGGACAGTTTCTGTGCTGTTGGCAATGAAGTACTAAAGCTTTAACAGAAGGGGTCTTTAAAAAAGCGTTTGCTGGAGGAAGCACTGGACACTGACCCAGGGTGGAGGAGGCGTAGACACGACTTACTGTCTCTGATTACATTTCCAGGCAGCCCTGGTGCATGTGCTGGGATGCCCCACCTCTAGGAGGAAGACTCACGGATCAGGGCTCTACAGACAAGGCTGCTTTTTCCGTCTCAACTTCTGATTCAGAATGTTCAGTGGGTTTTGTGTGTGTGTGCGTGTGTGTGTGTGCGTGTGTGTGTGTGTGCTTTGTTGGTTTGTTTAAAAAGACAAAACCCAGTTTCTTAACATGGCATTGTCTGGGATTCAGAGTGTACAAGGGCTATCCAGGAAGTATCCAGCCGTGTAGTATGAAACAGAGACATTTATGGCTGGAATTTTTCCGGACAGCCCTTGTAATATTGTCAGTCACTTCTCCTGGGGTAAAACTGCTTCTCGACAGTTATTTTGGAAGTTAAAATGCCTATTTTGGAGGGTGTTTTCTTTTGTTAAAAATAGTGTTTGCTGGTTGGGAAAAATTCTCGTAGAAAATAGGGAAGACGAAGACCGAGATCAAAGTGCCATTCTTGTGTGTGTGCACACCCACACTTGCAGGAGGTCCGAGTAGCGTTCTGTGACCCTCCTCGACGCAGTGTGAATGTGGTTTGATTGTGGTATTCGTCTCTGCTTTCACGGTGATGTGTTGAACTTGAATACCCATATTCATACTGCGATGGCCAAGGCGCAGCCCAGCACAGTAACCCAGCGGCCCCTGAGCGGCCGTGGACTGGGTACACACCCCCGAACAGACAGCGGGGCTTTCCTTTCTCAGTCAGCAGTGTCAGTGTCCTGTGCCATACAAGTATCTTTGCACACTTTTCTGGTTACTTCCTTGGCATGCATTCTTAGAGGTGGAATTGCCGAGTCCAAGGTGGGCATGTTGTATATTTTCACACATTGTTGCCAGACTGCCTTCCAGAAAGTACCCACATACAGGATTCCCATCTCCTGACGGTCCGGGCATTGCTTTTGTCTTTTCATGCTATCAGGGCAAAAAATGGGTCTCACCTTTTTAAAATTGCTATGAGGCCGAACAACCTCTCATATAATTTTCACTTTTGGAAAATTATTTGTGGCTTTGTCTGCCACAAATTTGGATATTTTGCAGGGTTTAAAAGCATCTTTAAGAAATTTGTATGGTGGTTTTCTGTTACAAGCAGGAGAGCTTATGAGAGTCAGATTTAGAGACTTAGACCTTAAAGGTGGTGGAAACAGAGAAAAATGGTATGACAAATGAAAAAACCCGGAAAACTGTGTGCAAATACAAAAAAACAAGCCTAGGACAGCTTCTGAAATGAAGTGATGGCAGGCACGCAGTTACTGGAGTAGGTTATCAGGGGACCCTACGTTTGCCCCGTTGAAACCCAGCTTGCACCGTATTTTACTGACAAGTTAGATACAAATGGTAATAAATGTTGGCACTTTCTAGAGCTAGGCATAGTGTAAGGTTGTCACCATGGGGTGATCAGTTTTGATCTACTGGGACTAAATTGTCTGAAATGCCAGCCCTGGGGGCCATGAGGTTCTAGGGACCTTGGAAGACTTGTGGTCCCACAGAACCCCCTGTTCTTTGTACTAATTCACTTTGTGAATTAGGATTTCCTTTTGGAGCCAATAAATTTATTTATTTATTTATTTATTTTTGGTCCATTTGGAAGATACATTCTCAGTTATAGCAACACAAAACAGATTTTGAAGACAGACTTCTACAAATTGCTGGACTGGATTCCCAGTGTGTTTTCACACTTGGCCTTGTGATTTGGGGAGCAAATGTGGAAGAAGCAGGCAGGAGTATGTCCCTCGAGCCCCTCCATCCAGGTGCTTTCCAAACCCTGTCGAGTCTATCCTGACAGTGGTCGGGACAGCCACACCTGCACCCGTGGGGACCAGAGCCAGCAGCCCGGCTTGTGAGTGACAAAGGGTTTGAACACAAGGTGTTTGGGTCATGGTTGGTGCATGACACAACAACTCGGGCTGAAGACGGACCCAGGGTGTGGGGGTGCAGCGGGCAGCTGAGGTCCTGGGCTGCTTTGATGTTGGTGGGGCTCTCAGGTCTTAGTTATGACTGGAGCACGTGGGCCCCGTGCCACAGTGGTGGGGGGAGTGCTCAGACCCCAGGCGGGAGCACACGTCAGGGATGCCTGAGGTGTTGCGGTCACGTGGCTGGCATGTGCTGGACACAGGGTGCTCCCCCGTCATGGTGCTATAAACCCCTTGGTCTGCACACATTTCCGGAAGCCTCTACCAGGGAGCTGGGCCCTGCTGTCCCTGTGGCTGCAGCTCTGATATTTCACTTTCGGGAACACTTGAAGGAGCTGGAAACTGTGTGGGAAGGTGACGGATCTGAGATCCTGCCCCCAGAATGACGGAGGACGCTGGCAGGGGCCCACCGGGGACACGGTCACACCGGGGACACGGTCGCCTTCATAGCTCTTCTGGGGCTGCGGACGTGGAAGCAGGGGTGGTTGGAGGGAGACTTCTGTTTGTGACCTTGAGGCAGAACTGGGCAGGCCGAGCATGCTAACAGCTCCAACAGCCAAGACCTTCTCCTGCGTTTGCTTCATGTCCAGCTGTTTTCTGCAGGAGGACAGGTAGGGCCCAGAGCAGGCTCCCAGCTCAGTGTCAGTGTGGGCTCAGGCCCACCCGCTGTCGGCGCCACAAGGCAGCACGTGGATGGTCGTCGTCTGCTGAGGGCCTGCTCCGTGCTGTGTGGAGGGGGAGACCCTGTGGAGGGCCACGAGGTGGCCCTTGAGCAGAAGGGTTGAGGAACCGTGGCCCAGGAGGAGGGACGTCTAAGCAGGGCAGCTAAGTGGCACGTTTGCCACAAGCTCACCTGTGCTTAGGAGCTGCTTGGTTCTGTCCTTGACCTTCTGGGAGGGTAAGAATAAGGCAAAGCCTAGAGAATGCTCACTGTGATGTGTTTAGGACCCACACTTGGCTAGTGAGAGCGTAAGTTTGGTGGGAATGGCAGCGTTTCAGAAGTTGATCTTCCCAATCCCTTGGCCCCTGTGACCCTGCAGGGAGTTAGCTGTGGCCCCCGGGGCCGTTGTGGTGTGTGGGTGCGAGGCCGTGGCATAGCCAGGCCGAGGAGCAGGGAGTGCTTCACCTGTGGTGAAGGTGGCACTGGGTCCAGGATGTCAGCCGGAGCCAAAACGATGTTCTGAGTTACGTCAGTAATCGCACTGCAGGAAGCAGAAGCGTGACCATTTCCTTAGATCCTTTGGGGGGTTCATTTCAACATGGTTGTCTGACCTTGGTCACTGGATGGCCGTGGAAAGCATTAGGTTTCCCCACATTTAAGTTTCTCTCGTAGGTCCTTGGTGACCGATTTCCGATCCTCTTGGAGACCTTTGGTAAGTGCTTGTCTGGGAGGTGAGTTTAACACACAAAACAGTTGGCCCTAAGACAGAGCCTTTTGGGTGTCAGGACCCTTTTTATAGCATCCGCTTTTACGTAAGAAACAAGCTGCCACTGCACTGCTGTCCCCGCACAAGATGGGCTGGGAGAAGAAACGGCACTTCTGCTGCTAATTAGCCTCTTTGCCACTCGTGAAAGAGCAGACTGCATCTCGTCGCACTCTGAAACGCTCTCGCTGAGCAGTTGGGGGAGTCGGGGCAGAGGCCCCACCAGCCAGACCCCCGGCCCCGTGGGCCGCCCAGACGCCTGGTCACCGGTCAGCCAGGTGAGGGGCTGGGCCCCGTGAGCTGTGGGGCGATTGACTTTTGGGGAAGTTCCACATGGACCCCAGTGCAAACCTGGAGCCCAGCGCGGCCCGGGGTACAGGCAGGTCAGACTCGGGCGCGGCGGCCTCCGGGGGCTCTGGGCAGCTTTCAGGTGGGAACAGCTGTGCTGCTGTCCCTGTGCGGGGTGTTGTCCCTACTCTGTCCTGGTCTCTGCAGGTGCTGCTGGGTCAGATGGGCAGGGGCGGGGCGCCCGCCGCCAGGTGCTTGGCTGAACTGAGCCCTGTTCACCGGCTGTTTCCTTAACGCCTTTCAGGAGGAGATGTGCCTGGAGTCGTTGCAGTGAATTTCAGTTTCATTTTGAGAGTTGGGCTCATTTTAATCGGCTTTTTAATTCTGGCTAAGCACCCCAAAAGCATGAGCAAAACGGAACAACTGAGCTTTCCAGAAACGTTTGTTTGAATCACGCGGGAGCTGTCACTCTTACGCACCTTCGTCACCCAGCACAGCGCTGGGGACCGCTTTCGGACAGGCTCCTCGGGTGTCTGCTGTGTCAAGAAGGAAAGCAGCGTCCACTGCCGCTCCTTACCTCGGGCCCCAAGAGCGGCTCTGCCTGCCGCGTGTCCCTCGCACCCTGCAGCGGGTCCTGCCCCCTGTGCGGTGGGCCCTGCGTGTCTCGGTCTCCCAGTGTGCGGTCGTGTTTGCACTGCTCTGCCGTCTCCCCGTGCAGCAGCATTGTGTCTGCAAGAACAGCACCTTGGTTACAAACACCGCGGCCGAGAGGCGCTGCCCGCGTCTGAGCCCGTCGGGGAGATGGCGCCATGGGCTTGGGCATCGTGAGGGTGCCACACGCCATCACTCTGTGGCACCTGCAGAGCACAGAGAAGCGAGGCGTGCCTGCATCTGGTTCCCCGCACCGTGTGCGCCAGCGCCCCAACTTGCACCAGAAGGCGGGTCTTTCACCTCGTAGTGGGGAGACGGTATGAGGCTCTGGGGGTGGCCCGGGGGTTGAGCTGCAGGTCCGTTTCATGTAGGCGCCGGAACACGTAACTACAGTACTTTGACCGACCGAGTTGGCAAGAACACAAGTCCTGTGCCAGACTCACCGTGCCCGTGGCCGTGCAGACCCAGGACGGCTGTCAGTGGTGACAGAAGCGTCTTGCACCAACCATGGTGTTTCTTGGGGTGTCAGGTGTCGCTCTAGGACGGCATTCACCTGTTTTATTGGGGAAGCTGTGGTCAGTGTCCTGTAAGAGAACCGCCCTCAGCTGCGGGGCAGCAGCATCAGGCTGTGGGGTGCCCAGCTCCGGCTCCCCGGAAAGCCTGCATCGCAGGGCACCAGGGACTTGGTGCTTTGGTGGGGCGTGTGGTCAGGTCTCCAGAAGTTTCTTAGGAATCAGGAGATGGGGGTCCTGTGAGCCTGAATCCAGGGTGGAGGCTTGGACTGTGGTTGGGGGACGGAATGTCCGGCGGGGGGACACATCCAGCACCCCGAGTCCTGCGGGGCTCAAATTGGAGAATAAAATGTTTAAACTTAAGGATTTTTTATTTTTATTTTATTATTATTTTTTTATTTTTTGGTATGTGGGTAGTTCCCTGGCCGGGACTCAAACCCAGGCTTACGCACCAGCGGGGAACGCCTAAACTTAAGGATTTTGTGTCAGCAGCCCTGCCCCGCTGTGCCCCTCCTTTCAGAAGCTTGCGTCTCACCAAGTCCCGCGTGACCCCCTCTGTGTCTTTCAGCAAGCGAGGCTTCAGTGTCCGCTCCTTCGGAACGGGGACGCACGTGAAGCTCCCGGGACCGGCGCCCGACAAGCCAAACGTCTACGACTTCAAAACCACGTACGACCAGATGTACAACGACCTGCTCAGGAAGGACAAGGAACTGTATCCCAGCGGCGCGTCCGGTGGGTGGGGTCCACGGCGCAGGCTCCGGAGAAGCAGGTGTCTGTGCCGGCTGCTGCTCGGCTGGACAGGGGCGGTGGACACGGCGGGCACGCAGCGTGGCGGGGACATTGCTGCTGGCAGGGTCGGGGAAGGGTCTGACTTCACTGGGCGGGGGGCGGGGGCAAACAGCCCGTGCTCGGTGCTCTGCCAGCGCGACCCGGTCAGCCCTTGGCCAGCACCGGAGGGGCGTGTGCTGCAGGACTCCCCCGACGGGGCAGGGGCGGAGTGGGAACACGGGAGGACGCAGAGGGGTGCGCGCCGGCCGCAGGCACCCTGCTGGTCTCCACACCTGCGCGTGACGGTGCAGCCGAGAGTTCCACACCCTGGTCCGTAGCAGCACCCGGACTTGCTGCAAAGCTGCAAGACTGCTTGGAGAGGGGACCCAGCGATGACAGCATTCCGTACATGAGTTGTCGAGGGAGAGGATGACATGGTGGCACGAAATGCTGCCATAGGGCAGAACCGGGAGTTGAGGCCACCGACTGGTCACGTGGGCCCGGCCGTGCCGCCTGCCGTGTGCCCGCCTCCCGGTGTCCCTGAGGGCCGAGCGGAAATGCGCAAGGTGCTGCGGTTTTCTCTCTGGAGCAGGAGTTGGGACCTGGGGACCGCAGGCTTCCCACCTCCAGCCCTGGGTGACATCTGTGTGGCCGAGTGCTGGCCTTTGGTCCCTGTAGAAGCTGCGTGGGAACTCCGGAGGGCACTGGGTCTGAGGGGCGCTCTGGGGTGGGAGACCTTGTTAAAACCACCTAAGTCGTTTGTCCCAGCTCTCGTGAAGCTAAATCGGGTTGAGTAGCAATTTACGACACCATTTCCCTCCTGGGGATTGTCCGCTAGTAGCCCAGGAGGTCTCTGTCCCCCCGACCTGCACAGACCAGTGACGAGCACCGTCCGACTCCTCTGGGCAGGGCCTGTCGTCGTACGCGGAGTGGCTTCGTGGCTCTGTGACTCAGAGGGTGCGGTCCACCCGTCTGCGGTACGATTCGGGGGTGTGCATCGCCCAGTACCTTCCAGTGTTCTCACCGCCGGGGAGAACCTGTCCAGCCCCTGTCCGGACCCCGGCCTCCCAGCCCAGCCACCACTGTCCCTCCTGTCCGGACTCGCCCCCTCTGTGACAGCTTTTGCTGTAGAGGGCAGAGCTGTCGTTTTCGAATGAGGGTTCCCCAACCCCCATCTCTTCCCCTTGGTCTGGAGTTGCTCTGAGTACAGAGTGACTTAAACTGGGGACTCCGTGTGGGGAGAGGGCAGCGCCCTGGGCCCAGCGACCCGGCTTCTGGGCAGAGCCAGCACCACGTGGGCTTCTCAGCGTGGCCTGAGACGGGGCTGCGGCTGCACCAGGAGCTTCCTCAGAGTGAGCCAGTCGGCTTCTCTCTGGGACATTGCCTTAGAGGTGACAGCGCCCCCAACCCTGTTTGACGCACTGATGTGACCAGGGTGGGGGCTGAGGTCAGAGCTGGCGCCCAAAGCGTGCCCGCGCTCAGGAGACCGCCACAGGGCACCCGGCCTGTGTCCACCCCCCACGCTTGCCTTTTGCGTTTGCACTAGGAGCTGCCTGCTCCGTCCGTCTTCAAGGACAGTGCCCGGAGAAGCCGCCCTGAATCTGAGTGTTTTGGGGTTTCAGAGAGCACACGCTCTGCCCTGTTGAGGTGAAGGCCTGGGGTGGGTCCTCTGTGCTGCTGTGGCCCCCATCTTCCCTGCTCCCGGTGACGGCCAGGCTGCACCAGGTGTGAGCTGGGAGGTGTGACCGCCACCGGCCCAGACAAGGGCTGGCAGCCCCTGAGCCTCAGTCCATGCGGCACTTGGTGGGCAGCAGATGCCAGACTGGCTTTGCCCCGTCCTTGGCCTTCGGGGGGCATTGAGGGGTCCTGGGGAGACACAGGCGTATTGGGAACCGCCCCTGTCACCGAGGCTGGGCCCCCTTGGGGGCTGGCAGCTGAGAAAGGGGCCCAGTGCCAAGGAAGGTAGGCAGCGGCCAGCGGGGGCTTTGGGACCAGCCGCTCATGTCTGACATGTGCGTGAACGGTGGGGAGGCTCAGCCTGGCTTCTGGCCTTTGCCTGGTCGCCGTCAGCCACGGGAGGGCCTGTGTGCAGTGGGGTGGGCGGTTGTAGAAACACTGGCAGCTCCCAGGCCTCCTGGGCGCTGACCTGTCCCCAGCTGGGCCCGTCACGGTTCAGGGCCGAGGCATGGGGCCCTGCTGCTCCAGCACTGGGGGGCCCTGACCGGCCGGGAAGCGCTTTTGTGGAACCCCTCGCTCTGATGAGACGCCTCAGGTCTGCAGCCCTCCGGCAGCGCCCTGCCCCTCCATCCTGCGCTAGGGTCGCTGTGAGTCCCAGCTCTTCCTCTGGTGACACAGCCGCGTGTTCCTCTCTGGCGATGACAACCTCCCCACGAGCCAAGGATCTCCTATCTCTGGGCCAGAGGAGAAGAGGGGACACGAGGAGCAGCATTGGGTGCAGACCCCCACTTCCTCGTCTGGTGCCAAGTGCCCAGGACATGCGCTGTGACGTCACCACCATCACCCTCGCACCAGCGGTGGCTGTGTGCTAGCTGCGCCCACAGGGAAATGCAAGGCTGTGGGGGGTGGGCCCTGCAGAGGCGGGAGAGGCACCCCTGTCGGGTGAGTGAGGGGCTCTGGGCTAAGAGAGGAGACGGTTTTGCTGGCAGACTCCCGTCCTGGCCTCTGCCCCCTGTGCTTTGAGGTGGACCCAGGTCCCTGTGAGGGGACGTGGTGGGCGGGTTTGTGCTTGCTTGCTTGCTTCAGGGCTGCTGACACGCACTTCCTGTGCACGGTCTGGCGGGAATTAGCCAGGAAACGGTCCGGAAGGGCCGCTGTTCTGCTAACTGATGGGGGTCGGACTCCGAGGCCGCCTTGCTCCCCCGTTCCATGCACCCACTCCAGCTACACCGGTGACCCCGGACCCAGCGAGCATCTGGCGCCCATCTCTCAGCACAGCGGTCCCGGGGCACGCCTCAGGGCCCCTCGGCGGCCATCCTGCCGGCAGGGTGCAGGGAGCCGGACCCCAGGCGGTCACTGGGTTGCAGGCCTTCACTGCCAGCCCCCGCGGCCCAGGGTGCCGAGTGAGGGGTGGGCCTGGCTCTGGGCGGACAGCTGCGTATGGCAGGGGCGGGTGTGACAGCCCAGGACTGGCCGCGGTTGGGCACATGACACTTGGCTGAAAGGTGACAGGAACTGAGACACCCACAGCCACAGTCCCGTGCCCTTTTAAGTTAAGGCTTGAAGGTGGACCCCTTAAATGTGTCCTGAAGCTGTTTGCACCCCAGGGAGGCCGGGGCTCGTTCTTGTAAATCGTCACCCTTAAAATCTGGGAGACGCTAAATGTTTCACTCGGAACTCCCAAAGCCTGCGACTAAAATAAAGTCACTGAGACGCTTGTCCCCACCCGTTCAGAATGACCCTTAGAGATCATGCCCTTGTCTGTGTGGCTCCATCTGTCTCTTGAGGTGAACCCTGCCCTGGGGCCCCAAGGCAGATGCAGCCACTGTGTTGGGTTGGGGTGTGGCCCAGATTGGGGCGCCTCAGAGGAGGTGCACCGGCTCAGTCACCTGCTTGGCACAAGCCACACGGTGCGTCCCCTGTGAGCTCCCGGGGACATGGCCCCACTTCAGTGTCGTCAGTGACCCCACACTTGCCCCCGCAGTCCCCTTCTTGCTTGCACTTGCCTCTTTGGTGGGTTTTGGAGTTTCTTCGCTGCTGGGGTGTGCCGGCTGCTGGCTTTCCCGTCGTCCCTGCTGAAGGGCTCGGGTCGATGTGAGCAGGTGCCGCAGGCAAGTCAGGTGGCCAACAGGTTGAAGAAACAGCCGTGAGGGAAGGTTGCAGACTAGGTCTCTGCTTTGCGGTACGTTCTGGTCTGAAGGCTGGGGCCTGGCCAGCCGAGGTGGGCGCGTCCAGTTACCAGTCTTCTGGGCTTGGGACATGTGCCTCCCCGCCCCGTTGTCTTCTGTGGGGCCCCAGCCCCGAGCTGGTGAGTGACAGGTTTGACCTAAGGTTCCTTAACCCCGTTCCCAGCTACACGCAGAACGGCATTTTGCACATGTTGGACAGAAATAAGCGAATCAAGCCCCGGCCAGAAAGGTTCCAGAACTGCAAGGACCTGTTCGACCTCATCCTCACCTGCGAGGAGAGGGTGTACGACCAGGTGGTGGAAGGTAAGCTCGCAGGCCCATGCCGGGACCAGAGGGGGCCTCTGTCCTGCTCGTCCCCGGGTCACCACCCTGGGTGACCTGGCACCAGCCCACGAGGGGCCCTGGGAGGGGTGGCCCATGGTGAGTCACGGTCTTGTTCGGGAAGGAAGTGACCCGCTACCCAGCCGGGGCGGCGTGGCTGTTGCCTCAGGCCTCTGACCGCGTCATCTTGTCCTGGTTAGACCTGAATTCCAGGGAGCAGGAGACCTGCCAGCCGGTGCACGTGATCAACGTGGACATCCAGGACAACCACGAGGAGGCCACCCTGGGGGCCTTCCTCATCTGTGAGCTCTGCCAGTGCGTGAGTGTCCGCAGCTGCCCTGCTGGAAGTGGGTGGCCAGCACCGCCGCCTCCTGCACATGAGGGCTGCAGGGTGGTGACAGGCACGAGTCACATCTGGGTCATTTTCTCTCTCTCTTTTTTGGTGGTTCCCTGGCTGGGAATCGAACCCAGGCCACGGCGGTGAGAGCCCCGAAGCCTTAGCCACTGCACCACCAGGGTTATTGTCAAATGTCAAAACCCCAGTAAATGCAGAGGTGCCCACGAGCTTGAGCATCGTGTGTGCGTTTCATTAGATACAGGTGTGATCACCTGCTCGACCTTGGCCACCCAGGGCTAGGATACGGGCCCCAAGAGGGTGTCAGGGCTCCTGGGGCGCTCTGCATCCTCATCACCCCCAGGACACTCCGTTCCAGACGCCTGGCCTGGCTGGCCCTGAGCCACCTCCTGCCCTTAGCACCCCAGGCTTTTGTAGCCACTGTGTGGCCATACTCAGAGCAGAGCATCTCCTCTTAGACGTGCAGCACAGCCCACACATGGAGCACCCGTGTGCTTGTCTTCTGCCTGTGGGACTTGGGTGTAGGTCACCTGGCCGTGACTAGAAGACAAGTCCTTTCTCCAAGAAGTGCAGGTGGGCAGGCCCCATGGAGCTGCCCAGCACTCATGGGCCCAGGCGGCTGCCGAAGCCCTGCCATCGTGCCGTAACCAGGCCGAAGGGCAAATGTGTCCTGACAGTCATATGTGTGACTTCCAGTTGGTCACGAGGACCAGTGTTTACTCCCGGGGGGTGGGGGACTGCTTGCAGCTGGGACCGGGGGCAGCGGATGCCTCGGCCTGCAGCCCAGCCCATGCCAGAGCAGGCTGCCAACCCAGGGCTGTCCCCCAGCAGCACTTGCTCCTTTCAGGGTGTGGTGTCCACTGGGGGCACAGCAGCAGAGGACACAGGGCGCCTGACCCTCTGCGGTGCACAGGACACTGGTCCCTCTGGGCTGTACCTTCAGTGCCCAGCGTGCTCACGTGCAGAGCAGGGACACTCGGGTGGGGAGGGGCCCTTCGCTGGGGCCCATGTGACACGTTTGGGGGCTGCCCCCAGGCGTGTGGCTGAGGGTGCTGCTGTGCCCGCAGATCCAGCACACGGAGGACATGGAGAACGAGATCGACGAACTGCTGCAGGAGTTCGAGGAGAAGAGCGGCCGGGCCTTCCTGCACACCGTCTGCTTCTACTGACCGGCCGGCCAGGCGCTGGCCAGACAGACTGCCTGTGACGTGGCAAGATAGTAGTCACCAGGTTGACACTCTTGTCCCACGTTTACGACGAGGGGCTGTGGATGATAAAGTTTTATTTCTTTAACAAACAACACGGTCTGTCGTGCATCTGCCCCCGTGTACCTGTCTCCGTGTGCGTTGCTCCCGTCTGTGCGTTGCTCCCGTCTGTGCCTCCGGCCATGTGCGGCCCCCGGCAAGGCTGCGGGCTGTGTCTTCCTGGGAGGGAGCCTGCAACTGTCCAATAAACACGCTGCTGGTCCTCTTTGTCCTGAGTTCCTGCTGGCGGCTCGGTCCCTCTGGAGGAGGCAGCTGGGTGTGGGACAGGGGGCCTGGCCCTCCCTCCTCCTCTGAAAGGCAGGGGTTTAGGGGTACAGAGCCTGTGGGTCCTCCGTGGCTCCCCAGCACACCCCTAGGTTCTCCACCCGCTGGAGCTGCTGGCAGAACGAATCCCTGCAGCACCTGCTCCCCACTGTCTGCTGCCCTCCCAGTAGCCTTACCTCCCAATGACCCCACCCTGGAAAACCTGGGGCCCCCTGTGAGGAAGTGGGGGGCTCCTGGGCAGGCAGCGTGGGCCACTCTGGGGTCGCCCTGCGCTGTGCTCTTCCCAGGCTGTGGATGAGCGGTCGGCTTGGACTCCTCCCCCAGCCCCCCAGCATCAGGGGCCACCCGAGCAGGCCCGCCAACAGCGGCCTTTCCGCTTGCCAGGCTGCCCAGCCCCGTGCCCGGGGCTCACCCCGCAGGGCAGCCCACGCTAAAGCTGGCCCCGCCCCCGCCCCGGCGGCCCCTCCCCCCACGCATCCTTGGGCTTTTGTGGCTCTGTCCCCGGGCCACGTGGCCATGCCTTTGGAGTGCCGTCCCTGGCCGCTCCCCAGCTACCCTGCAGGCCCCTCCGCTAAAGAAAGTTGCGGGAGGCGTCCTGACCAGCCTACCCAAGGCCCCTCACCTCGTGACCCCGGGACCCAGGAGGAGGGGCCTTGGGCTGAGAAGCAGGGAGAAGGGGAGGAGGAGTAACCCCAGCGCCCTCACCGGACTCTCTGGTCGGGTCGGGAGGTGGCCCGGACTCCAGGACCACTGGGCGGGCCAGATGTCCCAGGGAGGGGTCGGGCCAGCGTCCGGGGGCGGGGCGGCCGCGTGGTCCCTCCCGGAGGCGGGCGCGCAGGGAGGGAGGGGGCCGGAGTGCGGAGTGCGCGCCGGGAGGGAGGCAGGGCCGAGGGCGGAGCGGAGCGCTGCGAGCAAGGTGGCCGGGCGGCCGAACGACCCCGGAGCACCCGCGTCCCCTGTCCCGTGCTCCGGTCCACGCCTCCTCCCCGACCCGCGGCGGTGGGTGCGCGGCGCGCTGACCTCTGCGGAGGCGCCGGGGGCTCAGCATCGGGCCGGGGCCGGGGGGGCGCCGGGGCCGGGGGGCGGCGCTCCGGCCCGGCCCGGCCCCGCCCGATGTCCATGAGCGCGAACACCATGATCTTCATGATTCTGGGGGCGTCGATCGTGATGGTGAGCGGAGGGGCTTCCCGCGCGCCTGCTCCCCCCACCCGCTCCCGCCTCCCGCGCCAGCGCGCCGCCTGCCGCCTCCCCCCTCCCGCGCCTTGTTTACGGGCCCGCGAGGCCTGCGCTCCCCCTGCCCGGCCTGCGCTCCCCCATCCCCCGCCTGCGCTCCCCATCCCGGGCTGCCTTGCGCACCCCCATCCCCGGCCTGCGCTCCCCCACGCCCGGCGTGCCGGCCCCCACCTGGGCGCCCCTGCGCGGCCTGCTCCTTGGCTCTGACCGGTCATGGGCTCTTCCAGGCCATCGCGTGCTTGATGGACATGAACGCGCTGCTGGACCGATTCCACAACTACATCCTCCCGCACCTGCGGGGCGAGGACCGCGTCTGCCACTGCAACTGTGGCCGGTGAGTCTGAGCCCGGCGGGGCACACGCGCGATCACATATGTGCGGGCAGCAGGGCTCCCTGGGCTGCGGGAGCCCCAGGCAGGCGGGTGAAGGGCCGCGCTAGGCCGGTGGGGCGGCTGCGGCCGGCTGGGAGTTGGCGGGCCGGTTCCGGGGTGCGGAGCACGCCTGAGTCAGTGAGGACCCCCTCCCAACCTGCCTTTAGAGAGAGGGTGATGGTCCAGGGCTGGGAGGGCCAGCCAGCTCAGGCCTGCGCCCTGGGGGGGTGGGCTGCGCAGGGCTGTGCCCAGGGAGCACGCCAGCCTCCGCCCTTCTCTGTGGCCAGGAACTTCCTGGGAGCCAGGTAGGAGAAGTGCGAATGGTGGAGGTGGGCAGGGCCCAACCCCTCACTGCACAGAGGAGGAACTGAGGCAAGGGGGGGGTGGAGCTTGCTCAAGGTCACTCAGAGAGCACAGGGAGAGCCCCGACCCCCCACGGCCTGCTGTGTGACCCCCGCTCTGTGCACATGGAACGATATGCATGTCTGTACACCCATGTACGAAATAAACATCTCATGAGACGCGGATGTGTGTGCCGTCTGTGCATATACATGTGTGTACACATAGCGCACGCGCATGTTCGCACACCCTCACGCCCACAGGACACCCTCATGCTGGGATCGGTGAGAAAGCGGACAGACCTGCCCAAGGTCACACACCTAGGGAAGGATGGGGGCACGGCCCCCAGAACTGGCGCTCTCTGTCCCTGCCCTGCACGCCTGCCCCAGGGCACAAGTGGTGGGGGTGACAGCGCAGCTCCATGCCTGTGGGTGCTGACCGCTGTGTGGAGGCGGGCTCAGGCCATAGGGCAGGTAGAGGAGGAGGCCTGTGCTGGCCCAGAACCATCGACTTTCCCAGGGACCTGTGTTCCCACATGGGGCACATGCCAGACACTCAGGGAAGGCATGGGGTCAGCTTACCGCCTCCCGCGGCGGCCGTGACTGAGTGGGTGCAGACTGGAGTGACCTGGGGACCCTCCTGGGGCCAGCCTCCGAGCTCCGGGAGCATCAGTGATGCACACTTACATGTGTGGGGGCTGTTGTGCTGTGACCTCAGGGCAGACAGGATGTGTTTGAGGAGCATGTCATTAGCTCTGGACGTGTGTGTGTGTGTGTGTGTGTGTGTGTGCGTGCGTCATTACAGTGTCTGTAGCACCCGTGGCCTTGTGAACAGGGGCCTGCGAAGTACACGCTGAGCTGGTAGTATATCGGGACACTCAGAACATGGAGAGCCACACCTGACATAGACGGCGTTTCTGCGTGTATACATCCACACGTGTGTGCTTTGTACATGTCACAACATACAGGATATGTAAACTCAGTGTACAAAGTATTCTTGTATACTGACGACATATATGTGCATGCACAGTGTGAGTACGTGTGTATGTACAGCGACAAGCGTGCTCCATGTGGATTAGTAAGTCTGTCTGCAGAGGAGGTTTGCACTTGGGATATCCATGTATAAACCACGTGCCCACATCGCCATACCATGTGCAGAGGAAGCATGCACACGTGTATGCCTTCTACATGCCTGTACGGAGAATTTGATACAGAGACCGTGTATGTCAATTAATGCCCCAAAGTGTGCGTGCCGGCAGGTCATGTCTGTGCACCACCCATGCATGTGCCATGATGCCCACAGAGGGGATGGCTGTGTGCAGAGCCGCGTGCATGTGCATCTCCGCACCATGCTTGTGCCTGAGCAAGCATGCACATGCACACACCTGGAGCTCACGGGCCCAAGTCCATGGTATACACGCCATGTCCTGTGCATGTGGCCAGCGTGTATACACGACATGCGTCGGACCTCAGGTAGACACATGCAGCATGCGTGGTCCAGGCAGGACACATGTATGTACATACCACGGAAAGACGTGTGCACATGGGAGACCTGAGCCCCCACGTTGGAGGAAGGAGGAGGGTGAGGGGCAGGTGAGGAGCTGCAGATGCCAAGCCAGCAGTGGGGGTACAGGCTGTGACTGCCAACCCCTGGAGGCCCTGAGCCACCTGGGATGGTTGGGCCCCTGACCAGAAGCAGTGGTCCTAGGAGGACCCCATCAGGGACCCTGGGCCCAGAAGATGGGGGGACAAGAGATGATGGTTGTGCTCAATGTTATCAGTCCCCATGGGGCCTGGTGTGCCCTCGGTGACAGGGACTGCTAATGGGTCATGAAGGGTATCCTGTCTTTGGGGCCAGCAGCAGCCTCACATTCTAGGTAGTGATCAGTAGTTTTCCATCACTTATTGACAACCGATCAGATAAACCACGACTGCCAGGTGTCAGGCAGTCCTTGCTGACTGACCCGGGGCCAGTGGCCTCTGCTCTGCCAAGGCCTTAGCCGCTGGGATGCTCACACTGGACAGGCTGGGTAGGACGGCCTCCAGGGGTCCCTGGGAGGAGCAGGAGTGGGTGTGAGGAGAGGCCTGCCTGCTGCTGTCCCCTTTGGGCTGGGTTCAGGGCTCCAGGACTCGGAAGTCACCAGCTGGGGCCGAAGTCAGAACTGGAGGGGTTTCCATGTTTGGGAAGGTCTCTCTGGAGGGGGAGTGGAGCATGGCCAGTGGCAAGGTATGGGGGGGTGGTAGGGACCCATCCCCTCTGAGGCCCAGGCGGAGGTGTCAACATCTAACTGGGGGAAGGAAGATGGGGAGGAGCTATTTTTAGGTGTGAGTTTGAGGTGTCTAGATCCCACGTGGAGACGCCAGGCAGGCAGCTGGAGCTCAGAGCAGAGCAGACAGTGGGGGGTGGCAGGGACTTCAGGGGGCGGGAACAGGAAGTTGGCAAAGCCAGAAAAGCAACTCGGGGCAGAGGGGGAACGAGGTGAGGTGGCCCCCTTGGTGGGAGGACCCCAGTGTGGCCCCCACACGGCCGGGTAAGAGGAGGGGCTGTTAGCTGGTGAGAGTAACTGGGGACTAGAGGCACAAGGACCCCACTGTGCCCTGGGCCCCCAGGCTCTTTTGTTGGCAGCGGGAGGCGGGAGGCGAAAGCCCTGTCTGTTGTCCTGAGTGTGGTCTGGGCAGAGCCCACCCCCGCCCCCCACCCCCGCCCCCCACCCCAGGATCACAGAGCCCAGAGGGCTTTGTAGGGGAGGAGCAGGGGCCCAGGCAGGCACAAGGCTTGAGGGAGGGTTCAGCGTGATGCTCAGAGGCAAATGCAGGCCTGGAGTGGTCAGTGCCCTGAGTCTGGCCAGTCCAGGGAGGGGAGGCCGAGAGGCATGGCACAGGCTGGAATGCAGGGTAGGGGTCACGTCCAGGGGGGTCCCGGACAGCTGGGGCATCGTCCACCCAGGAGCAGCAGAGCGGCCGGCAGACATGCAGACCCATGCAGGGCATGGGCCAGGGGGTGCCCCCCAGGAGAGGAAGTGAGAGGATGGGGTGCTTGACAGACTTGGGGACCAAGGAGCAGAAGATGAGAGGCCCAGGGCAGGGCTGACAGCACATGCTGGGCATGGAGGGAAAGCTGAAGAAAGGGAGTAGTGAGTGTCATGTGGGAGGGAGAGAGGCCAGAGGGGCTGTCCCAGAGGAGCCGCATCATCCCCGTGTCCAGCAGGCGGTGGGCCGTGACCCCTGCCCTGGGTCCTCACCCTGGGAACGACTCGTCCACCTGCACTGTTTCTGTGACTCCGTCAGGGTCGCCGCTGAACCCCAGGCGCGGCAGAGGAGGGAGGGGCGACGAGTGGGCAGACGCACCCCTGGCCAGCTCCCAGACTTCACTCTGACCACTGACCTCGCACACTCCCACTCCCTGGGCAGCCTTCGTCTGGGGACCGGGGCCCTGGGCAAGTCCGCTGGCCCCTTCCGGACCTCAGCTCCCACAAGGGCTGCTTCAAAGACCCCAGCAGGGATCCCCGCTCGCCCCGCGGGAGAGGTGCCAGCCCGCCCTGCCGCCCCCAGGCACCACATCCACTACGTGATCCCGTACGACGGGGACCAGTCGGTGGTGGACGCCTCCGAGAACTACTTCGTGACAGACAACGTCACCAAGCAGGAGATCGACCTCATGCTGGGGCTGCTGCTTGGCTTCTGCATCAGCTGGTTCCTGGTGTGGATGGACGGCGTCCTGCACTGCGCTGTGCGCGCCTGGAGGGCGGGCCGGCGCTACGGTGAGTGCGGCCATCCGCCCCGCCCTGCCCCGGCCAAGCCCCGCCCTCGCCCGCCCCCGACCACGCCCCCCACCGCCACTTCCGACGGACCAAGGTCCGACACGGCCCCGCCCCGCCTTGACTACACCCACAGCGCAGGCCCCGCCCCTTCCTGACTACGCCCCTCCCTGACTGCGCCCCCGCAGACGGCTCGTGGACCTGGCTGCCCAAGCTGTGCAGCCTGCGGGAGCTCGGCCGGCGGCCGCACAGGCCCTTCGAGGAGGCAGCCGGGAACATGGTGCACGTGAAGCAGAAACTCTACCACAACGGTCACCCGAGCCCGCGGCACCTTTGATTCGGGCGCAGGACTCGCGGGGCCGCCGGCCACCGCGCCCACGTACACGGGACTGGACGGCCGCGCCGGGCCAGGGCGCCCCGGCCGCCGGGCGTGTCCAGCGGAAGGTGCTGTCTCCTCTTCTTTTTATAAAGGGGTCGGGGTGGGGCCGGTCTGGGGGCAGGACCCCGGTCTCCAGGGCTGGGCAGGGCGCGGGGGGCCTGAGGCAGCGGGGGCTCCCGCGTCCTGCAGTCCGGCCTGCGTCTGGCCTGGGACCACGTCTGTCACTCAAAACCGGATGTTTCCTGTGCGCCCGCGTCCTTCTCTCCGTTCTGGGGGAGGGGAGAGGCCGGGACAGGGTCTGGGCAGGGAAGGGGGCCGGACCCCGGCCGCGCCCACGTCTGCACACGGGAGCATGTGCATGGGGTTTGTGCGTCTCTGGGCTGCAGTGGGGGGGCGGGGAACAGGGGTCTGGGGGAGGCCCCGGCCCAGCAATAAGGCCCCTGAGCCCCGCTGTGGCAAGTGCGGCCACTCTGCCCAGGGCATCCCTGGTCAGCGCCTCACTGTGAGCCCTGCCCCTGCTGGTCAGTAAATTCTCCAGAAAGCTCCAGCCTCGCCTCTTCTTTTACCTCCGAGCGGGGGACCCCCTCAAGCCCTGCCCCTCGCTTCAGTCAGGACAGGACACTGTGAGGTGTGGTGTCAGAGTTTTTATTACATTCTGGAACTCCAGCTGAGGGGGAGCTGTGGCTCCTCTGGGCCACGCTGGTCTCCACCACAGGATGACCATGGCCAGCAGGTCGGAGGTCTCCAGCCAGATGCCTGAGGGCACGGTCACAGGTATGTGCAGGAGACTGCCCTCCCCTAGCACAGTGCTGGGCAGCTCTGATGGGCAGCACAGGAGCCTTCTCTGCTCACCCCTCATGGGGTTCTGGTCCCAGGTGGGACTGAGCAAGGTCAGGTCCCCACCTGTGCCAGGCCTTCCTTCGACCTGTCCCCCTACTGCTGGTGACAGTGGCAGCCATTGGGGCCGGTCCACCTTGGCCGCAGCCCCAGAAAGTGGGGCCTGTGCCTTCTCCCGGCTCTGGGCCTGGCTTGGAGACGCATCTCCTAGGAGTGTCCTGGAGGTGGCCCCAACGAGACCACAGCCTGGAGGGGGCAGACCCCCGACCCCCCAAAGAAGCCACAGAGCAGCCGGTCCTAAGCAGAGGCCTTTAATGCTGCCCTGGCCCTGAGGAGGGACGGTAAAAGCTGCGGGGGTCAGGGTGGCTGCACAGGACCCCACTGTTCAACGGGATGGACACAGATGCCTCAGTGCCTCCTCTTGGTGTCACTGCCAGGTCAGCGTGCCCCAGGCTGCCAGGCACTAAGGCCCAGTTCATTCAGTCCGTGCACTAGGGGGTGGGGGCTGGCCGGCATCTGGCCGGGCTCTCTCAGCCTTCAGCCACTGCATCTTCTGCTGGTGCTGCTGGATGGCGTCCTGGACCCGGGTGTCCATCATAGCCTCGGTGAGGACTCCGTCCTCAGAGGCATAGGCCATGGCCTGGAGGGAGAGGCAGCACTCAGGCAGGGCACCCAGAGGGGCTGCCTGCATGGGGAGAGGGCTCTCAGGGCCTGTCAGGCGCCAGGATCCACACACCCTGCAGGCCAGGGCCAGACCCAGGGACTCCCTACGCACAGCCTGGCTTGGGGAGATGCCCCCAGAACCAGAATGCCTTCTGTGGGGTGCGGGGGCGGGGGCCAAAGTCTGGGAGGCTGAGTCCAAGGGTGGGGGGGTGGCTGGCCAACACCCTCCCCCGGGCCTGGGCCTGGCCTACATGTAGACGGCACACACCTCCCGTGTGCACAGTGTGCCCACATGTGCGTGCTCACAGGTGATCTGCAGCCCAGGGCTGCCACCAGTCCTACACGTCCAGCCGTGCACCCCGCGGCCTTCCCACTCCACTGACTCCTCAGGGACTTCCTAAAATTGGAAAAGCCCCAAGCAGGCGCTCAGGCAGCAGCCTGGTCCCCACCGCAATCCCAGAGGACCTTGTTCTCAGGCAGCAGAGCTGCCCTCAGGGGCAGGGCACAGATGAGAGCCACCACAGGCCATCCACCCTGACACCACGGGAGGGCAGGGTCCGCAAGCAGGGAGCTCCCGGGAGCCCCCAGCACGAATGATGGGGTTAGAGTGGCCCCACCAGGCCAAACTGCCCCCAAACAGAGCCATCACCACCACAACATGCCTCACAGGATCCCCACTGCCCGCAATAGTCCTTCCAGGACAGAGGTCGGTAAGAGCTGGGCCACTGCCAGGCACCTCTGCACCCCCATGCCCAGCGCTCCCAGCCCCGCATTCAGCTGGGCACTAGAGTTCTGCTAGTCTGGCGCTAGTGTGGCCCATGGCACTAGGCTGCCAGCAGGACACCTCTCGGGGGGCCACAGGCCACCACACCTCCTGGATGACCCAGCACCCCACCTGCTTCCTGTCACTCAGCCCACTGCTCTGTGAGGACAGTGCTGAGTGTCCACTGTGCAGGGGGCCTGAGCTGAGCCAGCTGTCTCTCTGCAGCCGGGCACAGGTTCCCAGCATCTGAGATGACCAGGCATTTTGCTCACACAGGCTGGCCCTGTCCTTGTCTAATGCCCAGCTGAGGCTGTGGAGAGGGGTACCCAGGCCTGAAAAGCAGTGGGCAGGAGTGGGGTGGGGGGAGGTGTCCCCAAAGGCAGCTCCCACCCAGGGCCCCGCGCTGGTCTGGGTCTGGAGGTAGCAGAGGCGTCCCTGGCAGGAAGGGGCAGGGACCTCCAGAGCTTCGGAGTGGACATGTCCCCCTACTGAGGAAGGGCTGGACTTGGTGATGCACTTTCAGATAAATGAGCAAAAGAAGCAACAGTGACTTGACCATGGAGAAAGGTGCAGGCACCAGCGTAACCAGGTGGCCCAGGTCAACATCCCTGTGACGCCGTGTGGACATCAGGTGCCCCTGGTGTGTGACCGGAAGGGCCCTCACCTCTGAGGTCTCCTCCCCCAAACCTACAATCCCGATCTAATCATGAAAAGAGTGTCAGACAAATGAGAGGAGGGGTATTCTACATTACACCTGAACAGCAGTGCTCAAAACTGCCAGGACCATCAAAAACAAGGGACTGGGAGTTCCCTGGTGGTGCAGTGGCTAAGGCTTCGGCGCTGTCAATGCTGCGGCCTGGGTTCGATGCTCAGCCAGGGAACCACCCACATAAAAAAACCAACCAACCAACCAACCAACAACGAGGGACGTCTGGGGACCTGTCACAGCCCAGAAGGGCCTGAGAAGATGTGACGACTAAATGTCATGGGGGGTCCTGGCTAGGGCCCTACGCAAGACGAGGCCTGAGGACTCTACAGTGACATGGCACATATGCCTTGTGACAACATCACAACGTGGTGGGGGTGACAGATGCATGGGAACCCTCTGTGCCATCCCTGCAACTTTTCCGTTCACTGAAATGATTCAAAACTTGAACCGTTCACTAAGAAACTGGGTATGTCCTGGACCCGACGCCTGCACTGGGGAATCCCACCAAATGCTCATACACGTCCTCAGAGTCCTCCAAAAACGGAAGCGGAGGTGCTTCCTAACTCACGCCGGGCGGCCAGCGTAACCCTGACACCAAAGCCAGACACAGACACCGCCAGGAACACCTACGCACCAGCGTTCCTCGTGCACACGGCGTAAAAACTCCCAACAAAATGCAGGCACACCACATGCAAAGCACGTCGGAAGGATGACACGGTGTGACAGGTTCACTCGGGCCACCCAGTCCTCGATGCCAGCGGCCTATACCCGGTGAGGGGACGCTGACACCTTACAGGTCAGAATCACTTCCTGGGTGCTCATCTCACCTGCCCTCTGATGAGCCCAGGCAACTCATGGGATGTGTCTGACCCACCTATCTGCAGGGTGGCCTGCACCGACTGCCCGGGGCCCCCGCTGGGACAAAGTCCAGTGGCCCCAAGACACCGAGCATGGGCCCACGGGACATCCATGCCCACAACACGAGGCCCATTTCTGATTTCAGAGAGCCCTTCTGACTTGGACAATAAGGAGGCAGGCCCCTGACGGCCCTGCCCCCACCCTCCCCGCCGTGGGGGCGGAGGCCAGGGCTGCCAGGGCCAGGTAGGGTGGCACACCTTGTCGGTGTTAGGGACCCCGAGTCTGCACAAAGGAAGTCCTTCGGCAGAAATGCCCAGGGGAACGGGGCAGCACAGCCTCCTTTACGTGACGCTGAGGGCCTGCCTGGTCCAGCTCACACCTGCAGGGCACATGTCCCCAACCCACCTGCCACGCCACAGCAAGCTGGGAGATCTCCCGGCCGGACATGCCCTCTGTCAGGTGTGCGATCTCCGAGCACTTCTTCCCGTAGTCAAACTGGGCCAGCTTCAAGCGCCTGGCAAGGAGGAGTTGCCAAGTGATGCCCGGGCGCCTGCCAGACCCAGAGTGACACCACAGGCCTGTGCAGCCCCCGCAGCCCCCACAGGGACGGCTGGCACACCTGCAAGGGCAGGAGCCTCCGCAGGGAACCAATCCCCAGGTGCCTCCCTGAGAGCCCCAGGCAGGGTGCGAAGGGCTGTGCGGGAAGGACAGCGGGGCGTGAGGCCTGCGGGGGCAGCTGCAGCACCGTGGGGATGTGTGGGAGGGGAGGGGCCCCGCCGCCCACCCCAGGGCAGGGACCATGTCCTCCCCCGTCCCCAGCAGCGTGCACAGCGCCCAAGAGCCTGTTGGGCGTGAGCTGCTCAGTTAGCGAGCGGGGGTCAGCAAAGGGAGGATGGCCAGCACTTCAGCCTGGAGGCCTGCGTGCTGGCCCCACCCCCAGGCAGGCTGGGCCCCTCCCCCAGGCAGGCTGGGCCCCTGGGTGCTTGCGGGGTTAGGGCCCGCTGGCGGCAAAGGGGAAGGAGGCCTGGATACTGGAGCTTGACGGGCAGGCAGGCCAAGGCAGGCAACGTCCATCTGGGACAGGAGATGCACTGCACCAGCGACAGGATTCAGGTCAGTGCTGCCGAGACCCGGCCCCCTGAGATGGTTAAAGTAGCCCAGCCTGTGCTTATCTGGAGCAAAGTCGGGGTGAGGAGGGCGCCACGGACCGGTGGGCTGTGTGGAAGGGTGGCCCTGACGCACGCCGGCATGGCCGAAGGCTCCTAGTGGGCAGGGCTAGCAGAGGACAGTGGTCGCAGGGAAGCTCAGCGAGGGTCCCAACAAGCCACTGTGGGCTCCACTACCCAGGCCTGACTGCGGCCGGGGGTGTGTTCCCCTAGAGGCCCCAGGATTCAGGCATGGTGTGTGGCAGGAAAGGAGAGATGCCAGCAGTGCGTAATGGCGGGCAGCTCGGAAACCTGGCAAAGAGCTGGACAGGGGTGGGGGCCGAGCGGGTGGACAGAGGACAACAGGAAGGGCAGCAGTGCCTCCAGGAACAGAGCCACACAGGACCCCACCCTGAGCCCCGTGAGAGTCACAGGTAAGGACCAGGGGATGTCCTGGACTGGGAGCTGGCGGGGCCAGGACCCCCACGTGACAGGGCAAGAGTGACGGGGCTGCCCGGGACACTTACTGCTTTCCTTCTGTGGCTGGCTTAAGAACATACTTGTCAAAATACATTCTCACCAGGCGCTCCCGCTCCTCCCGCCGCGGCAGGTCGAAGCTGACCATCTCGTCTATGCGGTCGTTGATGGCCCAGTCAAACTGCTCGGGCTGGTTGCTGGCCAGGACCAGCATGAACCTGCAGCCGACAGGGACGCGAAAGCTGAGGGCTACAGAGCCCAGTGCCCGCTTCCCGGGCCGGGGCCTCTCAAGGAGGCTGACCAGACATCCCGGTTCAAACGGGACAGAGCACAACGGTACTGTCCTGTGCCACACGGTACGTCTGGTCAGCCTGCCCTCAAACCCCCATCAGGGAATTTCCTGGCAGGTTCTGCCGGCAAGTCTGCAACTCAGAAAAGCTCGCGAAGACCCGGCATTGGCCGCTACCGCCCGCGTCACACTTTCCTGACGGACGGCCCAAGCTGATGGGGTGGCTGCCTAGGCCTCACTGTGCCCAGGAGGGACAGGGCTGCGGGGCCTGGTGTCTGCTGAGCGGAGGCACCAGCTCTGCAGGAACAGGCTTCACCGCGGGGGTCTGTGGTGGCAGCAGCCACAGCAGGTGAAGAGAGCATGGCCTGGCCACCCGTGGGCAGGGAAGGGACTGGAGGAGCCTTGCCAATGCAGAGGAGAGGGACTGGGGACTGGGAAGGGGCCAGCCCATCTGGGGCGGGGGGGGCAGTGACCTGAGGACAAGGACTGCTGCCTGGCTCTGCCAGACTCTGGCCCGTCTGCTCAGTGGCTCCCACAAGCACCCCATGACGCTGGACTGGCCACTGCTGTCACACAGATGGAGGTCACGGGGACGACCCAGAGCAGGGATGCTGCCTGGGCACTACAGGCACGTGGGTCAGGCGTGTGCCGGCCCTTCAGCAGGTGTCTGTGTGGGGCTGCTGAGGACCGGACGGGCTGCCACGGGGAGCACTGAGTGCACGGGGTCCCGTGCCGGCCCTCACTTGCTGCTGTGCTGGCCCGTCCGGTGCAGAAATGCGTTCAGGGTGGCCCTGAGGTCCTCGCTTATCTTTTCCTGCAGAGAAAAGTTCTGGCATCAGGCGTGAGGTGCCGGCTAAGCAGCAGGGTTCTGAGCAGGCCGGGGAAGGTCCCGGGGACCGCCAAGCCTCCACTCTACCCAGAAGCTCAGCGGAGTCTGGGGAGCTGAACTGCAAGGCGGGACCGAACGGCAAGAAGGTCCTAACAAGTGCCCCGGATGTGACGGCTTGTCCAGCAGAGTGGAACACAGCAGCTCGGGGGCAGGATCGGGCCTTCCCTCAGTCCCCCCTTCCAGAAAGCAGACGGCGCCTGGACTCCTTGCGTGGCTCAAGCGCTGGACACACTGCCCAGACCCACCCGCCAGACGGAGGCTTCTGGAATACTCACGGTGGCTCGCTTCCTGAGGAAGGCGTCTGCTTCGTCCACGAAGAGGAGGAGGCTGCGAAGGGCAGGGGCTGCGTGAGGGGCTGCGCCCGGCTGCCGACGACGTCAGCGCTTCCGGCTTCAGGAACCCAAGCACGCGCTGCCCTCAGCAGTTTTCGGGTCCCCAGACGGGGCACGCCAAGTTCCAGGTCGGGCAGAGGAAGGGGGGAGCACGCAGAGCACCCTAACGTGGCACTAACTTAAACACCCACCGGCAGCCCCGTCCTAAACATGCAGGCACCTACCGGGCACCGAGAGGCTCAGCGCAGGCCTCGGAACGCACTCAGACCCCGCCCGCCCTGGTGCTGCGGGGACGTCACCCACCCCCTTCCAGACAGGGGCCGTCCCGGGCGGTGCCCGCTCACCCGCGCCGACTGGTGTTGGCCCAGTCGAAGACCTTGTGCACAGCGGTCACGCCGTCCCGCCCCATGGGGGCCACGTCGCCGCCCGTCATGATGGCGTAGTCCATGCCCGAGTGCAACGCCAGCTTCTGAGAAGGCGAAGGCGGGCTGGGGGCGGGGCGAAGTGGGGCGGGGCGGGGGCGTAGGGGGCTGGGCCGCGAGGGCGTAGAGGCGGGGCGGAGCACGGCAGGGCGGGGCCACGATGGCGTAGGGGTGGGGCGGAGTACCGTGGGGCGGGGCCACAGGGCGTATTGGAAGCCAGCGAGGTGCACGCCCCGCCCTCACGCTCCGCCCCCACCGGCCCTCACGCATGAAGGGCTCTCACCTTGGCAAAGAGCGTCTTGCCGGTCCCGGGCGGTCCGTACATCAGGATGTTCCTGTACAGGCTGCGGTTCTTCTTGGTGTTCCTGGTTGCAATGGCGATGTCCCGCACACGCGCCTCCAGGCTGGGCTGCGGGGAAAATGGCGCTCGGATTGGGGGATGCTCTGCTGCCCGGAGCCATCCCAAGAGGCAGCTCACCCCGAGCTGGGCTCAGAAGGGCAGAGCCCCACACTCCAGCCCGCTGGTGCCACTTACACTGAGGACGACGCCCTCCAGGGCGTCCTGAGGCTTACTGAGGAGCCGCCTGCTGACCTGTGGGGAGACACACTGTCAGGGGCAGGCTGTCTACCACACTGCTCGGTGGCTGCACTGTGGGCCACGTGGATGGGTCGCGCTGACCTCCATGCCCCTGACAGTGTATGAGCTCATACCCCAGGACGCTCGTGACCAGCCCCACTGCAGACGGCTGGCAGGCAGGGCGTCTGTGCCACAGGGCTGGGCGACCTCCAGGTTCTTTTTGACCCTCCTCTTCTCAATCACCCACAACGCACTACTGTGGCCCGTGGGAGCACATGCGGGAAGGCCGCTGCACTTACTTCCAGCAACTTCTCTCATAGGACAATGCACACTGGAGCCCCAGTAGTTTGTAAGTACCCCAAAGTCACCCCAGGGGGATGGTCAGGTCAACAGACCCAGAGGCGACTGAGCAGACCAGGGTGAGGTCCCCCCAGTGCTGACTCGGACAGAACACTGGGGGCAGCATCAGGCGGGAAAAAACCCCGGGAACCCGCAGCGCAGGAGGCAGAGGACAGAGCTCCGATGAGGACGGCCCTCACCACTGCCTGGCCCGCCGTTACCTGCAGGGGGTGCCGCAGGGCCTCCAGGACCGTGACACGCGAGGTCTCCCTCACCAGGGACGGCTTCCCCAGCCGGGCCTCGATGTACCGCCCCGCGACGGACGTGGCGTTTTTGGCAGAATAGACCCCGACGGCCAGCAGTGTCAGCCCGGCCACCTGGAGCAGGACAGCAGGAAGGCGAGTGACACCCACTCCCGCCGTGCCATTTAGCCAACACGGAGCCCTCACCTCCTCATCCCTCCCATGCCAGGTGCTGGCCGCGCTCACACGGGAGCGTCCCCAGCCCCATCCCACACCCGCTGGCGCTCAGTTCCACACGACTGCAGAAGACGATGTCCCAACGAGCTGGTCCCAAGCGCCCTTGCTCAGAACACTGCCCGAGGACCTGGGAGCTTCCAGGCAACTGCCAGGTCAGTGGGAGACAAACCCACCCAGGGTGGGAGCTTGGTCGCCTGGCACCTGACCAGGAGCTGCAGGGAGAGGCTCCCAGAACCTACGGCAGCACCGGAAGTGGAACTGAAGACCGTCCTGCATGGTAAGCGTCAGCCACCGGGGTGGGGGGCAGGCTCATTCCTTGGCCACGTGGACCGGTTCTCAGGGGGGCTGACGCCCACTTCCCGCTGGACCGTGGGGACAACCACAGAAGTGCAATTTCAGGGGACCCCCCAGCATGTCCCAACCCCTGGTCTCAGCGGGTGCCACCATAAAGCCCCAGCCCCCACCCAGAGGCTCCGTCATATGCAGTGCACAGGCGAGGGCCGGAGCAGGAGCAGCGCCGCCTCGCCAGGGGCGCATTGCTCAGGAAAATGTGGCAGTGGTGCGTACCGTGGCTGTCACTTTGTCCCAGTCTGTCACAAAGGCACGGAATCCTTCGCCAAACAGGGTGCCAGCCGTCCTGAAGGGGAAGCAGGGAGATGACCAGGAGGGAACTGGGCCTATGCACGTGGCTGGAGAAAGGACAGTCCTACAGGCCAGCCCTGGAGGTCAGCACCCACAGGACCGGGGCAGGGCGGGGGGGGGGGGGGGGGGGGCTCCCCACAGCGCGCAGAAGGGGCCCGAGGCAGGACGGACGTCACACTACCGAGGGCTCTGCTGGGGCCAGGGCCTCACCGGATGGACTCCAGGATGGTCTGGCGGTGCTCCGCGGCCTTCAGGCGGATCTGCTCGCGGATGATGTCCGCGTTCTCGCGCTCGGCCTTGGCCCGAGCCCGGGCCTCAGCCTCCACCCGCAGCATCTCGTTCTTGTGCCGCAACTCCATCTCCCGCTCCACAGTGGCTGCCAGGGAAGGAGGGCGCACACTCAGCCCCAGGCAGCAGGGCCCGCCCCAGGGAGCCCAGCCCCAGGGAGCCCGGCCGGGGTCACAGAGCCCGCAGCAGGGCCCGCCCGGAGGATGCAGTCCTGAGCGCCTACCTCGCCTCATGGCCTCCTGTTTCTGCACAGACTCCTCCTGCTTCCGTAAATTCTCCTCATTGAGAAGTTGCTGAGAAGAAGCCCCAAGAGAAAGGGAGTCTCAAAATTAGAAAGCAGTTGCCATCGGCCCCAGAGGTCGGCTGCTCTGGCTGTGGGATGTGTCCGCCACCCCAGGGGCTCCGACCTGCTTGGAGCCTGCACACTGTGCAGCCAGAGAAAGCAGGTGTGAACAGGTTGGGGACAGGAGCCCCTACCCCGCATAGCCGGTCACACTCACAACTGTCCCTAAAATACTCTGGTCTTTGCCCGACTATCCAGTTTAAAAGCCATGAGCCCACGACAGGCAGAAACACTTGAACCCCCACCGTGAACCCGTCCCAGCCAGGTTCCCACCTGGGAAGACCCAGGAGCAGTGACAACTGGCCCTGGCTGTGGCGGCCACATGGCATGGCGTGGAGGGGCCTGCATTAGCCTCCCCCCCAGCCCCTGGGCTCAGCACACCAGGTCATCAGGCAGCCCACGTGTCCACACCTTGGACTCTGGCCCTCCTCCCACCCCAGAAGACGCTCACCTGCTGATGGAGCTGGTCCTCGTAGCGCTGCCTGGCCAGCTTATCCTGGTACTGGGCCCTCTAGGGAGGGAGAGAGCAGGACACAGTTCACCTGGAGAAGGTGGCAGACGACCCAAAGCCGGCTGGACCCAGACGTGGCTGGGCGCAGGGGCCTCCGACAAGCCGCCCACCCCCACCTGCCGTGCCAGTGCGCTCCCGGCACACCCAGGAGGGACCTGAGGGTCTTACACGTATGCGCCAGGCCACCCCGGGCCGTGCTGGGTCACGAGCGGACCCGGCCTGCATTTTGGGACCATGGTGCACCCTAGAGCCCCTGTCCCAGTCACCCCGTGCCTGTGTGGCCTGTCCCTTACGGCCTGGTGCTGGCGCGTCTCCTCACTCAAGGTCTTTCTCCGCTCCTCAGCCTGCACGCGGATCTGCTCGCTCTTGAGCTGCTCCACCGCGGCCTCATATTCCTAGGGGACATGAGGCCTGCTACTCAGGGTGTTCTGCCCAGACTCACGCTGCCCCAACACCCTCTGCACTCCTCGTGTGCTCCGGAGGGCGGGCAGGTGTATGTAGCACCTGCCTCCAACCCTCGTGTTTCCCTCCTGACCACCAGCCAGCAGGCAAATCCACAGAGGGAGGTGCCTCCTGCCCACAGCACCTCCTGTACCCACCGCCACCCCTGTGTACCTGGGGAGGCCCCCACGCACCTGCACTCACCTTGACCTTCGCCTGCTGCTCCAGCTGCAGCGTCTGTTCCTGCATCTGTGCCAGGCTCAGGGCCTCCTTGGCGTGCCCTATGGGGGAGCACAAGTGTTAGGACCTGGTGCCTGGAGAGTGTGCCGAGGGGCTGCCAGTGAGACCACAGCTCCCCAGGCTCAGGGCACATGTGCCACCCTCACTCCTGGCCAGACCCTGCCTGGTGACCCCTCCCTCCAAAGCCCGCTGTCCCCTTCTTGTCACCTGTGTCTGCTCGTCTCTGACAGAAAGCCCCTCACCCACCCTGTGTGAGGACTCATCCCCCATGGGACTATCGCAGTCCACGGGCTCCATCAGAAAGGCTGTCCCTTGCCCACTGAGGTCAACATGGCAGTCCTTTCCCAGTTAAACAAAACGCAAGCCCGTGGCCACAGTATCCTTTGTTTCCCATGGGAATATATTTATTTCAAGCCTCCGACATGTTATCTATTCATGAAGCACACGCAGGCACGAAGATGAGGGAGAAGTGAGCAAGTATTAAGTCCCAAAGGGGCCCAAGTGTGTAGGGCGACCGCTTTCCACAGACCACGTGATGCAAGCGCCTCCACGTTTATCTCATTCACGAGGTAGGATTCCTGTCTGTCCCTGTTTGGGCATTCTGGGGGGCAGCTCGGCCTTCTGGTACCCTCCGAGCTAAGCATCAGGTCTCTCCTTCAGTTGTGATGACACAGTTGTTCTGTAAACTACACACGACTGACCCTTGAACACCAAGGTGTGAGCTACACCAGCCCGCATGCACGGGGATTGTTTTAGTACACAGTTGCCCTTGGCATCCTGGGATTTCAAATCCAGCAATTCAACCGACCGTGGAGTGGAGAGTGGATTGGAAAGTGTTTTTTGTTTTTGTTTTTTTGTTTGTTTGTTTGGTATGTGGGTAGCTCCCAGGCCAGGAATCAAACCCAGGCCGCTGCGCTGACAGCGCCAGCGACAAAGCCTTAAGCCACATCACCAGGGAGCTCCCTGGAAAGTGTTTTTGATCGGAGGGGCGTGAGGCTTCCTGGGAAGAGCAGCCTGGGGACGGGAAGGCATGGCCAACCTGGGCAAAATGCCTCCCACTGGCCAAATGGGTGAGGCCAGAACAGACAGCTGAAACGGCGGCCACATCTGGGACAGCCACTGGATGTGCAGACAGACTGGGGGAATATAACTCCAGGCAGTGGCTCCTGAGGACTCTGCAGGAGATGCTCCTTGGTGAGGAAGTGACACGTGGCGGTGGGAGAACAGAGGCCATGGCCCTGAGGACCCAGGCAGAGACTGGGGCAGGGGACTGGGGAGCAGTTCAGGTGCATAAGCAGGCAACAGGAGGGTGTGCCCCTCCTGTTGTGCCCCAGGCGGTCAGGCAGGCCTGTGTGACCACCTGGGGCTTCTAAAAGCGAGCGCTAGGAGGCGAGTGCAACTCCACAGAAGCTGGGGCAGAAAGGTGTCCTGCACAACTAGGCCTTTAAGGGATACCAGGTCATGGGTCACCTCTGTCGTCATCTGAATCCCTGCCATTGTTCCTCAGCCCAACCTGATGATGAAAATCGCCTAGAGGACTTGGTGCACCCAGCCAGGGGTGCTGGGGGTTCCAGCCAGGTCTAGGAAGCTGTCAAACACCCAGATATGTTGACTGTCCCCCTGGGCATCTGAGAGGCAGGCAGGCCCAGAGACCTTTGTCCAGAAAGTTCAACCCCGGGGAAGGGCACGGAGGGTTGAGTCACAAAGTGCCAGAGCATTCTCTCCTTAAACAGGAAGACTGCTGACACCTGCTGTGACAAGACTTCGCTCCAGGGTCTCCTTTGAGAAGACTCTGCTTAGACAAAAGTCTGAGAGCCGCTGTATTCTTTGAAACAGTGTTTATTCAGCGTTTTCTACATTCCAGGCTCTTTCTTAACCGCTCAGGCTGCACCCAGAGACAGGGAAGGTGGGAGAGAAGAGGTGGGGCTTAGTGAAGCTCCAGTCACTGCTGATGCCGAGGGCCCTGGGTCGGAGGGTCATCAGGCTGGGCCAGGGTGGTCTGGCCTGCCGTTTTACAGACTCGCCTACCTGAAAGCTGACGGTTTCCAGTAATAAATGCAAGTCTGCTCCATTCTCCTTAAAACGACTAATGCTCAGGTATGCTTCCCTTCTTAAGTGGAAAACTGCTAGCAACCACCGCAGATGGACCCCTGAACTGGCCACACCCACGTGCAAGCACCAGAGGGGGAAGAAGCTCCCGCACTGGGTAGTAACTGAAGACCAGGGTCCAGCCCCGGACCTGCTGCCTGTAACCCCTGAACGTCCCTTCTGCACTGGTCTCCTCACCTAACGGACACGTGGCGTCCAGGAAGGTGTCAAGAGCGACGGGATCCCACACCTGCCCCCACGCAAGGTGGCTGGGGTAGCTCCACTCCTGGAAGCCAGTTTCCCCACCTGGCAAGTGGACTGCGGCGGCCTCTTGCCACGTGATGGCTCAGACGACGGAGGGGCTAAATGCCCCCTCGTGCCGGTATGCCCGGGCCCGCCCCGCCCTCGCCCACGCCGCCGCACTCACGCGAGTGCTCCAGCTCGCGCGCCGCCTTGGCCGCGCGCTCCAGGCCCGTGGGGTCGAAGTTGCTCCATTTGTCCTTGGGCGCCGCTCGGTCTCCCGCGCCGCGGTCCCCACCGACCTCGGCCCCAGGCTGCGCGGGCGACAGGGACAGCGGCGGCTCCGCGCCATCGCCCTTCGGGCCTTTGATGCCGAAGAGCCACGACATGGCCCGCGATCGCCGCGTGCCGCCAGAACCACCTGGACCCGAAGCCGAGCTGACCCGCGCGGCTCAGAGCAGCCTCCACACGCGGCGAGCCGGCCGTCAAACCCACTGCGCAGGCGCGCGACACGCCCCTTCCTCCCCCGGGCGACGGAAGCGCGTATGGGCCTCGTCCAGTGCGCGGCCATTGATTGGCCGCGAGAGCCATGACGTCACCGGCTTCGGCGCCACAGTTGCCCACGTTGGCTCTAGGGGTCGAGCCGCCGTGGGGCGGGGCGAAGCGCTCGGATACGGGGGCCGGTGAGGGACAAATCGATGGGCTAGGAGCGTTTGTGCCCTGCTCTAGATCAGCTCTACGTAGCAACGGCATGTCCCATTGCCATGGGCGCCCGCAGATTTCCGGACGTGGCGTTCGCAGAAAGGCAGGTTCGGAGGCGCTGAGCGGGTTCTTGGGGCACGGTCAGAGCAGAGGAACGGCCGCAAGAGGATGGGCCCGCGGTTGGCGGCTGACCGGCGGGGCTGGAGGGAACCCCACCCGAGACGCGCGGCGAGGCCGCCACAGGCACCGATCTGCGCCGTGTCGCCACGTGGCCTGGGATGGAGCCTGCGCGGCACGGCGTGCCCTGTGCAGGACGGGGCCGTCCGGCGGCAGGCTGGCGCCGGGCGCGCTGGGCCCTGGAGCCTGAGGTTGTGCTCGTTGGTGCTCAGTGCCAGCGCTCCCCCCGGAGCTCAGTAAGATGCTAGGAGGGTGACGGCACAGAACAGGTACTCCTGTTCCACCTCTCGCAGTCTGGGGAAATCACACTGGTCCGTGGTCGTATCATCCTTTGTGTCGCTCAGAAGTGGCTCGGCCGGGAGGGAGCACAGATCTCGCACTCCAGAAGAATGGAAAGGCAGAGCAGCACCCCACAAAGCCTTACAGAGGGCGCCTAGGCTGCAGGAGAGAGCTCCTTTAGGGCAGAGGGCTCCTGGCTTCTGGTCACTATGACTGGTGAGCATTTCTTGGGAACTTCCAAAGGCCACGTGTTTGCTTCAGGGACAAAGGGCAAGCTGGACACTCCTGGGACAGAGGCCAGTTGCTCTAGGACCCACAGTGTACGAAGTTAGCAAAGTTTGATTTGGGGCCAACATCCAAGTTGCCCTTTTGATTTTTTATTTTTTTTTTTTAATGGAATCAGTTGAGTTCCTGGAATTATGTGGAGTTTCCCCACTAGATTGAAAACAACTTTAAGCCTGAATAAAAATAGAAAAAAAGCCAAAGATTAATAACTCTGATAGTTTACTCTCCCAAAATGAAAAGAATAAAAACATGAGTTTTCCAGCCAGATGCTCCCAGTGACCGTCATCAAGGTGTTGATGTACAAGGCCAGGCTGATACATTTTGCTTCGACTGTAATATTTTTTTTTTTTTTTTAATTTGCGGTGCAGGGGGAGTTATGTGAGTAGTTCCCCGGCCGGGAATCGAACCCAGGCCGCAGCACTGACAGCACCAGTGCCGAAGCCCCAAGCCAATGCACCACCAGGGAACTCCCTCGACTGTAATATTTTTGTTACGTTGGACTTACCTGGATAGAACCGATTCTTTGTGGTCACATGGTATCTCCCCTCCATCATTCTTGACCTTGCACACACAGATGCTTACATTTTTCACCCAGTACACATTGAAATGGAAGCGTGTTCAGCATTGGGTTCAAACGGTGTGCTGTTATTGAATTCTTAACAGTGGAAAAAGCTCCCCCAGTTTTTTTGAAATTTTTGGAAAAGAAGGTGAGGACTGCTTAAAGAAGATCATTATAGGTGGTGCAACTTGGACCATCATGATGACCCCGAGAACACAAGGCCGTCCATGGACTACCCCCGTAAGGGATCACCTTCCCAGCTGAGGCCTGAGTTTTGGATTTTTTCAGCTGAAGTCATTCCTCAGAGGCTTCTTGACTTTTTATATGATAATTGACCTATGCCAGGGCAATGATGGATGGGAATGGACCCCAAGTCCAAGCACGACTAGTAGTTTGCTTACAAAGCGTCAGCTCTTCCTTTTCAGCAGAACAACAGCTTCCCGGAGCTAACGCCAAAGCGTAGACTCTCACTGACCTCAACTAACTGCAAAATGCTCTTTGTTTCTGTGCACGTGGACTACTTTTTACAATTTAAAAACTTAACTGTTTTGAGGATAAAATGGACAGACAAATCTTCAGATTGAAAAGGCAGATATGTGAAGGAGCCAAAACTGTAAATCAGGTATTTGGGATGTGAAGACTAGAAGCTCATGGGCATTAAATTCTGAAAAACCTTCATACTCTTTCTGTATGTACTTTTTGAGAAAGGCCTGTGAATCTGAACAGCCACATTTGGGACACTTTGCTGTCAGTATTTTTAGATAGTTAGAGCCAGGTCCTAAACCTAAAGTGGGCTCAGTTCTAGAAAGTAAATTTTTTCACAGCTGCCTCAATGCACAGCAACCTTTCTAAAAACAGGCACACCCTAACGTCTTGTGCTCCATGGTCACACACTGATGCTTAGTTGTCTCCAGAACCCAAGTCCTTTTTTCCGTATTTGGAAACCTGCACGGGAACATCACAGCCAACAGACCTGAAGCTGCTGTGTGAACGACACTGCCTTCTGAGTCCTAGTGGATGCTGAACATCGGGTCTGGGTTATATATTGTGTTTGTGTATTCGTGCTTCGATTCACAGTAACTTCTCATGTTAGGAACTGATTTGCACTGAACAAAACTGTAAATCAAAAGAAATGGCTGAAAGAGAAAAAGCAGAACCCCCACAGTTCCTCCCCGCGGCCCATGACACTCAGCACTGGAGAGGGACTTAGGACTGGGCCCAAAGCTCGCTGCCCCTGCAGCCTTGCTGTCCTACATGCTATTTGCATTTAGGTAAGCAGCCACCTGCCCCGATCGCCCAGTTCATGTCCTCTCCCCGACCCACCAACGGGACTGAAGAGCTACCCGGCAGAAGGTCAGCACAGCCAGGCCACCCCAAAGGCACTCGTGGAGGGGGACCCTTAGCACAGGCACTGCTGATGACAGGTGACATGCTGTGAGCAACTGGCCGGCCCTTCGTGGGGCTGAGCCAGGACCTCTGCTCTCCCAACAGAAAAGTAGGGCAGCTGCACAGTCTGCAAAGACCTTAAGCAGCAATCGTTCACACCCCATGGCCACGTAGGGAGCCCTGGTGTCCTCTGGGAAGGGCTGTGAGTAGGCACCTGTGGGAGCGGCCCATCCCAGAGCACTTATTTGTCCAGCAGGGGCTGGCCCTCGCGCAGGAGAGGGGGCAGGCACTGGCCAGGGCCCAGCCTCATGGCAAGTTCAGAAGCTCCTGGCTCACCCTCTTGCCTGGGCAGCACTGTGCACCCCGTATGTGGCAGCAGAGCCAGGTGGGCTGTGCCTGCTGGTCCTGTGGACATGCGGTCAGGGCTCAGGCAAGCTGCTGACCACCTGCTGTTCTCCCTCTGCTCCTCCCTACACCTGGCAGGGGCAGGGCCGTTACTTCCGGAAAAGCTCTCCCATCTGTGACTAGAAGCTCTCATTTGTCAGGGGTGAGTCCACATGCCTTTCTGAAATGTGGGTGATTAGTGACAGGTGTTCTAATGAGAAGACAGTGGTGAATAGGGGCCATCCCCACCCCACCCCGTCCCTGCCCAGGAGACCTCAGCCCTTCCCTTCCTGAGAGAGGAAGTGGACTCAGGAGCCCTCCACCCAGGGCTGACAGCCAGAAGCTACCCCCACCCCCACCTCTGTTGCTAGGGCTTGGACCCAAGGGGCAGGGTCTCCCTGTGCCCCCACCTCACCACACTCACTTCTGGGGGAACATACACATTCCACGGGCATTTTTCTGTTTGTTTTAATGGTGGCTGGAAGAAAATGTTTCATCCCAGAACAAAAGCAGCACACACACAGCTGTTGCACTTGAGTTTCGATTCTTCAAGAGCTGTTCCCCTCTCCCCAGCAAGAGGCTGTGAGGACTGGCACGTCCCTCACGTGGGGCTGTTGCAATGGAAACAGCTCCTGCTTGAGTCATGAGCTGGCTGCACCACCCACGGGTGGACAGCCCACTTCAGAGACCTCGGCCTCCTCACAGTTTTTGTGCAAGCTCTCACTCAGGAAGCTGGAGAGCCACTCCCCCCACCCACCCCCGCCCTCAGTGAAGGCCCCCCGGAGGGTGAGTGGAGTCAGCCTTGGTGAACCCCACGGACTTCACAAATCAGGGCCGGCGGCAAGCCTGGCACAGAAGTGACAGCGGCTCCCACGCAGGCACATCCCACGCCGCTGCTGGAGGAGCCTCACCTCGGGGTCCCCTCCCACCCCACCCACGCCTGCCGCCCGCTGCGAGGATCACAGACAGCTCCACCGGAAACAACCCCAGCACAGCTGGTTCTCAGGGACGCAGCGGGAAGCCACAGCTGCCTGGTAGTGGCCCGTGTCAGTCCTGGCAGTGGTCAGTCAGGGCCCCAGTGCAGAGGGGACTGAGGCATCAGGGGGAGTGGGAGGGAACCAGGTGTGGCCCAGCCTGAAAGGCCTTCAAAGAATTGCCTGGGACAGTATGAGAGTGCGGCGCCTCCGAAATGAGGGCTCCCAGGAGAGGCATTCTTTGGCATGGAGATGGAAGTGGGGGGCCCCTCACTGGGCCTCAACGTCCGGCAGAGATGACGTGAAGCGGGAGCCTCTTGCAGGGGTGGGGCATGTCCAAGACACTCTGCCCTCGAGATTTTGGTGTGTTTGTGGGGAGGGAACTCATCACTCAGCTTGTCCTGAGCTCAGTGTGGAATGGGGACCAGTGTGGGGGACACGGGCCTGCATGGGGGTAACTCTGCCCCTGGGGGCAGAGCAGGTCCAACGCTCAGGCCCAGGGAAGGTTCCCCGTGCTGGTCAATGCTGCCTGACGCCCTGGGACCTTTGGTTCACACCCACTAGCCTCTGGGCAGGGCAGCTACAGAGGTCCTAGGAGTCTGACCACCAGGCAGATGGATAGCACACACCTGCAGTGCGCACACAGGCCAGCGTCAGTCAGGCTCCCCGGGGCCTGACTCCAGTGCTTTGGGGGACGTGGAGAAACCTGACAGCACCCCTCCCAGTCTGGCATGGCCAACCACTGCCATCTGCCCCCGCGGCCCTTAGGCCCCCTCGCCACTCAGCTCACGCAGGCAGGACAGGGGTCCTTTGTCTTTCGTGCCGTCATCACATAGGCAGACCCTGGGCTGGCACACCGGGGACACCACGAATGCACACCGGACTACAGGGTGGTGCAAGACCTGGACTCCTGGGCGGGAGCACGTGACGCTCAGAGCTGGAGGACAGACACACTCGCGCCCTCCCCCGCCAGGCCCGGGCAATCCTCGCCCTGGGGCGGGCAGTCTAACCGCCCGTGAAGGCGTCGCCTAGCCAGCAGAGGGCGCCGCGGCCGCAGCCCCGAGCCCCGGCGGGACACCCAGGGGTCCTGCAACCGCCCCACCCAAGGCACCGGCCAGGGTTCTCTGGAGAGGGGGTGCACGAGGGGTCCCCGGGGCGCCCCCTCCTCCTCCCCAGCACCAAGCCCAACACGGGTCTTGCGCCCAAGGCCCTTTTCCGGCCGTAGTGTTTGACAAGGAGGAAAGCATTCCCAGGAGACTGCAGGGCTCCGTTTACATCGGATTTACTGTATTTTAAAGTACGAACAAGAGGGGAAGAGGCAGAGGAGGACGTGCTGGTGGGGCTGGGGGACAGCAGTGCTGCCTCCCTTGGGACTGGTTGGGTGGCTCCGGAATAGCATGATGTGATGGCAGGAGGGGAGGAAAGGTCAGAAGATGCAGAGAACTGCTGGGGTGATCCCACCCAGGGGAACCCCCCCGCATCCAATTGCGAGCGGAGGCTCCCTGCCAGCGCCGTCTCCAGGGCCCTGAGTGCCAGGCTCTGGTCCTCCCAACACGTGCCTGCAGCTGGGCCCAGCAGGTCCTGGGCGGGGCGGCAGGGCCATGGTCCCAGGCAGGCACTGTCCCCATGCCAGCTGAGCGTCCTGATTAAGGCCACCTGTGCGCCCACCCGCCGCTGACCACCCGACACCGGCCCAAGCTCTGTGCTCCGGATCCCATCTCCGCCAGGAACCCTTCGGGACCGGCCAGAGCCAGCTCCTCCCCTTCCCCCACCCCCTTCTCAGCTCCAGGGGCAGCTCCCTCACACGATGCCAGCTCTCGCCACCGGAGGGACCGGCCCTTCACACAAGTGGGAGGTCGGGCCGCCCGGCCGCCCACCCACGGTCCTGGGCCGGGGCCGTCCCGGGTCTGATGTTCTCAACCCGCCCCCCGACTCCCTGTCCATCTCCCCGCTGAATCCTGCCCAAAGGACACCCCGGGTGTCCCACTCCGGGCCGGACCGAGGAGGGGGTCGCGATGGCAAGCCCTGCCGTCAGAGCTCCAGCGGAGGGTCAGGCCGCGGGGCCAGGCGGGGCCCGCGTTCCGGAGGACGGACGCCGGCTCCGGCCGCGAGGAGAGGACTGCGGGGGGGGGGGCGTCACGCGGAATCGCCGCGGGGCAGAAGCCCGGCCCGCACCCCCACCCCCCAGGACAGGACCCTGGTTCCGGCGGCGGGCGCCTCCCCCGCCGGGTTCGGGAGGGGGCCCCTCGAGCAGGCGGGTCAGCCACCTCACCGCCCCCGGCCCCGGGGCCCCGGCGGCGGCGGGGGGCGCGGGGCGCGGCTGCGCTCGGCTTCGGGCGTGCAGGCCTTGGCCGACAGCGCGCTCTCGCGGCCGGAGCGGAAGGCCGCCGTCACCGTCACCAGGTAGGCGGTGCCCGGCGCCAGGCCCTGCAGAGTGGTGCTGTTGTGGCCCGCGGGCACCTCCACGCGCTGCGCCGCGCCGCCCCGCAGCGGCCCGAACTGCACGTGGTAGCCGAGCGCGGCGGCCGGGCCCAGCGCCGGGGCCCAGCTCACCCGCAGGCTGCGCGGCCTGGTGTGCGAGATGACGATGCGCTCCGGCCCGGCCTCCTCTGCGGGGGAAGCTCCCGTGAGTGGGGGCGGGTCGCGCCCGCCCGCGCCCCCAGCCGCGCCCCCGCGCCCCGCCTCACCAGGCAGCGTGCGCACCCGCAGGCGCTGCGGCTTCACGAGGCGCTCGTTGGACTCGGGCACCAGCGCCACGTCGTAGTCCGTGTCTGCGTCCAGGCCGGCCCAGGACCAGCCCGTGGCGTTGCCCGGCAGCTGCTGGCGTCGCACGGTCCCCGGTTCGTCACTTGGCGCCAGCTCCAACACGTAGTAGCCCGAATCCGCGGTCAGCAGGGGCGGCCACGCCAGGCGGAAGCCGCTGGATGTGACCTCGGAGACACGAAGCTGCTGCGGCTGCATCGAGTCTGTGGGGGTCAGGGAACCAAGGTCACTGCCTCACGCCCAGGACCGGGGGCTCTGACTGCTGACTCGGGGAAGACCCCCTCACCAGGGAGAGGAGATGCGGGGAACAGGAGCGCTGGGCGGCCGGGCCAGCCTCAGCCACGCCCAGCGGACGCTTAAGTGTGCTCCTACCCAAAACTGTCACAGCGCTGGGGGAGGACAGGAGGGCAGTCCCCCCACCTTTGGCCCCATCAGGAGCTTTCCTGCCTGCCTCACCCCCAAACCCAGACCGGTGGGAAGCTATCTCGGCCACTGCCCACTCAGTCCAGTGGCCTAGACAAGGGCCGCTCAAAGGTGGCTGGGCCCAGCCCCCTACCCAGCCTGAAGGTCCAACACAGGGTCTGTCTGAGGTCAGCTTAGCTCTGGACAGTGAAGGCCCTGATGGGGCGGCCAGGAGATGGGCAGCCACCAGGGGGCGCCCTGAGGCGTGGTGGGACGCGACAGCTCCATCAGCAGCTGGACTGGGGCTGGGGATGCTGCCTCCCTCGGGTCTCCAGGAGAGGGTGAGCCCCCCACCCCCGCCAGTGTAGGACCCCTAAATGTGCATTACTCCTGAGCCATCCCAATGACCGTGCAGGCGCATATGGCTGATAGTGTCTGGGCAGGGTGGAGCCTGTCTCCATCCCCGCGCTTCCTCCTGCAGTGCCGCGTGCCCCAGCTGTCTGCCTGGCACTCGTTCTCCTGCCCATCCCCCACACCCAGACCCACTGCCAATCTCAGGAGCCCCCCACCCTGCAGTCTCGGTCCTTCCTGTGCAGCTGCTTGCTTTTTCTGCCGCTGTCCCTTCCAGGCTCAGCTACAGTGGTGGACCTGGGGCAAGCAGAGGCCAGGTGTCCCAGGAGGAGATCCTCAGAAGGACCCTCGACCCACAGTCCAACCACTTCCCGTTTCGGGTGGATGATTAATCCGCAGGAGGAACCCCGGGGTGAGCAGCACTTTTTGGTGGCGAGCGCGGACGGAGCCAGTGACCAGGCCTTTCATTTCCAGTCCCTCCCCCCTGTGGGGATGGGCTGGGTCAGGGGTCCAGAAGAAAGTCTCAGCCTCCTCTCCAGAAGTCCCCACAACTGCCTGCAATGCAGGGCCCCTCAGTGCCTCTGTAACTGCCCTCACCAGGGAGAAGCAAGGGCAAGTAGCTGTGCGGGAGGCAATCCGGGCCCCTCCTGACCTGGCTCTCCCCCTCCAGGCCCAGTGGCCCCTGGCACACGTACTGCCATCTGTAGAGTCCGCAAGCCTCTCCACGTAGGCAATTCCCACCAGGACAGCCCTGGGCCCCTGCTCCAGGCACACACGTTTCCTCCTGAAGTCTCACTCTAAGCCCTCCGCCTGGGCTCCAGCTGGGGTCCCCAGGCCCCGCCTCATCCCACCTACCAAGAATTGAGCTCCTCAGCTCCTGGGCAATGATGTGCAAGTCGTCCACATCCACGAAGTGCAGGTGCTTCCCGGCAGGGGCCGAGGCGGCCGCCGATAGCTCTAGGAGGTTGCCACGGCCGGTGCTAACGATGAAGACGGTGACGCCCAGGTCCTTCAGCTCCTGCATGGGGGGCCCCACGGGGTCGCTGGAGCCGCCATCGGTCACCCACACCAGCACCTTGGGCACTCCCAGCCGGGCACCTGCTGCTTCATCAAACAGCTGCTTCTTGGCGTATGCCAGCGCCAGGCCAGTGTTGGTGTTGCCCATGAGCTGGGTTGCAGCACGTATAGCGTCCTGGACAGCTGCACCTGAGTTGTGCTGGCCGAAGGGGAACTCAGTGTGTGGCTGGCTGCTGACGTGCACCAGGCTGGCACGCAGGGCTTCTGGGCCCAGGGGCAGCGGGGCTGCCAGTTGCCCCAAAAACTCCCGAACTCGGGAGAACTCATAATGAGACACGCTGGCTGAGCTATCCAACAGGAATAGCAGGTCCCCCTGAGGGGCTGATGCCAGGGGACCTGGGAGAGAGAGGGAGGGTTCAATCCCAGGTGGTGGCCCCAGACTGCCCCACACCCAGGGCAGAACCCTCCACGCCTGAGCTTGCCATAAGCCGGCGCCTGCCTTCACCCAGGTGGGCCCTGCTCAGTCCACCCAAAGATCCTGGGGGGTGGCATCCCCGGGGGCAGAGGGGTCCTGAGCCAACAAGATGCCCACACTCTCAGTGAGTCCCAGTTCTGCACCCGACCAGTACCTGGGGCGTCTCTGGGCTCATCTCATCTGTAACAGAGAGCTGCCCCCTCCAAGCCCCCACACCCCCCCTCTCCTACACAGGCTGCAGCCCAGGGTCCTGGCCCAGCCCTGAGGCCTAACAGGTGAGGGCTGCTCCCTCTGGCTTGTTCTCCAGAGAAGCAGCCCCCAGACTGGAGTTCAGCCACAGCTCAGCGTCCAGGTGAGGCAACCAGTGGGGCTGGGAAGACTGGGACAGAGGTGGAAGAATGGGGGAGACAGAGCGCTGACTGCAGCCCCTCCCAGGGCTCCCGTGGCCAGGCTGGAGTCTTAAGCCCTCTTAGTGATGATGTCACCTCTCCCTGGCCCCCATCCACTGCTCACTCTGGACCCAGGAAGCAGGTTACCTGAAACAGCAGCCTGAGGGTTCATCTAGCCTCTCCGGGGGCTCCCCCTTCCTCCCAGCACCCCGGGTGGGGGGGGGGGGCAGATGGCTCCTGCGCCCCCGGGCCAAGGACTGGGAGCGATGTCTCTGTTCTGGGGTGGCCCTTGCGGCCTCAGTTCTCCCCAGTCCGGTGGGGGCGACTCAAACCTTCTTGTCATCCCCCTACTAAGGGTCATTCCAAGGAGAGGGAAACTGAGGAAGGGACAGCCTCCCCGACAGACGCCTCTCCCTCCCGTCCAGGGCCCACGACCCCGCATCTGCCCACGAGGCAGACGGCGGCCTCCACGTCCCAGCGCTCGGTCGAGCCTCCTGGGGTACCTGGGCCCGCCCGCCACAGGTGGGTGGGGCTCCCCGCGGGCCGGCCGCGAGAGCAGAACGATCGCCCCGCGCGGGCAGCACGGAGCGGAGGGGGCTCCGGAGCCCGGCCCCGCCGTGCGCCGCACTCACCGCGCTCCGCGCCGCTCCGCGCCAGCGCCAGCCGCAGGCTCAGGGCCAGGCCGAGCGCCGTCCAGGGCAGCATCGCGCACGACGGGACAGGGCGAGCCTGGCCTCCGCTCGCAGCTGGCCGCTCGCTGGCTCCCTCGCTGGCTCCTGCGCGGCTCCGCGCGCCTCCGCGCGGGCCGACTCAGGGCCCCGCCCCCTGGAGGCCCCGCCCATCGAGGCCCCGCCCCGCACGAGGCCCCGCCCCGGGGCGCGCACTCTGCCGCGTCCCGACACGCACGGGCTCCGGGGAGGCGCGCGCACGGAGGGGTTGGCGTGACCAGCAACGCCCGGGACTCGCCGAGATGCGACCGAGGCGCCCACGCTCGTGGGCGCGTGTGCTCACAGGCACTGCAGTCTCCCGTTCCGACTGTGAGGCCGTGGGGTGCCCCCCCCGCCCCCTGTCCACGGCGAGGAGCGGAGCAGAGCCCGCAGCCCGTGCCTCCGCAGTGCTGGGAATCCCTGATGCCGGCCCAAGCGGACCCAGGCAGGGGTGTGAGAGGGTGGGGGTGACACCAGGAACAGGGCACCCCCGACAAAGCCTAGGCCCTGGCCTGGACGGGACTACAGGGCTGAGAGGGGGCGGTGTCTGGGGACTAAGATGTGTGTCCCGCAGGACTAGTAACAGGGACTGGAAGGGTTGAATTTAGAAAGGACACAGGACAGAAGCTTGTGACACCTGCGGGGGGGCTTCTTGGAGCATAAAACCCCCACTTCACCTGGCTTCTTGGAGGAAGAGGCATGGGAGCTGGGGATGGCTGCATCAGGCCCTGCCCAGGGTGACCATGCTGGGCCTATTGCTGTCCCCATACACCCTGCCCAATGTGGGGCCCAGGGTCCGGGCTGAGGTCTGGTACCGTGACTGAGGACATGCCCCAGAAACCCACTGGAGTCCCCCCCTGGAGGAACCCACTGTGAGTCTAGTGTCCTGAGGTCTTGGCTAGGCCAGACCAGAGCTGGCTGGCTGCAGGGGGCACTTAGCCCCTGCAGGGCAGATTTCCTGCCCTTAGGTGCGGTGGGACAGTGTCCCCTGGGCAGGGGCTGAAGTCCAGGAGGGCCCGACCCCTCCTAAGGTGCCTCCCTGTGGGGTAACCACGGCCCTCTCCCAGCCACTCATCTCTGTGGAACGGGGGTGGGGGGGATGTCTCTGCCAGGATGTCCCCTCCCTCCAGTCCCCCCCACCCCCCGCCAGGGGATGCTTAGGGAAGGGCACGGACAGGACGCACTGGAGTTCCTTCCTCCTTTTCTAGCAGGTGAGACGCGGGGCCGTGAGACGGCTGAGCTGCACTTTGCCTAAAAAAGGAAGTGGCTCAGCTGAGCCTGAGGAGCCGGGGCAGGAACACAAGGAGGACTGTGTCCCCGCCGCCCCCACCCCTCGCCGGGAATCTTGGCAGTGGCAGTGCTGGCGCCACTCCACAGACCTCAGGCCTCGGCGGGGACCAGAGAGTGCCTGGTGCTTCCGCCGGGGCCCCGCGGAGGACGGGTGGGCTTGGGCGGCCCCCCAAGTGCAGCGAGCGCTGCCCAGAGGGGGCCCACGTGGCCCCAGCCCTCCAGCAAAAGGCTGACCAGGGCTGCTGGGAGATGGGGACTCTGAGCAGAGGCCACTGTCAGCCATCAGCAGCAGCTGGAGGAGGCCCAGAGGTCCTGCAGGGAGTTCACCCATGGGGCCTGGAGGCGACACCGCCATGTGCACACACGCAGACCCTTCTTGGCTCATCCCCCATGTCCATGAGCACCCACCTGCTGGGGCAGGGACCTGGCCAAGGCGGATCCCACCCCACCCCCACCCGTGGCAAGGCGGCAGCCCTCCCGCTTGTCCCCACACCTGCCCGGCAGGCAGGCAAGTGCACCGTCACACCAAGGCGTGCGCTGCTGGGCTGACGGGGAAGTTTCCGTCCGTTTTGGAAAAACTGAGCAGGTCTCACTGGCTGGGACTCAGGCCCTCGAGGAAGCAGCCGCCCTCCTCCCGCCAGCCTCTCCATCTGAGGGAAGAAGGGTGGGGGGCCCAGCCTCAGCTCCTCCGCCAGGGCCTCTGCCCGGCCACCTGCCCTGGTCTCAAGGTGCCCCTCAGCTCTGCTGGGAGTCACTGCTGCGCACTTGACCCCTGGGAGACTCCCCTGCCCCTTGGTCAGCTCTGCTCTGGGGCTCAGGCCACCTGCCCTGGTCTCAAGGTGCCCCTCAGCTCTGCTGGGAGTCACTGCTGCGCACTTGACCCCTGGGAGACTCCCCCTGCCCCTTGGTCGGCTCTGCTCCAGGGCTCAGCTGCCACACTGCCCCCTGCTACCAGTATCACAGTAAGTCTCCTCCTTGTGTCCTGCCCGCGCCACCCCCCCCCGCACCCCTGGCCACGGAAGACCGGGGCAGACAGAGACTCCCCAGGGAGTGTGGGGGTCAGCCAGGGGTGTGATGGTCAGGGCCAGGGCCAAGCTTGAGGCAGACGCCAGAGGAAGCACAAATAGAATGGTCCGGAAAGCTCCTCTCTGAAAGGAGACAGACCGGAGGGCCGGGGGACCAAGAGGGAGAGGCGCCAGGACACAGCGGCCCCAGCCCCCAGGCCTGTCCCGCCCCCAGGCCCAGCCGCTGCTTGGTGCTGGCGGTCTGGGGACCAGGGCGAGAGAGCAGCCTGGCCGAGGTGGCCCTGCCCCCATGGCCTTGGCCCAGTTGGGAGTCCCCGGGCATCACTTCCCGGAGCTGCCCCCCACCCCCCCTGCCTGTCTGTCCACCGGCAGGTGGAGGGGGTTCCAGGAAGCCCGGGGACACAGCTCTCAGCAGCCACCGCCCCTGCCCCCACCCAGTCCTCAGACAGCTCCTGTGGCTCCCTCCTCCACACCATCCAGGCTTCTGCAGAGAAGAAGGGCCTTTTGTCCCCAGCCCACTGTGGTCACGATGACCCCAGGCAAAAGGGCAGCTCCAGAGCCTCCGACCCCACCCCTGACCCCAGCCTAGAGCTCTCTGCTAGCCTGAAGGGGCAGCGGGGCCGGCCCCACCCGCACCCCGTGGTGGTGCCCCATGCTGTGCTGCTGTTTTTCACGCTGTTTGTATGTCACCCCTGTACCCACCAGGGGGTGGAGGAGGGACAGACACAGGAAACGGGAGTGGCCGGCCTGGGCCTGGGGCAGGGGTGTGGGGCAAGCTAAGGCCCCCTGACCCCACCCCACAACAGTAAGTGGGATGGAGGAAGGGGGTGCCAGGAGCAGCAGGGCCCAGAGGCCCCTTCTGCCACCCACACATTTTTCGAGACGCAACCTACCAGTTTGCGGTCAGGACGTGCCAGGGCCTGAGGTCCGGTCCTAGGTATCTGCAGGGCCTGGCATCCTACTCTCTGGGAGCCTAGGCCTGCACCCTGTGTCCCTAGGGCTGACCCCTACCGCCGTCCCCCGCCAGGGTGGCAGGGAAGAAGGCTAGAGGGGTGGGTGCCACCCCATCTGCATGATCACCCATCATCTCTGTGCTGGCCTGGCCACATGCTGCGCTCTGTAGTGGGGACATGCAGCCGCTGGGCAGAGCCCCTGTTGTCCCAGCACTGCCAGGTTAAGAGGGGGATGGGCAGTGTCATACTTGAAAAGATGCCTGACGACTCATCTTCCCCAGGGAGGGCAGGTGGATCAGAGGGAGGGAGGGGCTGCAGGGAGCGCTAAGACCCTGGGGTGTGTGAAAGCAATGGGGGTGGGGGGGACAGAAAGCTGGGGTGGGGGTGGGGCCCAGGCCGCAGGGCCCTCATGGGGCAGGTGAGGGCCGTGGCATGTGCAGGCGTAGGGTGGGGGCTGATGCCAGGCCTCCAAGGAGAAGCCCAGGTAGCCGCTGTCAGAGATGGAGCCCAACGGGCAGGGGTGGGAGACAGAGAGAGGCCGGCATCCGGACCCCTCCTGGGTTTTCAGCTGGCACAGGGGACTAACAGTGGTGGCCTCCCGGGGTGTCCCACCCCCGCCCTTTGGTTCCCTCTGCTGGAACTTGCTGTAGCAGGGAGGTGACCACGGCACTCTGCCCCAGCCCTAGGCGGGGTCCAGACAGGCTCGCAGGGAGGAGAGCAGGGAGGGACACACCTGTGTCAAAACCTTGGGGCAGGGAAGTCCCTGCAGGTGGGGCTGGGGCCTTAGACCTCAGAGCCAGCCCAGCCTACCCACCCCAGCTCAGTTCCTGCCCAGCACCCCTTGTCCTGCCCACATGCCTGGATCGGGGGAGGGCTCACACCTGGGCTCAAGCTGGGGAGATGAACTGGACCAATCCCCCCAAGCCCCCCTAGCTGCTCACCGCTACCTGAGGGTGTGCCCGTGGATGGATAAATGACCTTGGGCAGGTCAGGGAACCTGGCAGAAGCTCCACACTTGAGGGGTCGGGACGATGGGACAGAAACACACACACACACACACACACACACACACACACATCACAGACATGTGTGCACACACGCACAGGAACTCACCAGGCACATGCTTACAGGACACAAGCCTGAGCACCTGGGTGGGGAAGGAGCCATCATCGCCCGAAGCAGAGGCCCATCCAATAGCTCAGCACCTGCTTCCTGAGGAGTTTTGGCCCCTGGATGGGTGGAGGCGGGTCAAGGTCAGTGCTGTGAATCTACAGGGTGGGGGTTGAGGGGCCCCCTGAGGGAGGAGAGCAGAGACTCCATCAGGATGGGGGCTAGGCCTGGGGGTGCTGAGGACTTGAAAGGGGCGTCTGTCAGGGGCTCCATGTTGGACAAAGATTTCGAGACCGAGATTTGTGGGGTCCAGGTGGGGTCCTGCCCAGGCAGGGGCATGGAAGGGCTGGGAAAGGTCATCGGAATGATAGGCCTTGAGGGAGACCCTTGTGGCTGGAGGGCCCAGGCTCCCTCCCCCTTACCTGGAGTCTGTCCAGATGGAGGCAGGGGAAGAAGACCTAGGACCTAGGACACATAAAAGGACCGAAGGTCCTGTCCTGCCACACCCCGAGGGGCCTCCTTCTGGTTCTCTCTGGTGGGTCAGCCCCTGGCCCCCAGCATGCTGCTCCCCCTGTCCCTGACAGCTGGCCCTATAAAAGCAGGCCCCTAGGCCCCTCCTGTGAACCGCCCACAGCCCCCCACAAGTGTTCCTGTTGTGAGCGGTGGACAGGAGCTGGGGCTAGAGCAGAACTTCCCAGGGGCGTCAGGGGTGGCTTGGAGTGCTGGGACGCACCGCAGGAACCCCTCGGGCCCAGGCAGCTGAGCTCCTCACCGCAGCTGCCCGCCCCCACCAGGCCCAGCTGTTGTTTTGATGACTCCGGGGCCAGACGGATCCTCAGGAGAGTCCCCATCCTCGATGCCGGGGCCAGAGCCTGCCCAGCCCTGGGCAGGAAGGGAAGGAAGGCGGCCTTGGACCAGGCCAAGCTATCCTTGGCGGCTGGGCGGCTGGGCAGGCTCCCATCTGACTAGAACAGCATCAGAGCTGGGCATAGCACGACGACTGGAAAACCTGGAGGATGCCTGCTGGGCCCGAGCCAGCCCCAGACCCGGCCATGACATGAGCCCTGACCCTGGCCACACCTTGAACGCTGAGCCCTGTCCCTGCCGGTTGCAGGCAAAGTCCTGATGGCTAGATTCTTTACAAGACTCTGGACCCGTTCCAAGCAGCACACACTTTTAATATCCTGCTGGGCTTACAAGAAATAAGTATCTCCAAGGCCCCCCAAAGTTAAAACACTGCAAGTAAATAAGTAGACAGAACAGTGCGCAGAGACACGGGGTGACACAGCAAAACAGATGGGAAGGCAATGGGTTCTTGGAGACGGGGGCCAGAGAGCCACAGGACAGTCAGGGACACCCGCGTGGGTGCTGCACAGTGGCTACCAGAGCAGGTCCCCATGGGGGCCAGGCCGGTGGTGCCTTGCACAGAAGCCTCTCTGGAGGAAAGTGGCCTCAAGATTTTCACACGTATGGGCTGACAATCAAAAATCAGCAAGCATTCAAAAAAAAAAAAAAAGAAAAGCAATATGCTCTCAGTGAGAATCAGCAGAAGCAACACAGCCACCGGAGACCACCCCCCATGACTAAGAATTGGAATTGTGGGAGTTCTCTGGTGGTGCAGTGGCTGAGGCTTCGGTGCTCTCAACGTTGCGGCCTGGGTTCGATGCCCAGCCAGGGGACTACCCACATACAAAAAAGAAACAAACAAACAAAAAAATATACAATGGATGAGAGGCAGAACTGAAGAGACCATGGCTGAGAATTCACCAGAACTAGGCTGACCAGATGTGTACCATTTTCAACGGAACAGAAAAAACCCCGGTTCTGTCCTGTTCAAAACGACCCACCGGGTTAGCCTATCCAGAACCAATAAAATATATGATTCCCTGGGAACAGGAAACACCCGATACACCAAATGGATAATTAAGAACATTCACAACTAGAAACAAGCACAGAAGGCGCAAGACAGAGATGTTTGTTTGTTTGTTTGTTTGTTTTGGTGGTTCCCTGGCTAGGAGTCGAACCCAAGCCGCAGCATTGACAACGCCGAAGCCTAGCCGCTACGCCACCAGGGAACCTCAAGACAGAGATCTTAAAGTTATCCAGAGAGGACAGACAGCCCTCACCCTAACTAAATGTTAACCCTGGGCTCGGGCTGACCCCTGCTCGGGTCTCAGGATGAACTCTAACCTGGTCTCCAGATGAACTCTAACCTGGTCTCCAGATGAACTCTAACCTGGTCTCGGGATGAACTCTAACCTGGTCTGGGGATGAACTCTAACCTGGTCTCCAGATGAACTCTAACCTGGTCTGGGGATGAACTCTAACCTGGTCTCAGGATGAACTCTAACCTGGTCTCAGGAGGAACTCTAACCTGGTCTGGGAGGAACTCTAAC
>PVJL010002147.1:0-212957 GCA_004026885.1 Lyroderma lyra | reverse complement strand
CTGCCTTGAGAAATCACTCAGTTTCTTCAACAAAAAAATTCAAGGGGAATAAAAGGGAAGAATGAAAGAGAAATAATGTCACTTACTTGTAACTTACAGAACTTATTTGAATATGGATTCTGAGAACTGCAGAAAACTCAGCATGGAAACTCCACTCCAAGCCTGGTCCTAAAAGTCCTGACCAGACTTTCATGTGGCTTCCAGCAGCTTAAGGCCATATCCCCGGGACAACCCAGTGCCTCCTGAATTTCTATTTGGGAAAGTTCAGAGCTGTCCAAAATATTGCTGTTTGTTCTAGCCAGCAGCTAACATAGGCCTCTGACCTCCCTTTGGAGCATTTACTAAAAGAAGGACTACTAATTGTGAATCCTCCCTCTGTCCCTTTGAGATACATATGAGGGCTGTCTGGAAAAAACCCTGCCATAACTGTCTCTATTTTTCATATTACATGGCTGGATACTTTGCACACAGTCCTCATATGTATAATGTATAACTCTAGAGTGTCTGTCTCAAAGACCTCAATACCATTCCTTTGAAACAGCATCAGGAAGCAGAAGGCTTCTGTCTTCCAGCCTCTGAGAGGGTAGGACCCTAACTTCCACAATTTCCAGTTGGCAGGCACTGCTGGCTTAGTCACAGTTACAGTGACCACGCTTTGTAATTTTCCACGTGAGTCTTTCTGTCCTCTCCGCCCCTCTTCTCCCTTTAAAACACCCAAGTGCTTACCTCTTTCCCCTACTATCAGTAGTCACTAAATAAATTGTTTTCACTATTTTATTGTTCTTTATTAAATTTATTGGGGTGACATTGGTTAGTATGTTTTCATACTATTATTTCACTTGGTTTATCTTTGACATTTCTAACAACATTAAAAAAATCATGAAGGAGTTCCCTGGTGGTGTAGTAGCTTAAGACTTCGGCGCTGCCGCTGTCAGCACTGCGGCCTGGGTTCAATTCCCGACCAGGGAATTACCCACGTACAAAAAAAAAAAAAAAAATCATGAAGCAATCAGGGATATTTTTATATTGACTAGATATTTAATGATATGAAATAATTACTATTAGGTTTTTTTTTAAAGCTGGGATAATGGTGTTTTGATTATATTTTCCAAAATAATAATTAGGAAGAAATCTTTCGGGAACATTATTGCTCCTCACTGCTTCTAACATTACCACTCTTGACCAAATTAACATCCTCTCTTGTGGAAATTTTACTATTGCCTCTTAAATAATAGGGCTGCTTCTGTACCCCTCTCCACCTCACCCTCTCACCAGTCTGTTCTCTACGGGGCAGCCAGAGAGATCATGGGAAAATGTGCCATACCCTGCCACTTCCCATCTCATCGGAGTAAAAGCCAAGTCTGTTCAATCTATAAGACCTCATCCTCCATGACCTCTGTGACCTCATGTCCTACTCTCCTGGTCGGTCCACTCCAGCTACACAGGCCTGGCTACCTCTGTAACAGAGCAGGCAGGTCCAACTTTAGGGTTTTGGCATTATTTCCCCCCTGCCTAGAACCCCAGATATAAAGTACATTCATGTCTCATTTCCTCACTCCCTTCAGGTCTCTGAGACTTTCCCTGACCACCTTGCATAAATTAGTAATGTCCCATTCTTGACACTCCTTATGTTTCCTGCTTTCTTTTTCTCCATAGCATTTATCACCATCTGACATATTCTCTATTTCCTTCTATGGCTGATATCCCACTAGAACATAAGCTATGTGAGAGTAGAAACTATTTTGCTTATTACTGTATATCCAGAACTTAAAATAGTTTCCTGCCTGTAATTGGCACCAACTAAATGCTTTTATTTTTGTTTTTGTCTTTTTGAAAGAGTATAGGAATGACTTACTGTGTGTGGTCGTAATTGTGTGATAAGAATTGATAACCACATTTCTGTGCAACTGAAAAAAGGCCTTTTCAAGTCTCCTGGCATCCTTCCCAAGGAAGAATGTCCCTCACTTCTCCAGGTAGAAGAAAGCCTCTCATGGGCAGGGCTTTGGGCCAATTCCATGCACTGTCCTTGTGACATCCCCTGCTCATTGTGTCATTGACACTGATGTTTTCCTTGAACATACTGTGAGCACTCAGAAATGCCCTGAGGATTATACTAATGGGAATTGCTGCTGCTAGAGAAGTACCCCTGTCGCTGGGACCCCACAACCCGGTGACCCTTCTGAACTAAACAGCTCTCTGATATTTTTCCAACAGGAGTATTTGGCAAAGGGAGGCACCCTCCACCCAGGGGTGATTTTGGGGAACCTCTCTGACGGGCTAAGAGATAATACCTCTCTGGAAAAGCAGCTCTTAGCTTACTCTTGGACTCTTGTCAAAACCAGACACCTGAATGTGTTAAAATATGAGGGTGTCTGGAAAGTATCCAGCCATGTAATATGACAATGTTATATTTACAATGGCTAGATTTTTTTCTGGACAGCTCTCGTACTCACCCATAGAGGCCTGTGACTGAAGGTTGGGGGTGGGTAGGTTAACTCAAACGCAGCAACTAATAATGTGGGGAGGGCCCAACAAGCCTCACTTATCAGATGGAAGTGTTATAATATATTTACGTCTGCAGCTGGCCTGGCCCCCACTGGCATTTTCAACTTCACGTAATGAAAAAAAGGAATAAATAAATAAATAAATAAATAAATAAATAAATAAGGCGGCTGCACCTTGGGAGAAATGTTGTCTTCCATTCCATAGCTTGAGGCAAAACCACCCACTCCATGGGGCTGTCAGGCCTCTCACAGAGGTTCTGCTGAGTGCCCACGCCAGATTCACTGATGGTTTGGCGAAGCTGAAACCCATGGTGTCCACTGGGCTGCTGTGGCTGTTCAACATCAGAGCCAGATGTGTGGAATGGAAAACAGATGTGGTCACTCCACTCAGGCAGAACGCAAAGACTTCCTCACAGCTCCAGCCAATATTCCTTGTGAACCTTGTTATATTTTTACTGATTCTTGGGCTCTAGCTGTTGGGTCTGCTGCTTGGAAAACTAGAGACTGGCAGATTGAAGACTTCCCTTTGGGGGCTATGAACCATGGAAACAAATCATGGCTGCTGATGGAACTGTCTGAGTCACCATGTAGGTGCCCACGGTAAGGGTCCATTCTCTAATGAGACCAACTGGATTCAAGCTGCAGATTGTGCCTATACTGCCCAGACTTTTGCTGCCTGGACCTACCATTGAACCAGACACAAAACACACCTACCACCATAGGTTAGGCACCAAGTAAAGGACTCTGTGTTTCATATATGCCAGCTACTACTGCATGCCAGGCCTGTGACTCCCAATTAAAGTCTCTTGGTTCAGGAGGCCCATTGCACAGGGTAGAGTAGTTTGAGTCCATGGAATCTTTGACCACCTCCTGGGGCTTCTGGGGGGTAGTTCAGCACTGTTAACATTGTTTTAAGTTTATAGTGTTGCCATCTCAGTTCAATCAATTATCTCTGGCCCAATCATTGTGGCCCTTAAAACTAATCTTTGTTATGTTTCTGGCTTTCCAGATATTTGCAGTCTAATGATGATACGCCTTTGATCACAACGGGCTCTCAAGCCACTCAAGGTATTAATGGACCTTCAACACTGTCCACCATCCACATGCAGCATCTGGATTATTGATGCTGCATGTGGATGGTGGACAGTGTGGAATGGGGACAACTGCCTCCTCAAATATCACCTCAAAATAATTTCCAACCCTACGGCCATCTTCTCCTCCTGGTCATAAAAAGAATAAAATCCTGCAATTTGCGACAACATGGATTGAGCTTGAGGGCATTATGCTAAGTAAAATAAATCAGACAGAACCACAAATACCGTATGATCTCACTTACATGTGAAACAAACAAACAAACCCCCCAAAAACCCAAGCTCATAAATACAGAGAACAGGTTAGAGGTTGCTAGAGGCAGGGGTTAGGAGGTGGGCAAAATGGGTAAAGGGGGAAAAAGGTACAAACCCCTAGTTATAAAATAAATAAGTTATGAGGATATAATTAATGTATGGCATGACCACTATAGTTAACAATACTGTATTGCATATTTGAAAGTTGCTAAGAAAGTAAATCTTACAAGTTCTCATCACAAGAAAAAAGTTTTTTTGGAACTATGTAAGGTGACAGATGTTAACTAGACTTACTGTGATGATCATTTTGCAATATATGTAAATATCAAATCATTATGTTGTACACTTGAAATTAACATGCTATATGTCAATTATGCCCCAATAAAATTTTTAACATAAAATATTCTTGGTTTTTTTTGTTTGTTTGTTTGTTTGTTTGTTTGTTTTTTGCTTTTTGGTATGTGGGCAGCTCCCTGACTGGGAACCGAACCCAGGCCGCAGCACTGACAGCGCCAGCGCCGAAGCCCCAAGCCACTACACCATCAGGGAACTCCTAAAATATTTTTGTATCCATACTTAGAGAGTATAGAGTTCATTATTATTATTGCCCTTTTCCAGGATCTTATAATGCTTTTATTCTAATTATCTGCCACATGTTTTCTAAACTGGCTGCACCATTTTATATTCCCACCAGCCATGTGTCAGGGTTCTGGTTTTGCCACATCTGTTTTATGTCAGTCTCAGCCTATCTTGTGGTGAGCCCCCACAGACATTTCCCTGGCTGGACCAACTCCTGTGGGTGTTTTTTTCTCTGTGATAGCAAGGTGCACCTCAGCGACAACCATTACAGAACTTTGAAACAGCAAGGTTCACAAGTCCTGGAGAGCACACACCATGCCTGAGGGCTACACAGCAAGGTCTGAGGGGGAGGGAAGGAAACCATAGATTTGTGGTTCTGCCTTTACTAGGGTGGAGGGTGCAGTACCTAGGGTTTCATGGGTTTGCTCTTTATTGGTAAGTTTAAAAAAATAAGAGCAGGGATTAGGGCATGGGAAGAGAAAAGCAGGGGCCATTCAAGAGGTCAGTTACCCAGGTTACCCAGGGCTCTTAAAAGGGAGACTTCGTGGATAGGGATGGCTTGGTTCCTTATCTAGTTGTTTAGAGAGCAATATGTTTATTAAATTGGATGTCTTTGACATGTGTGCCTCGGCAAAAAAAAAAATCTTAATCTCAGACAGTTAAACTACAAGATCCTTGCTGATGGTTATTATTGTATAGTCCAGAAGAGCTACCATAACAAAATAACTACAGATGGGGTAGCTTAAGCAACAGACATTTATTTTTTGAACAGTTTTGGAGGCTACAAGTCCATGATCAAGGTGCTTGCAAATTTGATTTCTGGTGAGAGCTCTCTTCCTGGTTTCTCTTGAATAGGACATCAATCCTATTCAAGTAGGGCCTTGCCTTTATGACCTCATTTAATTTTAATTAATTCCCTATAGGCCCCATTTGCATAAGCAGTCATATTGGGGGTTAGACTTCAACATAAAAATTTGGTGGGAGGGACACAATTCAATACATAACATTTCTGCTCTCTGCTTCTCCCAAATTCATGTCCTTTTCACATGCAAAATACATTCACCCCAACCCAATAGCGCTCCAAATTTTAACCCATTCCAGCATAAGGTCCATGTCCAAAGTCATATAGATATCATCAGAGTTGAAATTGGAGTCATCCTGAGGCAATATTCCACTCTAGCTGTGAGTCTATGAAGAGAAAACAGCTTTGCCTCCTGACCCCATGGTGGGAGTAGCAGCCCTGAGAATCTCTGAATCACCTTTGGGGTTATTCTCCCTTTTCTTAAAGGATAAAGCATGTCGAATAGCTCTATTATCCTGTTCTGTAGAATCCCAGGAGTCCAAAATCCTCCTTTTACAAAGCTGTCCTTTTTAAAATCCAGCCTCTGTTCCCTTTGGTCCAAACGGGCAGTGTCTCTGTTGGTATAATCCCATTCCTGCTCCTAGCTTCTGCCGACGTGGCTGATTAGCTCCGTGGTTAATCGTGGATGACTTCCTAATGGAGTAATCGTCTAGCCATACACTCGGTGTTCTCTCTAGAATAAGCTTTCTTATGTTTGCAACATGGATAGTCTGAGAACTTCCCAAATCTTCAAGTTCTGCTTCCTTTTCTCTTACTCTTTCCTTCTTTTTACTTCTCTTGCCTTTTACTGTAAGCAGTAAGGAGAATCCAGTGCACACTTTCAACACTTCACTTAAAAGTCTTCTCATGTAAATATCCAAGTTCATTGCTTGTGAGTTCTACCTTTCACAAAACACCAGAACACAATTCAGCCAGGTTCTTGGACATTTATAACAAGGATCATTTTTCCTCCAGTCTCCTCACTTCAGTCTGGGACTTTAACAGAAGCACCATTAACATTTATGGTTTTACCAACAGTCCCTTCAAGGCAATCTAGGCTTTTCTAGCATTCACCTTTAAATTCTTACAGTGTATGCCCATCACCCAGTTCCAAAGCCATTTCCATATTTTCCTATTTTTGTTACATTAGCACCCCAATGCATGGTATCAAAATCTTTCCTGGTCAAGGTTCTCCAGAAAAACAGAACTGTTAGGATATTTAAGGAATTGGCTCATGGAATTATGGAGGCTGACTAGTCCCAAGATCTGCAAAGTGAATTGGCAAACTGGGGATCCAGGAGAGCTGATAGTGTAGTTCTGGCCCAAGTCAGAAGGCCTGAGAACCAGGAGAGCTGATGGTGTTGTTGAAGTCTGAAGTCTGGCAAGCTCAAGACCAGGAAGAACGGATGTTTTAGTTTGATTCTGAAGGCGGGAAGAAGCTAATGTCCCAGTTCCAAGGCAGTCAGGTAGAAGAAAATTTCTCTTATTCTAGAGGGGTCTTTTTGTTCCATTTAGGTCTTCAGCTGACTGGCTGAGGCTCACCTACATTATGAATGTCAATAGTTTTTACTCAGGTCTCCAGAACAAATGTTAATCTCATCCAAAACTCCTTCCCAGAAACACTCAGAATAATGTTTGTCCAAATATCTGGGCACCCCATGACCCAGTCAAGTTGACAGAGAAAATTAACCATCACAGTTATTTCCTGTCTTATTTATAATAACCATTCCAATTCATGTGACATGATATCTCACTACGGTTTTCATTTGTATTTTCCTAATGACTAATGGTGTTGAGCACATTTTCAAATGCTTAATAACCATTTGTATATCTTCTTTGGTGAAAGATGAGTTATCATTGCTCTTTTTTTTCTTTCTATTTTTTATTGGGTTGTTTGTCTTCTTATTGCACCTAATATATTTTATGATTAATTTTTTTCTTGTGAGCTCATTTATTGACACTTTTTATGTGGGAGCTCTGGGTGTCAGGTTGAAGGTGTACTTCTCCTGGGAGGATCTGTGTTTACTTTTGCCTGGAACCCAAAGGTACTACATACAGACATGGGTCTACTTCCAATCAAATCCTCCCTGTAGTTTTTAGGCCAAGTAGGTAATGTAATTTTCTGCTTTTAATTTTGCTGAGGCTCTGGTGACCTTATTTTTAAACAACAACAACAACAACAAAAATCAGGATACATGGAGAATGGAAGTGCTTATGGGACCAAGGGCAAGAGTATTTGATGTCATGAATTCCTGTGAAATCCAGATTGTATATAGTTATAGGGCCATCCTTACCTTGAGTTCTAGAGCCTGGCAGGGCCAAGTAGACAGAATTTAATTTTATGAAAATATCATCTGTAATTTAATTTTAAATACTTTAAACAGCATGAAATGTGTGTGTACTATTTTTAACCAATATCCTAGGGGTGGTTAATTAACAACTGATGTGTCCTGATGAGGAAAATAAATTTCAGGAAAGGTTAACTGTTGCAAGATTCTAAGCAGATGTCCACACTTTAGAGAACTTCAACCTTTTTTTTTTTTTTCAGATTTTTTTTTTTTTTTTTTTTAATATGGGTAGTTCCCTGGCTGGGAATCAAACCCAGGCCGCAGCAGTAACAGCGCTGAAACCTAGCCACTATACCACCAGGGAACTCCTTGAACTTCAACCATTTTTATGTCCAATTAATGCTGAGACTATACGGATTTTTCTTTGGTGAAATAAGTAGTATTCGTGATGTACGAATTGGCTACAAATATTGCACAGAGGCCACATACTCTTGCATGACAAGATATAGACATCTAGGGAACCTAATGTGTATACCCTTTGTAATGGAGCTCTGGTTTAGATTATAAAATGGACAGCTTCAAAAAATTATCTGAGGATTGCTATTGGGAAGATCTGCTGAACTCCCCCCTAAAATATTACTTCCTGAGTATGGGAATCTTTTATGAAGGGGTGGTTAGAGTACCTATAAAGACAGGAATCTGAGAATTTATCAAAGTTACAGAACAGAACAGTTTGTGTAACTCTTTTTGAGTGTGCTTGCTACTAAATACAAGAGCAACAGAATGCTTCTGCCTATATGTTATTATAACATTATAAGGTAGGAAGGTTGTGGGGTAGAACTCACAGTGTTATAATCCATACTTGTGTAATGTTAAATAACATCTACAAAGAGCTAAGGGGTATCCTGCCAACAGATTCCTGCTTTAGAAATCATTCTGCTCCAATAATTTTCAAACTCTATTCTGATTTGGGAAGGAGAGTGGAGTCCTTGAATGTATGGATTGAAACAAAGTATGAGATATCTGAGGCTTGGAAAAGCCTTCTTTTGCCTATTTCATGCTGAGAATTTGCACATCTCTACAGCCTAAGCCAAGATCTCTGGAAGCTTGACCCCAATCATCTCAGAAAAACTGAGATTGGCGAGGGGTGCAGTTATTTGCCAAAATGGTTAGGAAAGAAAAATAAATCTTTATTTCCTTGGGTGAGAATACTCTGTAATTGCAGAATTAGCCACCAATGCATTTATATAGTTTGAAGATAGCTCTTCTTGGCTCATAGATTCAGGCATCAATAAATAACGATAGGCAACATTTATCGTAGGCAATTTTCTCCTGGGCTAAGCATTTTACGTACATCTCATGAATGTGTATGTACATTTTCATACAACCCTATGAATGGATGCTTTTATTGCTATTTTATATATAAAGAAAATGGGGGTACAGAGATCACATAATTAGGTATTTGAACATTACTCTTTCCGCTTCACCACTGATATCCCTGTTTCCTCTAATTGAGAAGGATGGGGCAAGTCAACCGAGCTACATCTGTTTACAGTTGCCCAGAAAAAGGGAGTCAGGATTTTAAAGAAAGTAACACATTTTAACGCCTATGTTCACTCCTAACTTACAGATCCCCACAACCAGCACCGCTTTGGGATGAACCTCCTTAGAGCGAGGCTGCTAGAAAGGGGGAGGCTCTTTATGTAAGCAGGCCAATGAAATGGCTGGATCTTGTGAGCAGCATGTCGTTTGGCCAATGGGCTCAGGCGCTGAGGCCGCGTGAAGACCGGAAATTGCTAAGCATGTGGGTCCTTGGGCAGTGCTGGGGCGTTGATCGCTGAGTTCTACTGAGGCTCACAGAGGCAGCCGGGAGAGGGCTCGGGCCCTGGTGAGTGGACAGGAGGCAGGTGTGAGAGACCAAGGTCGCTTCCTTTCAGGCCGGTGGCCTTTCGCTCAAGCTCGTGGTGGCGAGTGGCGGTCCCTCCACGACCATTGCAGACATCCTCCCCCAACCCCCAGGTGCAAGGTGTTCTGGGCCGTGTGTGGGGCCGGAAGTCGTTATTTGAGGCTGGGTGTGTGTATGTGGGAGGACGCAAGACTTCGAAAAGGTGAGAAGCTGGTGGCCGGAGGAGGGGACTCACGTGGGGCTTGTTTGTACGTGAGTGTTATTTGGAACGAAATGGTGGGCAAGACCTCCCGGTTTGGGGAAAGGTACTTTTTTTTCTGAGGTGGAAGGAGGGTAGGATTTTCCTTCAGGGGCCTCCTTTTGGTTAGGCCCGAGTCCTAACCCTGACCTCACTCCTGAAGTGGGGAAGGTAGGCCTCGCCTGTGCTGGCACTGGACCCTGTTGGCCCTTGTAGTCAGCCACCTATCTGCTTACTAATTAGAATCCACAGGAAGGGAGGGCACTCTGGAGGAGGTGTCCACATTTCTAGACCTGATGTTGGAGGTGAGGGATGGGTGGAGAAAGAGGAGGATTCCAGAAATCTTGTAATTGGCAGGTATTACAGTGCCTCTCAGTATGTACAGGTTAGGGTTAGGTTCTAATTGTTCTGGATTCTTCCAGTGATTTGGGGAAGGAGTGAGCAAAGAGGCCAGGCTAACTGGAAAGGAGTTTAAGCAAATACAGGAGAGAACTGTTCTGGTCTTTGAGGAAGAGAGGCATATCCTGCCATTTTAGTGTAAAAGTTTAGTTAAAATAATTTTGTCAGATCCAGAACCACCTCCACCTACAGTATTGACTTAGGAAATGTGTATTAGTCTTTTTTTTTTTTTTTTTTTTGTATGTATGGCTTCATTTCTGTCTAGCTAATACTTAACGACAGGTTTGCAAAAAGGTTAAGAAGAGGCTTGTTTAACATTTCAATTAAGAAAGATTCTTCAGAGATCGGGGTGGATCAGGACAATGAAGGGAGACCCTTAAAGAAGGAGTCCTAAAATCTATAGGTTATAAAGTGATTTTAAAGAGGCCTAGTGGACCTGAGAATTGGGGGCAGGAAGAGCCTCATCCCTGGTTACTTGGGGGAGAAAGTTAGTAAATGTAAGCTGAGATTCAGCAGGTATTGTAGGCTCAAAGCAGAAAGGTCTGTACCCTGGAGACCTCTGTTCTAATGAAGTTTGAAAAGAGAGGAATTAGATAAAGATGCAGAGAAGCAACTAAAGAGGTCAAGGAGGAGATGGAATAGTGTAATGTGATAATGGACTGGAAAAAAATTAGGACTTTGGTAAAGGAAAGAGGCCAAAAACAAAGCAAAACCCATAAGTATTCATTGATAGAATAGTTTAATGATATGGCTGTGTTAACTATAAACTTTCTTATGCTCATACACAAAAAGTACCCTTCTACCACAGGTAGTTAACATGTAGGGCTGGGTTTTCTGAGAGGCTGTTTGGGTAGAAAATACAGGAATATTCAAGGAGAGCTTGGCCTCTAAGGGATTGCTAATGGAGAGTGTTAAAAATATTCTGGGCTAAATAGAAGCTTTTGAAGTAAACATAACATAGGAGGCTGGTTGTATCACTGGTCCGACACAAAGTAAGTTTTTTTATTTTTCTTTTTAATGCTCTGTGAGTCTGTCTTGAAGGAAAAGGAAAACAATTGGGAATCTTTAATCTTTATAAAATGCCAGCAGGTAACTAACCAGACAGGATTGACATCCGTGTTCTCTGCAGCCCTTCAATGGATCCTGTCCGACCACGCTTCAGGAGCCCTTTTTCTGTGCACCCATCTCAATGTGTACGGATGCCAGGCTCTTGGCTACAAACTTCTAAACCTTTGGACTCAACTTTGGGCAGGGCAAGACCTGTAGGCAGAGGCCATGTATTTGGAAAGCCAGGGGAACCAAGCCCACAGAGTGGACCAGCACAAAGGGTAAGACCGTATCTGGACACATAATAGCAGCATACAGCTTATCATGAGGAAATAATGGATTTCAGAAGTGCTTAGAAAGCTGTGAAGTCCTATACAAAAACAAGGGTTGTTTTTTGTTTGTTTGGGTTTTTTGTTTTTTTTTTTTAAGTAGTTGCTTCTAGGCATGTATTTTAAATACTGGAGTTGAGAGTCTGGAAAAAGTGCCTCATAATGAATGCTAGGTGGACTTCTGTAAATGCCTTAGTCCTCTAGCTTATATACATGTAAATCCATACATAAGTGGTAGGTTTAAAGATACAATGTTTCACTCTTTTATGAGTGATTATAGAATTTTAATCTGAATTTGGCTCTACGGTATTAATAGCCACTCTGGCCTGTGAGGTAATACTTGTTAAGAATGGTTCCTTTCAGAAGGCTCTTTGCCCAAATCTTAAGGAAAAAGAGGATCTTCAGCTGTTGTTACTGCTTGTATGTGCATCTTTAACCTCCTAATTATATAGTAATTTTAAGAATGACATTTGCCTGTAATTAATAAATTTCAGAGAATAAAGCATTAACATATACATATAGTAAGAACATAATAATGCAGTTATGACCATTTTAAGTAGGGTTGACGGTTTCAAATACAATGTTCTATAAAAAGAAAAATTGATGACAGTAATCCTACATTTTTACTCAGATGAATTGCATGAGTATGTAAGTGGCAGCTTGAACTGTTATAACAGTTGTAAACTGTCAAGCCTGCTACAGGAAAACAGTAGCAAGTTTTATTGGAAGTTAAAAAAAACAGACACACCTCTGATACCTTTAAATGATCCAGCTTTTTAAAAAATGTATTAACTAGTACACTTGTTCCCCCTTGGGTATACTGGTCCACCTTGGATTTATGGAAAATGAACCAGAAAAATAGAAAAGTTAATTCTGTTGTGTTCTCTTCTGTTATACTATACCCCAAATCATGGGCTGTAACTATGCATAAAAACCTAATATGGCACAGTTATGTGTTTTTTAAAAACTAAGTATTTAAAAAATTTTATGAGATATTTTTATCCTTTCTTGTAGCATTTATAGAATTTAAAGAAGATGATTTTTATTTTTATTATTTACCAAGACTTTAAGGAAACCATCAGGGTTTTAAACTACATTTTGGAATGACTTTATTTTTTGACTTTGGAAATAGGCATCTGTGGGTTTGGTCTCCATGTTTCGAGGACTGGACCTTGAAACAGTGTCCTGGACCCCTCCAAAACAGGAAATGCCTTCTTTAGGTATGTGGAAAAGTAACTTGAGAAAACGCGGTGGTATTTTTGACTGCTTTGTTCCTAAATACATGCAGTTAATCTTCAGAAAAATAACTATACAACATGTTCAACTCACAGTTATAGCTGGAGTTTGATCCTTCCATTCAGGTAGAGGCATTTTAGGTCAAGGCCTGTCTACCAGTGTGATGCACAAGGGCAAAGAAGAATCCCATCCCACTTTTCCGGATCCGTCATTATTGGCAGCTGGGGATAACAAGATGGCAGAAGCCTCCATTGGTTGGAATAGGTGGGTAAAGTTGCCTTTTTAGAGAACCATCAAAATCAGATGAAATATTTCTGTGAGTCCAAAGGAAAACTTTAAAGAGGTTGTATTATCTCACAAACAATGCATGGTTTTATATTAAACAATGGATACTTTCCAAGAGTAGTCAGCAGCTATGGATCCAATCAGTAATTGGAAAAGGGTAAGAAAGTAGTTCTCCACTGCGCAATTCACAGTTTCGTTTGCACTCTTAAGTTAAACTGATTGAATTGGTTCTTTAAGTGAGTCAAACTCCCACCTCAATTATTCCATGGAAGTTGTCCCTGAGAGTAAATATTAGTAGCAGTTGGTAAGTGAGTCATGTTGGCATATTGGACATGGAAAGAATTCCCAAGGCTTGGGTCCTTCTTGCTAACTCCCTCAGGAAGGGAATGTAAACTTGTAGGAATCATTTTGATGGGGCAGAGATAGAAGCATAATTTTAAAAGTCTTAATTTGCCTCTTCAACATTTCAGAATGCTTGGAAGAGGAAATTCAAATATGTCTGTATTACCGTTGGGAAGAGCAGCTGGTGGTATAGGAAGAGGCATGTTCAAGGCTCCCAGTGCTGTCAGCGTGACTTCTCAGGGTCCTACCCAGCAACTGTCACCGCCACCTCCTCCCTCACCGCAATCTCTGGATCGCCTTCCTTTGGGGACTGCAGAATACAAGGAAAAGTAAATCAGGAGCATGGCCTTCTGCTTGGTAGTGAAGTGATATGGGAGGGGACCTTCTCATGGCATTAGAAATGCTGTTACTGTTGTGTCTGAAGCCCTCCATGGGTAGTAGATTCTACAGGGTTGTTCGTTCTGTTTTTTTGTTCTGGGGAGAATGACAAAGAGGTGCGACAATTCCTGATGAAGTGAAATGAGGTTAATAATATAGATAGTACCAGAGAGTAGACTTAAGACTTTTCATTTCCTTCCCAATTCATACATAGAGAATTCCTTCTCATATTCCTTGAAGATAAGGAAATCACTTAGGAAAAATATTGTAGCAATTAATTTTTCTCTATGGAATTAATTCTCATGTTCTTAGCTGGCCTACTTTATTCTTTCTTTTTTGTTTTTTTGTTTTTGTGGTAGGGGTTGTTTGGTTTTTTGTTTTTGGTATGTGTGGGTGCTTTTGCTTTTTATTTTCCAGACAGCCTCTTGTGAAGCAAGGTTCGAAAGGAATACCTCAATCTTTGGGATTGAACCTTATCAAAATACAGTGTCATAATGAAGCAGTTTATCAATATCATGTGACTTTCAGGTATTCATGGCTTTTCTCTGTCTTCACTTAGCAATAATGAATAATTTCCCTGGAATCACTTAATATTTTTCTGTATAATTTCTGATGAACCTCTCCCCCACCCCTACAGTTATGCGCGGACTCAGATCTTTGCAATAAATTTAAGGTTTTAATTTAATATGAGGTCGGACAATCAATTTCATGAACTCATCCTAGAAAAAGTGCTCCATACCTCATTGCTAAATATCACTATGGTCACCTTTGAAGTACTCCCCTTGGTAAGCTATGCTCTGACGCCAGCGCTTAGTCCACCCTTCAAAGCAGTTTTTGGACTTCTTTTTGGAATGGCCATCAGAGCTGTCATCATACCAAGGTTGCGACACCTTGCCAAGTTGTTTGTACAGTGCTGCCAACGTAAGTGTACAGTGGCAAGTTTGCAAACTGAATTGTCAGATTTTGGGGATGATGACAGCTCTGATGGCCATTCTAGAAAAAAAGTTCCAAAATTGCTTTGAAGGGTGCACTAGGCGCTGGGGTTGGTGCATAGCTTCCCAAGGGAAGTACATCAAAAGTGCCCATAGTGATACTCAGCAATGAGGTATGTAGCAGTTCTTCTAGGATGAGTGGGTGAAATTAACTGTCCGACCTCGTGCAATACGTGCAGTTTTTCTGCTTGAGATTAGAGGTGAATTTACTGTGAATTGAAACTTAAGTTCAGGACCTTGTACTTGGCATAGATCCCTTCCATGGCCTTTTAACTTATTTTTTATTTGTAATTTTGTATTTCTCTCCTTAAAGTGAGTCTCTCTTTCCTAGTGGTATCCTCAAAAGCTGGATCCTCCTTGCATAAATCTCATACCAGTATTTGATGGCTTTCAGTGACAGTCTAGGGTTAAATGTGAGGATGAGAAAATCAGAGAAAATAACTTTAATGTTATATCAGTCACTTTAGGAGTGATCATACATTTTAAAAATTAACTATTCAGGGGTTCCCTGGTGGTGTAGTGGCTAGGTTTCGGTGCTCTCAACGCTGCGGCCTTGGTTTGATTCCCAGCCAGGGAACTACCCCCCAAAAAACCCCAAAAAACAACAACAAAATTAAGAATTCATATTAGTTTTTGTTCTCTTAAATCTCAGAAGAGTTATTAACTGGAATTATGAAAGTGAATTAGTGTTTTGCAGTGTCTTTGGAGAAACTAGGAAGATAGAAGACTGTATTTTTAAAGGACAGCTACCAGTTGGTACAAGAGAAGGAAGTGAAATGAAAGAGAGAAGAAAGGAACAGTTAGGGGGAAAATACCCTGAATACAGGTTGTAAAGACCAAAGGAAGGGCCCATTTGAATGGTGAGAAGGTGGTTGGCTTTGGGCACAGGAAAGCATTATTGAATATGCTTTCAAGAGCACCCATGGTGATCTTACAGTAGTTTGTTAGTGATGGAGAAAAAAACTAGTGTAAAAGAGCAAAGGAGAGCATAGAGATAGCCAATAATTGGTCACTTATTAAAAAGTGAAGAAGAATGAGAAGTAGAATGATAATTAAAGAAGGTAGCAGGATTGCTTTAAAAATTTCTGTGAAGTATAAAAAACAGAGTTGAGCACATACGACAGGTGAGAAAAAAGAGCCAGAAAAGGGGATGAAATTGAACCCCGGAAAGGGGAAGGTAGTAGGAATGAGCCCGTGCTGGAATATGAAAGAAGGAGATGAGCATTAATGAGAGGGAAGAACCTTTTCTCTGGAAATTGATTGACAAATGTTAATGAAACAAAGGAGGTAAAGTTTTGACATAGACTGGGAGAAGACATGGATTCTATAAATTGATGTTAGGGTTCTAGAATACTGAGAGGATATATTACAGTGGACTGGTTGCTGGAGTACAACCAGTTTCTCTGGACTACATGAAGGGAGTTTGGAAAGACATCTTTAAATACTGTGTTTAGAGTATAGCATCATGTATGTATATGATTTTTTTTTTTTGTGGTTCCCTGACCAGGAATCCTATCCACTAGGTCACCAGGGAACCCCCATATGAAATTTTTGAAGAGGCATTTTGAAATGTAATGTTAGCATGTGTTGGTTTTGGGGAAAATTATGTTGGATTACCACTTGGTTTTTTAAAATCTTAATTCATGTACTTGAACATGCTTGACTCTTTTTTAGCCTTGGATTTATTTAAATTTCGCAGTTATTGAACAAGATTATATGTTACTGTGATGTAGTGTCACAGTTATGGTACAAAATAGCTACTAGAGTTGTTCATAGCTGTAAAATTGTGAAAATAAATAAAAAAGCTGTAATTGCCATGAGTGAAAAGAAGTTAGGGTAAAATCTCGTAACAAAGTTTTGCTGAAATGTAGTGGTGCGCATTGATTTACATATTGTCTGTGGTGCTTTTGTGCTGTGGCAGCAGAATTGAGTAGTTGCAGCAGAGACCATATGGCCCATAAAGCCTGAAATATTTACTACCTGGCCCTTTGCAGAAAAAGTTTTCTGACTCTGTGGTTTAAACTCTGGAAGAATGTACGCTAACATGCTGAGGCAGTTATCTTTCGGGAGTGGAATTATAGGTGGTTTTTATTTTTTGAGAGCGAGTGTCTTTGGGTCAAAATTTTTTTTTTGGTCAGTTAAAGTATTTGAATTTTTAATATGACCACTAGATGGAGCAGTAGTTACAAGAGACTGCTTCTCTAACACACCTATTGCACAGCTGTAGTAAAGACTGCTGTTTCAGTAAGATTGAAATAAAATCCTGTGTCATTTTCTAGCCCCAGTGTGGAATGCAAAAGCATGAAGTTTGGCATGTTGAAGGAGCATCATACTGTCACCGGAAACGTCACTGCTTTTGATGGATCTATTCTCTATCTGCCTGTTAAACTTCAACAAGTGAGACCAAACTGGAAGTGTACTTTGGGATGAGATCTAAGAGTGGTGTTTTGAGTGGTGGGAAATCATTGACTTCCTGAATATTTGAGTTGAATTTTCCTATTCTTAGAGGGAAGGCACATTTCTCCATAACAAAGAAATGGCAAACTGAGAAACTTTTACATTTGAGTTCTTCAGGAAGTCTCTTCTCACACAAAAGGGAATGGTTGGAAGCCTTTGACCTCATTGACAAAGAATGGTTTAAGATTTTAAATTCAGGGGAGTTCCCTGGTGGTGTAGTGGCTTAAGGCTCCAGTGCTGTCAGCGCTGTGGCCTGGGTTTGATTCCCAGCCAGGGAACTACCCATATTAAAAAAAAAAAAAAATTTCGAATTCAAAGGGATCCATTACTAGTTCTCCATTGAGTTTCTTTTATTATACCAATCCTGCCTCAAAATCCTTGTTGTCACGCTGTGATTTTTGTGCAGTGTGGGCAGCAAAGTGAGGAGGAAGTAGAAAACAGGTTTAAGATATTTTTTTGTGTTTTCCAGGACACAGTTGGATTAGATTAGGGCTTGATGGTTTTGTCATTTCTTTTCACTTGCATATATTTATTTGTTAGGTTCTTGAATTAAAAAGTCAAAGGAAAACTGATGGTGCCGAGATCAGCGTTAAGATTCAGATGACCAAGATCCTGGAGCCCTGTTCTGACTTATGCATTCCCTTCTACAATGTTGTTTTCCGTCGGTAAGAAAACAGCTGATTTTTTGTTATTTTCTTTAACCACAGTCTTGTAAACACAAGACTGTACTCTTCAAGAAACTTGGATGGTACCATACTACAATGTGTATATAGGTGAGTTTGGAAGTATTTAATAAATAAATGGATGATACTGAGCTAACTTACTCACAAGTTATCTCAAGTGGTTGACCAGATTTGGTTATGTGAAAGTAGGTGTGAGGTCATTGGATGGAAGATGGGTTCCTTTGGATTCAGTCGGGAACTTTTAAAGCAGGTGTTTATAGTGCATATTTAATGGTGTTAGTGATGGGGCTACTTGAAGAGGTAGTGTATAAAAATGGTTGGTGGAAGAATTTTTTCCCATTCCCTTGACTTTGGAGGGAGTGCTTGTTAGTTTTAAACTTTTGTTTAGACTCCCTCATTTTTATAATGTTATTCCCAAACTGTCTCTTTTTTAATGAAGCACAGAACCTAATTTCTACCTAGTAAGCTGAACTGCCAGGAACAAACGAACTTCCTATGCCAGACTGATAGTCACAAACTTAGAAATCAACTCTCTTGCGTTCTTTTTAGTTAATGATGAAAGTAGTGTGAACTGATCCTAGGAAATCAGCTCGATTTTTGGTTACTTAGTAGCAAAACAAAAGCTGTAGTCAGTTGTATATACCCCAAGATAAATGCTGTGGTAAATTTTTTTTCTTTTGGCAAGAATGTTCTCATGATAAAAGCTATATTGTACAAAGAGCACTGATGTTTCTGACCCTTTAGGCTTCCAAAGAAAATGTAGCTAAGGGTAATGGAGCTGTTTTTTTTTTTTTTTAATTCTTCTACTAGAAAACCCATTCTTGCTCTTTGTTTCAGGGTAATGAAACTTTTAGATATGAAACTTGTGGGGAGAAACTTCTATGACCCGACAAATGCTATGGTACTACAACAACACAGGTCAGTGATGTTTTCCTTTTCACTTTACAGTATTCTGGAAAGAAATTTTTCATCGCAGCCACCATATTTAGGACAAAATCTCAGCAATATTTCATGATAATGAATGCAATTTATCAGTTAAATCTCTTCCATAGTTTAGTATTTTAGTAAGTTCACAACGATGTTGAATTTGTTTCCTGGAGTTTTCTCATTGTTACTAGGGACGGACAGTACATGCTTAAAGTGTTGTTTCAAATTGTCTGTGGTGGTTTTAGAACTCTAAAGTAAAGCCCATCTAACTCTTCAGATTGCAGATCTGGCCAGGCTATGCAGTTAGCATCCGGAGGACAGATGGTGGTCTTTTCCTGCTAGCTGACGTCTCCCATAAGGTCATTCGAAATGATTCTGTGCTGGATGTCATGTAAGTGAATGGGGGGATCTACCATTAATGATCTTTCATCTCAGTAATAGCTGGTAATGAATACCGATTAGCCTTTGTTCTGTTTGGGTTTTAAACTGTGGAACAAATGAAGAATGCTGAATGCATGTGCTTCATTCTATTATGTAGGTCCTGTCCAGGCAGGCATCTTCATAGAGACATGCTGTGCTTTATTGAGGAGGAATTATACTTAAGTCTGTGGTTAAGGAAGACTTGGTTTAATACACTCAAATCCTGAGTTTTTGTTTAAATAAGTCATTATACTATAGCAAATATTTACTAAGGAGAGATGTAGTAAGGATAGATGAATATAATTTGTAATGGCTACATGAAGTGCATCTTTGATTCATTTTTAGGCCATGAACTTAGAAGTGGAATTATTTAAGAAAGGGCTGAATATTTTAAAGACTTTAAATAAATGTTTATTTAAATATATATTGATAAATTAGCTTCTAGAAGTTTTATTTGTTCAGTTTATGTAATCAGTTTATTTTCCTACCAGCTGTGTACACTACTGGGTGTTACTAAGTTATGAATCTTTGCTTATCTGATAAATTCATTCATTCCTTCAACATATATTTACGGAGCTCCAGTTGTGTACCAGAGTCTTGGGATATGTCAGTTAACAAAACAAAGATCCCTTTCCTCATGGAATGGATGTTGTAGTCAGGTGAAATAAACAGTAAATTAAAAAGCATGATAAATAAATTGTATCGTGTATGAGAAGTCACGAGAGCTATGGAAGAAAGAGCATGTACAACACAGGGTGTTAGAGATGAGGAGTACTAGGGGTGGGTGGGTGGGAGCGGAGAGCTATAATTTTAAGTAGAGTGGTCAAGCTCCCTTGAACCAGCACTTGTAAGAGGAGAGAGAGTTAGGTGAATATATGTGTGAAAGAAGTTCTTGGCAGGAGGACAGCCAGGGTAAAGTCCTTCAGACCAAAGTTTGCCTTGCTCATGCAAGGAGAGGTAGGGAAGCCAGGGTGGCTAGAGCACAGCGAGATCAGAGTGGTGAAAGGATGGAGCAGATGGAGCTGAGGACAGAAGGTTTTGTAAGGCTATTGTAAGGATTTTAGCTTGTACTCAGAGTGAAACAGAGGCCTTATACCTGAGGAGTGACATGATGTGACTTGAGTGTGAAAGGATCTCTTTAGTTGCTGCCAAGTGAATAGACTACTAGGATGGAATAGAGGTGGGGAGACCAGTCAGGAGGCTGTTGTAATCCTGTGGGGGAATGAGGACGGCAGCATCGGAGGCCTCTGGATATATCTTGAAAGTAGTGCTCAATCGATTTCCTGATAGGATGTGGGGTGTGAGGAAAGAGAGAGGTTGAGGATGGCTCACTTTTTTGGGTGAGCTTGTAATGATTTATTCGATTTCTCCTTGATCGCAGGGGGCCATGTCCCTTTCTCTCCCATGGTATACCCAGCCCTAGTTTATTCCTTGCAGGTGTTGTTTAAGAATATTAAGTAAAAATAGATGTCTACATTCCAGTTCACTATTTTTTTATGGTTTCTGCCTTCACTTTTCTGCTTAGAAAGTACTTACTTTATATTTTCCAATATTTTAAACCTTTTGGAATTTATCTTGGTGTGATATTGGGATCATCATGATTATCATAGTATTATTAGACCAATTTATTGAAAACTATTTTTCTGTTTAGATTTAAATCATTCTAAAATACTTAGTTTTATTTCTGAATATTTTATTTTGATCCACTGGTTAAAATCAATTTGATACTCTTTTAATTATTATAATTTTATTGGGTTTTAATATTTGTCAACAAATTCTATTTGCAGAATTTCCATAGTGAATGCCACCCACTTAACTCTTATGTGTGATTCATTGCTTTAGTGAAAAAAGGAGAAAAAGTCAGTTGGCATTTTGATTGGCATTGAGGATGTTCAGTGAGTCTTCTATTCCCAAAATGTCTTGTCTTTCCATTTATTGAATAATTTAAAAAATTTTACTCATGTAAAAGTTTTAGTCATATTTTATTTTACTTTTTTTATTTTTTGTTTTTTTGGGGGGGTGTTTTTTGGAGGTTGCAGGGTGGCTCCCTGGCTGGGAATCAAACCCAGGCTGCAGCATTGACAGTGCCTAAGCCTAGCCACTACACCACCAGGGAACCCCCCTAAAAACTATATATATAGAGGTGAGCTATTTGTATGTAGTATATACTAGGATTATTTTTGTTTTCTGCCTAGTTGGTTATTTTGGATATAAAAATGGTCTTCTTCTTTTCATTTTCTAAGTACATAGTTGTTTATGTAGTCACCACTAATACAACTTGAAATTCTCCTTACTGTATATTCCAATGCTAGATATTTTGTCAAGTTCATCCTCCCTGCCTCTCCTCCCAAAAATTATATTTCTTGGATTATCTCTAAATCATACTAGATACAGCTTTGAGCACCCTGGTTCTCTGAGATAGTAAGAAGTTCTATGTCAGGCATTGCCCCATTATGTCATACATGCGAACCCTGAGATGTTTGTCAGGCGAACGTGATAACCACTATACTACGGAAACTCAGCTTGAGATGTTTGTGATCCTGGTCGTTAGCCCAGCTGCAATGTCCAAGCATTCAGGCACAGAGAGCATGATCATGCTGTCAGGTATGGAGCTCTGCATGTCTTAGTCCTCCCTCATACCCTTGCAGCTGTTACAGACTTGGGGTTCTGCCACCTCTTCTTCCCTGTGCCTTTATGTTCTTAAAGGTTGGACAGTTATGAGGGTGTTCTTATAATAGTGCTCTATTTGAATACACCTTATTTCTGGGTTTTCCCATTTCTCATCCTGTAGGTGAGTAAATAACCATCTCCTACACCATCATTCTATCTTTTTAACCTTAATTGTACCTTTTGGGTAAGCCCCAAACTTGCTTATGACATTGCTTCATCCCTTCTTTTTTTTTTTTTTAGTCCATTATTTTTCCCCCCAACTTTATCTATCTGTTAAATGCTGTATAGGTACTACACTTTTTAAAAATTATTATTATTGTTTATATTTTTATTATTAGCAAGGCAAGTCCTTCCTCCTTTCTCATGTATTTACTGTCTTCCTTTATCTTTCCTATAACTATTTTCACATTTATTTTCCAGATTAATTTCAGAATCTTTTTGTTGAGCTCCCCAAAAATGCCATTGCAATTTTGCTCTGTTGTCATTTTGCTTTCTGATTTGCTACTGGAAAAAATCTAAAGCCATTCTTATTTCTGATCTGAGGATCTTTGTAAGTTTTTCTCCACATTCTTTTGGAAGCTTTGGGAGCTTCTCTTTATTCCAGTCTTCTGAAATTTATGTGTTCTTCATTTCTCCTACATCTCAAGATTCTATTTTCCCTTTGCTTAAAGAACACGTGGAGTATTTCCTTTAGTGTGACATTTGCTGGTGACATACTCTCTCAGTTTTTGTTTATTTAAAAATAAAAGTGTGTTTTATATTGCCTTTGACTTAGAATTCTAGGCTTGCAGTTATTTTCTTTAAGCACATTGAAAATAATCCCATTGTTTTCTGGTATACAGTATTTTTACTACTCATGTTACTGTTTTGTTTTTAAGGTATTATGTCCCCACTTCCCCCCACCTTTTTTGTTTGTTTGTTTTGGATTTCCAGCAGTTTTACTATAGTGTGTCTAGATGTGGTTTCCCAGTATTTATACTGCTTGGCCCTTCTGTAATCTTCTGCCCTTGAGCGTAGGCTGCATTTATTTACTTGTTTCTCATGAATAGAATGTGGCAGAAGTGATGGCATGTCCTTTTTTTAAAAAATTGAGATCTAATTGACATATAGCATAATGATTCCTTGTATGTGTACATTGTGAAATGATCACCACAATAAGTCTAGTTATTAATAACATCCATCACCATATATAGTTATAAATTTTTGTCAGGAAAAAGTTCTTATTAGAACTTTCTAAGATCTACTCTTTTAGCACCTTAAACTATACAATGAAATATTATTAACTATAGTCACCATGCTGTACATTACATCCAGTTATATTTATTTTATAACTGGAAGTTTGTGCTTTTTGATCTTTACCCATTTTGCCTGCCTCTGACAGCCAGCAATCTGTTCTCTGTATCTATGAATTCAGGGGGTTTTTTGCTTGTTTTAGATTCCACATGTAAGTGAGATCATGCAGTATTTGTCTTTCTCTGTTCGATTTATTTCACTTAGCGTAATACTCTCAAGGTTTATCCATTTTGTCACAGATGGCAGGATTTCTTCTTTTTTATAACTGAGCAATATTCCATTGTATGTATCATATCACATTATCTTTATCCCTTCATCTGTCATTGGACACTTAAGTTGCTCCCATGTCTTGGCTCTTGTAAATAATGGTGCAATGAACAGGAGGGTGCATATGTCTTTATCTTTTTGAGTTGGTGTTTTCATTTTCTTCAGATAAACACACAGAAGTGGAATTGTTGGCTCATACAGTAATTCTATTGTTAATATTTTGAGGAGCTTCCATACTGTTTTCCACAATGGCTGTACCTATTTATAATTCCCACCAACAGTACACCAAAGTGGTTCCCTTTTCTCCACAGCCTTAATAACACTTGTCATTTTGATAATAGTCATTTTAACAGGTGTAGGGTGATTGTGGTTTTGATTTGCATGTCTGATTAGTGACATTGAGCACCTTTTCATGTACTTGTTGGCCATCTATATGTCTTTTTTGGAATAATGTCTATTCAGCTCCATTGCCCATTTCTCAATTAGATTGTTTTTCTGTTGAGTTGTATGACTTCTTTATATAGTTTGGATATTAACCCCTTATCAGATACATAATTTGCAAATATTTTCTCCCATTTGGTAAATTGCCTTTTCATTTTGTTGGTTGCTGTGCAGAAGCTTTTTAGTTTGATACAGTCCTACTTGTTCATTTTTGCTTTTGTTGTCTTTTCTATTGGTGTCAATGGATACGACTTCTCAGGTGAGGTTATAAAAGAGCTATGACTCTGGAGTTCTCTCTTACTGTCTCTTGGGTCACTCACCCTGGGGGAAGCCCATTGAATGAGCTTAGAACCAGGTCACCCTTCAGTTGAACTTTGAGATGTCTTCAGCGCTGGCTGACACCTTGCTTGAAGCTTTGTGAAAGACCCTGAACCAGAGGCATCAACTAAGCCACACTCAAATTCCTGACCCACAGAAACTGTGAGATAATAAATATGCTCAGTGATCCTTTTCTACAGCTTTATTGAGATACAGTTCACAACCTATACAATTCATCCATCTCAATTGTGGCTTAATACAATATATTCACAGAGTTGTACATCCAACACTCAATTTTAGAACATTTTTTATTACCTTGAAAAGAAACTTTGTACCTCTTAGCTTTCACTTCTCAATTTCCTTATCCTTCCCCCACCTAGGCAATCACTAGTACCTTTTTTTTTTTTTTTTTAATGTGGGTAGTTCCCTGGTTGGGAATCGAACCCAGGCTGCAGCGTTGAGAGTGCTGAAGCCTAGCCACACCACCACCAGGCAACTCCCACTAATATCTTTTATATCTATAGATTGGCCTATTTTAAACCTTTCATATAAGTGGAATCACATAATATATGGAATCACATTGCAAGGGGGTCCTAATAAAACACAGAATTTATTTATTAAAAAATTGTGTGTTTATTCTTACGTGTTTAAACTTCAGTCACCTTCAAAGTACTCTCTGTTTGATGCAATACACCTATCGAGACACTTTTTCCACTGCTCAAGACAATTTTTGAACTTTTTGATTTTGTTGCTGTTTAGTGGTTCTCCTATTTTTTGTTTAACCTCTTCCACATTGGCAGAATGTTTCCTTCCCTTTGAGAACTTTTCTCATATGGAGAAACAAACAAAAAAAGCCACTTGAGCGGGGATCAGGAGAATAGGGAGGATGGGGCATGGGGGTCATGCCATTTTGGGTTAAAAACTGCTGAACACTCAGCGTGATATGGGCAGGTGTGTTGTTAGGCTTCCCGTTGTTGATGTAACTCATCCTGAAATGGGCAGACACGTCGAGAGAGTTTCAAAAAAATTTCACTGAAGCCAAATGCAGCCTCTCAAAACAATACAGCTGTACACTGATGCAGATGGGTTTCTAGAGCACTCACCTAGCGAAGGAAGCCTATACTACAGGGAGCACTGCTCTCCTGAAGATAATACCAGTTTTTTGGGGGTCCTCCTTCATATAAAAATCTTTCACTTGGCATGTTTTCGGGGTTCATCCATGTTGTAGCAATTATCAGTACTTCATTTCTTTTTAATGTCTGAATAATATTCCATTGAGTGGTTGTATCTTATCTATTCATCAATTGCTGGACATTTGGGTTGTTCTTACCTTTGTGCTAGTACAAATAATGCTTCTATGAACATTTATGTACAAGTTTTTATGTGGACCTATGTTTCATTTCTCTTGAGTGGAATTTCTGGGTCATATTGTAGCTTTATGTTTAACCATTTGAGCAGCTGCCAAACTGTTTTCCAAAGTGGCTATACCATTTTACATTCCCACCAGCGGTGTGAGGGTTCTAATTTGTCCACATCCTCACCAACACTTGTTATTATCTGTGTTTATGTTTCTAGCCATCTAGGTGGGTGGGAAGTGGTGTGATTTTGGTTTGCATTTTCCTGATGATTATTGATGTTGAAAAATTTTTATGTGCTTATTGGCCATTTGTATATATATCTTCTTTGATGAAACATCTATTTAGATCCTTTGCCTGCTTTCGAAATCGGATCATTTGACTTTTTATTACTGTGTTGCAGTTTTTATTTATTTATCCCCCCTCCACCCCCCGGTACAAGTGTCTTTTCAGGTATATGATTTAGAAATTTTTTCTCATTCTATGAGTTTTCTTCACTTTCTCAGTAGTGTCCTTTGAAACAACAAAAGTTTTTCATTGTGTGTGTCAGGGTAGGCAAGCTAGATGTGTTACTGTATTTTGCATATCTACCTTTATGACCCAAATTTTCAGGGAAAAAAGCTTTTATTTTAAACTTCTAATTCAAAATTTTGTTTATATTTAAGTATTTTTTTTGTATTATAAAGGAATTTTAGCATTTATTTTTTAACGTTATGGTACAAGAAATTTTAGATAACAATTATAAAACAAAGGAACAGACACAAGGTATAAGAAATTTTATGTATAAAATTTTTTATGTTAAAAAAACCCTCGATTATTGTATTCCAGGTTATTATTTTACATACAGATATCTTTACAGATCTCTAGAGTTACACTTTTAGCTCATAAGTGTAAATAAATGAATTAAAAGCATTTATATAGATGTGAAATTAAGACTACCCATCTACCCATGTATTGTGCACATCCTTATTTTTCCCTCACAAATTTGCGCCAAAAATGTGCACATTATACATGGGAAAATATGGTAGTTTTGTATTGTCATAACAAATTACTACAGCCTTGGCTTAAAAACAACAGAAACTTACTGTCTTACAGTTTAGTAGGTCAGAGGTCTGAGTTGGCTCAGATAGTATCTCTGTTCCTGGTTTTACAAGGCTGAAATCATAGTGTGGGCAGGGCTGTGTTGTTTTCTGGAGGCCTTGGGGTTGACTTTATTTCCAAGTTCATTCAGGTTGTTGACAAAATTGAGTTCCTTGTGGTTGTGAGCTAAGGTCCCTGTTTCCTTGCTGACTGTTGGCCAGAGGTTGAGCTCAGATTCTAGAGTCCATCTCCGTTCCTTACCCCACGACCTCTATCTTCAAAGCTAACGTTGGACCAAGTCCTTCTCAGACTTTGAGTCTCTGTTACCTTCACTTCTGCCTCTGTTGACTGAAAGTTTTTAATTTTGATGAAGTTCATTTTATCTCTTAGGGTCATGTAAAAATCCTTTTCAAAATCTGAGGTCATAAAGATTTATCCCTATGTTTTCTTTGAAAAGTTTTATAGTTTTAGCTCCTACATTTAGAGGTCTCTGGTCCATTTTGAACTAATCTTGTGTGTGTTGTGAGGGAAGAGTCCAATTTCATTCCTTTACCTGTGGACATCCTTGTCCTATTATTTCAGCACCATTTGTTGAAAAGACTATTCTTTCCCTGTTGAATGGTCTTGGCACCCTTGTTGAAAATCAGTTGATCAGAGACACATGGATTTATTTCTGGACCCTTAATTCTGTTCTGTTGCTCTATATGACTGTCCTTAAGCCAGTGTTACTATTACTATTACTATTACTATTGTTTTGTGCCTAAGCTTCAAAATTTAAGTTTTGAAATTGGAATCTCCCAACATTGTTTTCATTTTCAATACTGTTTTGGCTGTTCTAGATCCCTTGCAACTCCATATGAATTTTAGGTTAGGCTTGTCATTTTCTACCAAGAAGACAGTTGCGATTCTGATAGGAATGTGTTGAATCTGGTTAATTTGAAGAGTGTTGCCATCTTAACAATATTAAGTCCTATTATATGTGGACACAAGATTTTTTCCATTGTTTAGATCTTTAATTTCTTTCAGCGATGTTCTGTATATTTCAGAGTATGAGTTTTGCATTTATTCCTAAGGGTTTTATTCTTTTTGTGAATGAAGTTTTTTTAAACTTGATTTTTGGATCATTGGTTGCAACTGTACAGAAATACAATTGATTTTTGTATATTGAGTTTGTATCCTAAAACCCTGCGTACTCATTTATTATTTCTAGTAGTTTTTTTCCATGGATTTCTTGGGATTTTCTGTATAGAAGATCATATCATCTGCAAATAGAGATACTTTTATTTCTTTCTTTCCAATCTGGCTGTCTTTCTTTCTCTTCCTTGTGAATTGTCCTGCTAGGACCTCTAGTAAAACGTTGAATAGAAGTGGTGAGAGTTGGACATCCTTGTCCTGTTACTGATCTTAGGGAAAAGTATCCAGTCTTTCACCGTTAAGTTTGATATGAACATATCAAACTGCATTTTTATTAGATGCTCTTTATTGGGTTGAGAAGGTTCCATTCTGTTCCTAGTTTCTTGAGTGTTTTTATCATGAAAGGATATTGGGTTTTGTTGATTGCTTTTTCTGCATCTTTTGAGATGATCATTAAAAAAACAAAAAATTTATATCTGATTTTTAAGTTTATTTTTTTTTTTGTTAAATCAACCTTGTATTCCTGGGAATAATCTCATGTACTAATGTTGCGTAATTCTTTTTATATGTTGCTAGATTTGTTTTGGCTTCTATTTTGTTGAGAATTTTTATGTCTGTGTTCCTAAGAGATACTGACCTGTACTTTTCTTGTGATGCCTTTATCAGGTTTTGATATCTGCATAATACTGATCTTATAGAAAGGGTTGGGAAATATTCCCTTCTTTTCCTGTTTTTAGAAGAGTTTGTGAAGGTTTGGTCTTTTCTTTTTTTTCTTTTGAATGCTTGGTAGAAATTCAACAGTGAAGCCATGTGGGCTTGGATTTTTCTTTGTTTGTAGCTTTAAAATTACTAATTGTAGCTTTGTACTTGTTAGAGGTTTATTCACATTTTCTGTTTCTTCTTGGGTCAGTTTTGGTAGTTTATGTCTTTCTAGAAAATTTTCCATTTCATTTAGGTTATCTAATTTATTGGTATACTGCTATTCAAAATGTTCCCTTATAATCCTGTTCATTTCTGTGAGGCCAGTAGTGATGTCCCATCTCCTTCTTTATTTTAGTAATCTGAGTCTCATTTTTTTCATAGGTGGTCTAGTTAAAGATTTGTCAGTGTTGTTGACCTTTTCAGAAAATCAGTGTTTGGTTTTATTGATTTTTCTCTATTTTTTTCTCTTCTCTGTTTCATTAATTTCATTTATATTTGCTGTTTCCTTCCTTCTGTGTGCTTTAGGTTTAGTTTGTTGTTCTTTTTCCAGTGTCTTAAGATGGAAGGTTAGAGTATTTATTTCAGATGTTTTTTATTTTTAAGATAAGCATTTATAGCTATAAATTTCCCTCTAAATATTGCTTTAGCTGTATCCTGTACATTTTCATATGTTGTATCTTCATTTTCATATAACTCAAAGTATTTTCTAATTTCCCTTGTGATTTTTTTTGTTTGACTCATTATTTAGAGGGTGTGTTTAATTTACATGTATTTGTGAGTTTCCCCATTTCTTACTGATTTCTAATTTTATTCTGTTGTGGTCAGAGAAGTTACTTTGTATTATTTCTGTCCTTTTATATTTATTGCGGTTTTTTTTATAACTTAGCATATGATCTATACAGGGTTCTATGTGCATTTTGGGCATTGTAATTTACTCTAATTTTTTTCTGTTTACCAAGGAAAGTGCAAGAGTTAAGATTATAGCATGCCTTTATAACAGAAGCAGAAATTCTTCCAGGGAGAGTTTGAGACTTTGATATAGGCAAACCCATGACGAACAAGAAAAAGGAAACACTAAGGTTGACTAAGGTTATCTCAGGATCCAGCCACAATAGGAAGGGATCATGAGATCAGTGACCCAACTATCATTGACCCTGGAATTTGGACTTAGTAAACAGAGTGACCTTCTTTCACAAATTGACAAGGAGTTGCCTCCATGATGTCTGCCGAATTGCTTTTTTCCAAATTAGTCACCTGCCCAATGGATTGCCAACCATGTTCTCTCAGGAGTGGGTTGGCTTGGTATTGAGACTTTCCTGGCTTATGCTTCCATCCATTCCCTATAGAATGCTCTCTTGTATGTGCAACAGATGTGGAAATCTAGGACAAAACAAAACACATGAAAGGAGACTTTAGGCATATAGACAAATAATCACTAACGAAAAATAAGCAAATGGAGAATAATCAAATTAATGGCAAAAATATTTGCAAATGGTATATCTTCAAAACAAAAGGCCTGAAGACCTGGGTCTGATTATATACCCGATAATACACTTCCAAACAGAAGAGGCCAATATTATAGTAGCAGCTAGAACCTAATGAAACTAGTCAGACCTCCGATGGATATTGGGATTGACTCCCTTGGCAACAGATCTGAAGGACAAATGGAGTTAAAGCGCAAGGTTAAGTGCAGTAAGTGCATCTCTTGGCCTGAGACTCCCTGGAATGTTGCCTAGGAAGAGTTTTCACACTTATCTTGGTGAAACCTCCAAAACTGGAAAGACAAGACCTCTATTCTATCTCATATAAAGAGAAATATGATGTACTGCTTACTATAGTAAGAGACTACTGGTCTTAATAGAGAGTATTTGAGAAATGTTTAGTTGAGGACTGCAGACTTGCAGAGAAGCAAGTGGGTCACCATTATCTGTAGAAGCATGGTTACTCAAGTGAGATGGTTGTCGATTGATTAGCACTAAGCAGGAGGCTTATTGCAGTGAATCATTCCCTGATTGGCTGATTTACAGAAATAAGGGGATGACACTGGTTGGTTGGCATGCAAAAGTATGTTTGCTAAGGTGAGTTGATGTAGATTTATTAACAGTTTTAAAATCGGTTCTTATGGCTACTTGTTACTATGGCAACAGAACAATCCATCTTTTCCAAAGTTTGTGGGGAATTTTTTTTATTCCCAGATGTATGAATGTTCATGTTTCAATCCAGTTTTATTTTTTATTACATATTAATCTTCAGTTCATAAAGGATTTATTTTTTAGATGGTTAGCAAGTTATCCTGTCCATTTTATAATTATTTTTTTTCCACTAATTTGAAATGCCACCAGTAATTGCTGTACATTTAATATTAATCTGTATTTCAGACTAGTTCTGGATCTTTTATTCTGTTGATTTCTTTTCATATTTGTTAAGGCACAGTTGACACACGATAAACTGTACACATTTAAAATGTACCATCTGGGAGTTCCCTGGTGGTGTAGTGGCTAAGGCTTCAGTGCTGTCAACACTGTGGCCTGGGTTTGAGTCTCAGCCAGGGAACTACACACACAAAAAATGTACAATTTGATGAGTTTTGACATATTCATATACCTATGAAACATCATAATGAAGAAAATGAACTATCTGTTGCCCCCTTAAAATTTACTCTTGTCTCTTGGAAATCTCTTCCTACCTCTTCCTCCTCTGCCTTCCACAGGCAGCAAAAACTAATCTGCTTTCTGTCACTAGAGATTAATTTGCATTTTCTAGAACTTTATATAAAGGAATCATAGTATATACTCATTTTTTTTGTTTTGTTTTTAAGTCTTGCTTCTTTCATTCAACATGATTATTTTGAGACCATTCACATAGCTGTATGTATCAAAACTTTTTTGTTGCTGAGTAGTATTTCATTGTATGAATATACCACAGGGGTTTGTTTTTTTTTTGTTTTCACCTGTTATTTGCACTTGTTGGCTATTACACATAAAACTGTTACAAATATTAGTGTAAAGAAAAAAAATTAAAAAAAACAACAAAAACAAAAAAAAAACAAAACAAATATTAGTGTACAAGTCTTTCTTGGATATATGTTTTCATTTCTCTTAGTAAATACCTGAGAGTGGAATAGCATGTCATGTGGTAGGTATATGTTTAACTTTACAAGAAACTTGTTTTCCAAAGTAGCTATACCATTTTGCATTCCCACCAGCAATGTATGAGAATTCAGTTTGCTCTGGCTTCTTGCCAATACATAGTATAGTCAGTCGTTTTAATTTTAGAAATTCTAATCAGTATATAATGGTATCCTGTTGTGGTTTTAATTGGTATTTCCCTAATGACTGATGATATTGAGCATCTTTTCCTGTACTTATTTGTCATCCATTTGTCTACTTTGGTGAAGTGTCTGGTCAAATCTTTTACCTATTTTTTTAATTTGGGTTGTTATTTTTTCACTTAGTGGTGCAGATATTTCTTACTTCTTTTACGCTTTCTTCTTTGGGTTATTTAGAGTGTGATGATTAATATCCAGGTATTTGGAGATTTCCTGTTTTTCATTTGGTTTCTAGTCTTTTTCTAATGTAGTTGGAGAACATATTTTGTATTATTTTAGGCCTTTTGATTTTATTGAGATTTGTTTTATGGCACAGCACAGAGTTTATCCTGGAGGAAGTTTATGTGTACTTGAAAAAGATATGGTTCTGCTGCTGTTGGGTGGAGCATTTTTTATACGTCAGTTAGGTTCAGTTGGTTTAATAGTGTTGTTCAAGTCTTCTGTATCCTTCCTGATTTTCTGTTTGTTCTATCAGTTACTAAAAGAGAAATATTGAAATCTCCAATTATAATTGTCAAATTGTTAATTTCTTTTTTTAGTTCTGTCAGTTTTCCCTTCAGATATTTTCCTTTAGATATATACGCATATTTATATTTACATAAATATTTATAATTGCTATATCTTCCTGATGTAGTAACCATTTTATTGTTATGAAATGTGCCCTTTTTTGTCTCTAGTAATAAAGTCTATCATATTTTGTCTGACAGTAATATAGCCAATTCAGCTTTTTTATGTTTGCTATTTGCTTGGTATATATTTTTCTGTTTTTCTAATTCCAACCTATTTGTGTCTTTGAATATAAAATGTGTCTTGTAGACAGCATGTAACTAGAGCTTGCATTTTTTTATGCAGTCTGACAATCTGTGCCTTTTGATTGGTATGTTTTAACATTCATATTAAACATCAGTATTTAACTTATTGGCTGTATGTCTACTGTTTTGCTATTTGTTTTTAATATGTCTCATGTCTTTTTTCCTCTTCATTCCTTTATTGTCTTCTTCTGTGTTAAATATTTTTAGTGTGCCATTTAAATTTCTCTGTTGAAAGTTTGTGTCTCTGTGTGTGTGTGTTCATTCATGTATTCATTCTAAGGATTTCAATAAGCATCCTTCACATATCATAATGTACTTCAGGTTAATACATATTTAATTCCAGTAAAATATAGAAATTTTGCTCCATCATAGCTTTCGCCTCCGTTTTGCTGATATGGCTATGGATATAGATACAGATGTAGTAGACTTTCCATTAACTGGAAGTCAAGCAACTAGCAAAATCTCAAACAACTGGCAAAATTTATCTGGCATCTACTAATCCCCATGGATGCCAGTTAACTGAGAGTCTACTGTATATATTTTCTCTTTATGTTATAAACCCAACAATACATTGGTTTGTTTGTTTGTTTGTTTTTATGTGGGTAGTTCCCTGTCTGGGAATCAAACCCAGTCTGCAGCGTTGACAGTGCCGAAGCCCTAAGGCCACTACACCACCAGGGAACTCCCCATTGTTTTATTATAGCTTTAAACAGTCTTTTTTCATGTCATCTCCTACCATTTTCCCCAAACTGAATTATTTTGAAACAGATCTCAGACATCTTATTTCTTCTGCAGATATTGCAGTATATATCTCCTAAATTGTCTTTCATTTTAAAGCATAATCACAATGTCATTATACCCACATTTTTAATTCCTTATGATCATTATTACATTAGTATATCTACAGGTTCTTCCAGATCCTCTTTATAAACCAAAACCAAAGCTGGCAATTTTTAGTTCCCTGGGATTTAAAATGACTTTTTTGAAAGTAGTCTTTTGGACTAGGAACCTTACATATTTGTATTAATATGGAAGACTATCCACATGATACTAAGTTAAAAAATAAGTTGCAAAAGAGTGTATGTGGTATGATTATACACATTTAATTTGGAAATTATTGGTATTTACAGTAAATTTAAGGAAAGCTGAGGGAAAGTGGGTCTTTATCAAGAAGAGATTACAAACCATGTTCAATTTCTAAGTTTTATAATTGTGTTTTTATTTTTTTTACAATCAACATGTAATACTTTTTAAGCAAAACTATAGTAAATATTAAGGAAAATGACAATCAGTAAGAAAATGAGCAAAAGATATGAATAGACATTTCATCAAACAGATGCCACAGAAGGTAAATACAGGCAACCCCGTACAACACGATTGATGGGCCCTTGGATCCGTGTTATACAAAATAAAGAACTAGTACAAAAAAGGAGGTTAGGTTCCAAAAATTTAAAAATCATACTATTATAGTTTTACAAAATTAAGAGAAATATCTATTAAAGCAGTTTTCACCAAAAGTATAACATTAATATGTATTAAATATCTTTTGTTCTTAAAAGCTCTTACTACGTTCTGTTATTCAGGGATTTCCCTAATTTCGAATGAGATATTTTTTGCTCTTAAAACCTCTTACTACATTCCATATTGTTTGGGGATTTCCTTAATTTCAAGTGAGATCATTTTTGCTCTTAAAAGCTCTTATTATGCTCTGTATTGTTTGAGGATTTCTCTAATTCTCAAACTGTGTTAGAGTGAAACCGTGTTTCTGAGATGCTGTGTTGTACGAGGGTATCCCCCAATTCTCGAACCATGTTAGAGCACAACTGTGTTACAAAAGTCCTGTGTTATACGAGGTTACCTGTAAGTACATCAAAAGATATTCAACATCACTAGCCATTAAGTAAATGCAGATTATAACTGCAATGAGGTATCAGAACATACTTATTAGAGTAACTAAAATAAATATAGTGAAATACCCAATGCTGGTAAGGGTGTAGAGAAACTATCCCTCATATACTGTAAGAGAGAATATAAATTGGTTCTGCCACTCCAGAGAATTTTTTGGCAGTCTCTCATAAAACAAAGCAAAACAAAACTATGACCCTTCAGTCACATTCTTGGGCATTTTTCTCAGAGAAATGAAAACAAGCTCACACAAAAACTGGTATACAAATGCTTATAACATCTTTATTTGTAATAGCAAAAAAGTGGAAATAATCAAACATCTTTCAACAGGTGAATGGTTAAACAAACTCTGGTACGTCCATACAATGGAATACTGCTCAGCAGCAAAAACCAATGAGCTGTTGATATACATAAGCAACATATGCTTAGTGAACAGTGCCATTCTCAAAAGTTTGCATGATAAATTTCCATTTATATAGCAGTCTCAAAATGACAAAGCTATAGAGATAGAGAACAGATTAGTGGTTGCCAGGGAATAGGGAAGGGGAAGGCGTGTGACTAATGGGAAGCATGAAATAGTTCCTTTATAGTGATATGAAAGAATTTTGTGACTGATTGTAGTAGTAGCAGCTACACAACCTATAAATGAGATAAAATTGGATAGAATTACAAATCAGTATATACAAAACAAAAAATGGTGAAAACTGAGTAAGGTCTTTTGTCTAGTTAATGATATTATACCACTGTCAGTTCCATACCTGAGATTCTGTATACAAATTTTGCAACTTCCTTTGATTTTATAATTGTTTAAAAGTAGTAAATATTTTAGAGTTCCCTGGTGGTATAGTGGCTAAGGCTTCGGTGCTGTCAACGCTGTGGCCTGGGTTCAATTCCTAGCCAGGGAACTACCCACATTTAAAAAAAAAAAAAAGATATTAAAAAAAAGAAATATTTTAAAAGATAACTCGTAATTTGAGGTAAATAAAACAAAATATGTTTCTCTTCTTCAGCAGCCTGATCTGGTAATGTATGTTGTGAATCTCTAAGAAGGGGTCATAATATCCAAAATGAACTCAATATTCTTGATTATGGAACCTTCATCACCCCCTGTGGCATCTCAAGGGATCATATTCCTGAGGAATATACCCTGGTGACACTGGCCCACAGGAGAAAGTCCAAGCTCTGATCCTTTACTTAAAGGGAATTTGTATCTGGTCCCTCCCTGCCTGTCTGCATCTTACACTTAGCATTTTCTGTTCCTCTCTCACCTACCCACCTCTTGAGTTCCAGATCCCAGATTATTCCCTGAATACTGCTTGCTGCCTCTGCTAGAGTGTCACCCATTCCCCTGCCTCACGTTCATGGCACCGTTAGGTTACTGCAAGGGTACATTTGTATGTAGTAAGTCTTTTCATCTCTGCATCTTTAGCATTTTCACCAGGACTGCCTCCTGATAGGTACTGTGATTTCTTTTTTTAGCTAGAAAGGGCAAATACAAGTTAAAGAATGTTTTATTCCTCTGTGGACTATATCCTAATAATGATGACACAAAATACTAATTATTTTGGTGACTAAAGTTTCTTATTTTAAGGAATACAGCAAATTTTATTAATTTGTAGTTGCTGTTTTCAGTTTGATTTTTGCCCTGTCACTGTTTTTTTTTGATTCTTGATTTTTTATTTTTTGATAATATTAAAAAGAAGAGAGATGGGAATCCTTTTTCTTAAAAGAGACATCTGGAGCTTTGTTGCTATACAGCTGTGATTATACCCTGAAGTACTTTCTTGTATTACTGATCCCTTTCATATTGCTCTGTGTATACAAATGTGATTCACAAGTCTTTTGTCTTCTTTCCAAAGGCATGCCATGTATCAGCAGAACAAAGAAAACTTCCAGGAAGAGTGCACTAAGGTTCTGATTGGCAATATTGTTATAACCCGATACAATAATCGTACCTATCGTATTGATGATGTGGATTGGAATAAGACTCCAAAAGACAGCTTCACAATGTCTGATGGGAAGGAGATCACATTCTTGGAATACTACAGGTAGAGAGAAGAGACTGGGCTTGGGCCTATGGGTGCAGGTAGGTTGTAGTCTGCAAGTCTCTAGCAGGATATTGAGTTCCATAGTGGCATACAATGGGGCATTTAAAATAATTGGATTGGTAATGTGCTTAAGATTGAATGAGCGCCTTTGCAGGATTGAACCTGTATATGCCACCCTTACAGTTTCATTTCTTTCACTACTTTTGGAAGTTACTTTATAAATTAATTTCAGAGCTTTGAATTATATTTTCTTTGCTGATTTGGTTAGGAGTCTGGTTGGAGAGAGATTAAATGCAAGTCATTCATCATTTAACTATCATTTTTCCTTTCTAGTTGCCTAAGCCCTTTAGCCTGATGCAGGTAAATAGATTCTTTCCTGGACTTTTAGCCTGTTTTTCCTCTATTTAATTGCAGAGTAATTTGAGCCTGTTTTTTCCAGTTGTAAATATGCTATGATGAGTTTCCGATGGACCCTTGACAAAGGGATTGTGCAAATTTGTACCTCAGTCCTGGTTAAGAGACTCAAATTATGTTGCTATAAGAGTGGTGATGCCGTTTCTGAAATTTTTTTCTACCTTTGCCCTGCTGTAGCAAAAACTATGGGATAGCAATTAAGGAAGAAGACCAGCCACTGCTGATCCACAGACCCAGTGAGAGACAGAACAACCAAGGGATGGTGAGTGGGGAATGTCCTTCAGCCACTCTTGGCCTTCTTCACAGGCCTGGGAGCTAAGGAGAAAACTGTGCAGTTTGTCTTGTGTCATCTCACCAGAGGTACCACCTTACACTGTAGTATTTGCTTTTGAAGTGTCCATAATGAAGAGCTAAACATTTATATGAGCAAACTAGGTTAAGGCATCAAGAGAATGTGCTGCTAAAGATTGAAACACTGGATCCATTAGGGAAGTTTCAGACATTTTTTAAGAGGTGCTGGGTCGGGGGAGAAGTACCTTGACACCTGACTTCCATCTTAAGTGTAAAGCCTGAAGACTGACAGGCTAAGATGAGATGGAAGCACCAGCTTCATAGGATGTGTTGTCTTGTCTTATCTGGAGGCCCAGGAAGGGCAGAATTCTTTTGTTTTTCTGGTTTTTTCTCTCCTTTTGACAGTTTGAATATTTTTCCCTTTACTTAATACAACATCTGTAAGTATGGTGACTAAAGGCGAAAGGGTAAAATGTAGTGTTTCACCGTGCTCTTCTCTGGGGTTTTATATTCATTAGTTTGCCTGGGCACAGCATGTCCTCCCTGCAGGACCAACTGTTGGCACAGTATGTCCTGTACAGGTCAGGGTCACGGGATCCTTTCTTACTGCCTATTTTCTCTGTCCATTCTCTCTTCAAAGCTGCTAAAAGGTGAAATCCTGCTGCTTCCTGAGCTTTCCTTCATGACTGGAATCCCTGAGAAGATGAAGAGAGACTTCAGAGCCATGAAGGTGAGAAATGCCTTCTTTGAGCAGGAGACCTTTTCAGTAGCAGATTGAGCTAGAACAGGGCCAGGGTTGCATCTTTACACCAGCAGGTCCATTCTTCCAGGTTCCAGTTCTGTAAAACCCCTTCCCACACACTGAAAGAGCCAATCAGAGCTTCCTTTCAAAGGTTATTGGAACAGCAGAATGACTGGATTATAAGATGAAAGGAAACAAATAATTCTGTCTTCACCCTCTTAAATCAAAGGAATGACTGTAAACTGGCCATTTAATCATAAATGAGGTTCTCCAAGAGCATTGAATTTTTTAAACATTTCTGTAAGCCTTCAGTTTATTTGGAGGGGTGAAGAAGATAATGTAACAACAAGTCAGCCAGTCAGAGGATGAGGTAAAGTATAGAAGTTTATCATATGGGACTTGGAATGTTCTGTAGGTGTTAAGGCTCAGTTCCCGTAAAAAATAGCTGAGAAGCAGCAGATGAGTCCAGACCCTGAGTGTTTCACCTCCACACTCTGCAGCTCCTGGGGCTTTGCTCACGTGAGATACACTGCTGCTTCACTTTTGTAATCTGTATCTGTCTGATGATCCTTGGACCATACTTGTCTCAGGTGCCACATATTATTTTTAGTAACATCATAGAGCCTAAAGTGACACTCAGAATTCCTATAAGAGATTTTTTTTCATGTTTACCTTCTTGAGACTTCTGCTTTTAATATGTGGGTCAAGGGTCTTTCCTTACAACTGTCAGTTGCCTAATGACTTTATGGTCACAGAGCTATCTGTATAGCACCATAGACTTAACATACCCTAATGACTACCTCTCAGGGAACAACAGCTGTATAATTCATTAGCCCCAGAAGAATGAATGAAGAACTTACTTAAGTGATTCAGAATCTTCATGCACACTTGTTAGATATTCACTCTACAATAAATACAGTAGACTCTCAGTTAACCAGCATCCATAGAGATTGGTAGGTGCTGGATAAATGTCAGTACACTCTCTGTTAACTGGAACTCAAACATCGGCAACATTTTTTGCCAGTTGCTTGAGAGTACTGGTTGCCTGAGTTCTAGTTAACAGAGAGTCTACTGTTCTTAGAAAACAATTATTATGGGCTAACAACTGCACAAAAAAACATGTCTTATGGTGACATTTAATGGCTGGTGTAGTATGACATAAAATATAAGACTGGATGTGGTTTTCCATTCTGTTACCTTTGGCTGTGTACCTGGCACAGGACATTTTTTCCCAAAATATTTCCTAGGTATAATCAGGCCCCCTTTGCTCCTGTTTCATAGAATCTCTTAGGAATAATTTTAAAAATTCAGGACATGGCTTTGAGAAAGACATAAGATTTAGATATCATGAGGGGAAAAGAAACAATAACATTTCAAATTCTTACTTTTATTAAAATTTTAACCTTATGCCTTATTCATATTCTTGAAAGATATTTATTAAATCCTTAGAGATATTTGAAATTTTCTACAGATTTCAATGGGAAGGAGATAACTAATGGAAACATTTTGGACACATTGGGGTTTATTTAACTTTATAGTGGAGAAGGTAATACTTATAATTTATTATCTCCATTTTAATTCTATTTAGGATTTGACCCAGCAGATCAATCTGAGCCCCCAGCAGCACCATAGTGCTTTGGAATGCTTGCTACAGAGAATTTCAAAGAATGAGATGGCCAGCAATGAACTAACACGTTGGGGACTTTGTCTGCAAAAGGATGTACATAAGGTAACCCCACAGATGAGATGGGGTCAGAAACAGCATTAACCAACAATTTTAGAGCTTTGTGAAACTATGTGATGATAACTTCCTATCTTGTCTTTATTTTGGAATTTTTACTTCATTATACTTTTTTTTGTTCCTAGTCATACATGAATTTCCTTGACTTAATTTGCCTAGTATCTCTTAACAGATGTTTTTCCTCTGTATTTCCCAGGGATCCAAGCTGTTAGTTTCCCGTGAAATAGATAGCAAAAGAAATATGGACTTAAAATTTACCTAATTTTTAGTTTTCCAACCCAAATTATTCATACAGTTTTACATGTGGTTTTTGTTTTTTGTTTTTTGGTGGTTGGTTCCCTGGCTGGGAGTCGAACCCAGGCCACAGTGTTGAGAACGCTGAAGCCTAGCCACTATGCCACCAGGGAAACCCCTTACATGTGGTTTTCTACCAAGTTTTTTTTTTCCCATTCACAATAATTAACTTATGTTTATTTCAATATACTACTGTCTTTCTTTCCATAGACATAGAGCCTCAGACTTGTATGATCTAATTTTCTTATGGCCCTTCTGCCTGCAGTTTGCTGAGTCCCGTGTTGTATTTGTGAGGCCTGATCTATAGTACAGAGGCAGCATGAGATCGGTGGCGAAGTCCTGGGCCTTTGGTGTCAGCTTATTCAGCTTTCAATCTTCGTTCTACCACTTGCCATCTTCATTACTTTGAGCAAATTGCTTAGTATTTTGTAGTTTCTTTATCTGTAAAATGAGGATAATGATCGAGTTAAGAGATTGGTAAAAATTTTTGGCATAATGCCTGACACATAACAAGTGCTCAGTAAATACTAGAACTTACTACTTTTTACCTTTTGAGGTTGTACTAAAGTATTTGTCTTTCGTTTAGTTCTCTTGCATTCTGACTCCTTGTTTAATTTTTTTTCCTTTTTTTAATAAGAATAAGAGATAGTCAATAGGGAAAATGGGGAAACTTTAGAAAATATAAAGAAGGAAATAAAAATGTCAGTAATTTCATCATCCAAAGAAACTATCTCAGTGATTTATTTTAGACACATATAAAAGATATTTTCAATGTATTTTCTTTCTCTAAACTTTTCTGTAAATCTTAATTATAAAACTGTGATTATACTGAATATGAAAATGAAAAAATTCTATCCATAATCTCGCTATATTCAGCAGCTACTGTGAACATTTTGGTATGTATCCTTCATTGTTACTTTTGTGCATGTACTTGTGCACACTCACACACAATATGTATTCATGTGCTTTCCTTTTTTCTTTCAGTATAGTTAGAATGTTTTTCTAATTTACTATATTTCTAAATATTTTAATGGATGACAGATATTTTAGTAACAATTTTTTATTCTTTTATGTTCAAATTGAATTTAGTATTTTTCTATTATAAATAGTGATTCAGGTGATTCAGTGATCATTCTTGTAATGAAATCTTTGCATGTGTTACTATTTATTTTCATAGTCAGATTTATGGAGGTAAAATTTAAATTATTAGATAAGGGAAGAATTTGTTTTTAGTACTCTTATTACATATTTGTCAGTTGCCCTCTAGAAAGGATCAATAATTTTTTACTTTCATAAGCATAAGATGAGTCTGATTCCTTGCATTCTTGCTAATATGGGTATTATTCATTGTGTTAGACTTTATAGTGTTAAGAAAACCATTAAATTTTTTTCATTATAAAGTAGTTGCTATTTTTTTACAAAAAGTAAATGGTAGAGGTCATAGAAAGTTAAAATCCTCCATAATTACACTTCCCCAGAGATAATCACTACCTAGTGTGGACTCATTGGTTTTTGTGATGCATACATTGGTATTTACTTTTTGCAAAAACAGGATTAGATTACATATATTTAGAAAGTAACTTTAATGATTGTAAAATAGTTCATTATACTGATGCATCATCAACCTAGTTATCTTCCTATTTTGGGATATTTAGATCTAATTGATTTGTTATTTTTTAACTTTAATACATTCTTTCACTATATTTATGCCTTTTCCTTCCAGCTTCTCCTTTGTATAAAATACAATAGTAGTTTATGTTCAGCCTTATTAAGAAATTTTTCCTTTAATTTTCTTTCAGTTTTTCCCTGAAAATATGTTTAAAAACTATTTTCCTATTCATCTTGAAATTATAGTTGCTTTACATGCATTCCTCTTATTCTAAAGAGACAATATTTTCTAATCCCTTTCTTGGGAGACCATATGAAGCCTCAGTAATTAAAGAGCAGTTTCTAAAAAAAATTTTACCTGGAGATGTCCAGGGTTTTATTGACATGGACTCGCTAGCAGTTTGATTTTTCTGCCATTGTCAGAAGTTTTAACACGAACAGGCCCCAGAGAGAACAGTATCACTGTTTTTCTAAATAGTGTTTGTACATGGCTCATGTCATAGATACTTTCTTTTCTGTTTAGATTGAAGGACGTATCCTGCCAATGGAAAGAATTAACTTAAGAAATACTTCATTTGTCACATCTCAGGAACTAAACTGGGTTAAGGAAATAACCAGAGACCTTTCCATCTTGACTGTAAGTGATTTTTGAGGTGGTGAAAAGAGGACCAGTATTCCTAAATGTGTGGAAATTAGGAAGCAGGAGTGATTTGTTACCCTCTTTGTAAGAGATAGTTCCAACTGAATTTCCATCCTGAAATATCTACCAAACAGGGTTCTTCAAACATAGTAAAATGATAGGGAGTTCCCTGATGGTGTAGTGGCTTAAGGCTTCGGCGCTGGCGCTGTCAGTGCTGTGGCCTGGGTTCGATTCCCAGCCAGGGAGCTACCCACATACCAAAAAGCAAAAAAAAAAAATTAAAATGATAAGTTGTTAGAGGTAAGTCTGTTGCTTGACCATGGACTTACGAAAAGAAAACAAATTGCTATGGTAATTCATACAGTGTCAGCCTACTACCCAATGTCCCTCTTTTCTTCCTTTCTCCTTTCCCTCTGTTTTTCCCTGGGTTCCTGAAAGGTGTGTTTATTCATGAAATAAACAATATTAAAATTGTTCCCTACTAAGGGCACCAAAGAACAAAATGGTATATAATTATTTTTCAATGTTTTAGATTAACCTGGTCTTTATGGCCACACATAAAATATATATGTCTGTTCCTAAAACTTTCTTCAAATATAATTTCAGTGTATTTCAAGAAAAGTACACTTTTAAATGTTTAGCTTGATGAATTTTCACAAGTTAAATAGACCTGTATAATCACTACCAAGGGTTAAGAAACAGACCCTAGGGAGTCCCCTGGTGGTGTAGTGGCTAAGACTTCGGTGCTGTCAGCGCTGTGGCCTGGGTTCGATTCCCAGCCAGGGAACTACCCACATTAAAAAAAAAAAGAAAAAAAAAAAGAATGAAAGAAACACTCTTACCAGTGCTCCAGAAGCACCGACTCTGTGCTTCTAGTTATTACCTACCTACCTCTCATCATTACACACCCCACTGATAGCCCCTGTGCTGACTTCTAAAGGCATAGATTAGTTTCAAACTGCTTTTGCACTTCTTCAACCTTGTATTGGTGAGTTTCACCCAGATTGTTAGGAATGATTGTAGATCTTCCATTCTTACTGCTATCTGGTATTCTATGCCACGATTTAATCACATAGTAATGGAAAGCAGATAAGACTCAAGCAGAGAGAGTGAAAAGCAATTTATTCTCTAGAATAACACCTCTTTGGTGTGAATTTTCAATGTTCTAGTTGTGGGAAGTACTAAGAATAGCTTGTGCTTGTTCCTAGGTCCCCATGCATTTCTGGGCATTGTTTTACCCAAAGAGGGCAATGGACCAGGCCCGAGAATTGGTTAACATGTTAGAGAAGGTAGCTGGCCCCATTGGCATGCACATGAGCCCACCTGCCTGGGTTGAACTAAAGGATGATCGAATAGAGACCTATGTCAGAACGATTCAGTCCATGCTGGGAGTTGAGGTAATAATTTAATTTGAGTAGATTTATAAGATGTCTGTCCAAAATACTTGAATTTTTAATTTTAAATATCCTTGGTTATCAGTCTGTTGTTGATGATAGTCAGAAACCTGTGTCTTACTCATGTGCACATGAAATACTCAACTAAGAAAATAACCTTTATGCCCTTTGGTTAATTTTGCTTCTCTCGTTCTATGTTGGCACTCTTACTCTTGTGTTCTGTTTGTCACGTAATTGCCTGAGAGAATAGCTGACTTAACTTTTAGTTTGTTATCTATATAGAACATGTCGTGCTCAGAAAGCAACTTCTTGGGCCAGGTGCCATCCTGCACGATTCACTACTGAGCTATCACAGTTTGGTCTGGCTTGAGATTAAAATTGCTCTGGTGATGAACTTGGCAGGTGGCCCAAGCTAAGTTCTGATAGCCAACCAGGACCACTGGAGATGAGCAGGTCATTGTACTCACTAGTCCAGGCCTGTAATTCTTATCATCTTATACAGAAAACAGAAGAAGATTAAGGAGGAAACAAAAGCAGAGGAAAGTTTTTGGAACTAATTAGTCCTAGCATTGAAGATCAGTTCTTGTGAGCTCAGTACTAGAATTAGCTTATCTTGGCATCATAGCTTTCTCTGTTTGACACACTACTCTGGGTGTATCCATCATAGCAGCACATTCATGTTCTCTGTCTCTTTGTAATTTACTCCTGACTTCATATGCCTACCATACTCTGTAATGGCCTCCCCCTGGGCCTGATGATTGATAGAGTCTGCTGTGCTTTCAAAAGAACAACCCAGTTTAGTACACCAACTTGCCTACTTGACAGCTTCTCATGTTGTGTTCATGAGAGTATTGCAAACAGTTTTCATGCAGCATGGATAGGAGTTTCATTCATAAGATTTACCAGACTTAGCTCATACTGGTCTTGCTGTTTCCCTATAATATGTACAGTATTCTGTTTTATTCTCTTTGTTAGGGGTCACAAACTTAAATGTCTACAGGAGTCCGATGAGTTACACACGTGTCGAGTGGGCCAGGAGGGGACCGTAGTGAACTAAAGAGAGCAAACCCTGTGACTACAGATAAAAGCCCAGCATTGTCATATTGATTTTTAATTTATTTGTTTTCAGTAGAAGCCGAAAATCTGAACTTGCATATGTGTGCACCTCCCTATGTTTAAATGTTAATAAGAATAGTAATAAACCTGTAAATCATTGTAGGGATTGAAAAACCACGTCTGTTTGCTAGATTCAGCCCATAGACTCCTAGTGTGCAGCCTGTGTTCTACATGACTTTGGAAGTTCTTTGATGTGATTGCTGGAACATCCTTTGTGAACTCTTACTCTAACACTAATCTTGATTTGGAATAGCATACTATTGATTTACCAGTTTTGCCTGTTTCTGGTATAAAGAGTAGGCAACTTTATTACACTAGAGTGCTGCTTTTCTTTATTCAGATTTTGGAAGATCTTCTGTTTTTAATTTTGGATCTGTAAAGCAGTGAAGAGGTGCTGATGTGAGATGTGCTGCTGGCAATATCATTTTGTCTCCTAACCAGAGTGTCAGAGAGAGCTACTTATGGATTTGGCAGTTACTTCATTTCTGTATGCACTTGGCCCTGAATGCTCTCTTGTGGTATTACATTCCATGTGTCCTCTGTTAAAGTTCTGTGGTAGGAACGTTATAAGGTGCTTGGTTTACTAAAGAGAGTGGTAAGAAACATTACAGGAAATTGAAAGCAGCAAGCAATAAGTAAGTAACCCTTGCATATTTTCAAGTCTGGTCCTTTTCCAGGCATCTTAACTCTCCTAATAAATAAATCAGGTAATCCCCTCTCAATAATTTATGGTAACATTATGTATCTATGCAGAGAAGCTCTGGGCCCAACATTCATGGTGAAAGACCTTTTTTTTATTAGAATGTCCACTCTCTTTGCTTCAGTCCCCTCTCTCCCTTAAAGGTCCTGTGGTTTTGGAGACTCCCAAACTGCCCCCAACTGGAACCTTGTCAGGGTCTCCTGAGAGTTCCAAAGCCTGATTTATACTTAATCTCCTCAAGGGGAAGATACAGCTGGTCGTTTGCATCATCATGGGCACACGTGACGATCTCTATGGGGCCATTAAAAAGCTGTGCTGTGTGCAGGCTCCTGTGCCCTCACAGGTGAGTGGTAAGTGGGCAGAATGCACAAATGGAAACTCGAGCCTCCCTTGAGGCTTGGAAAAGAAGGGATACATGTATTCAAAAGAACTGAAGTAACTATTAGAAGCCAACATGTGTAGACCTTCCTGGCGAAACTATCCCCTTATTAGAGTAACCTGGAGAATAGCAGATGCTCTTCATAAATGCTGGCTTCATGTTCCAAAAATAGTACTTCTGCTTTCAGAGGGTGAGTCTCCAGGTGGTTTCACATGAGTGGCTTCTGAGAGTATAGGCTTTACTCTGAAAGGGGAAAACTGTTTCTCTGTGGAGGATAAAAAAAAAATTTTACTCTGAATGAGGTCTTTTGGAAGTTTTTAAAAAGTTTTTTAAATTTTGGTTTGTGTTTGCGTCCTGTTTGTGTGTGTGTGTGTGTGTGTGTGTGTATTTGTGCACATGCACATGCACCTGCCTAGAAACCCTAAAATTAGAACTATTAATGCAAGTTGTATTAACTGCTAACTAAAGTTTAAGTGTAGTATTTACTTTGAATTGTTTATGTTGTCTGAGAGGTTGGTAGTGTCCTCTTTCCCCATATCTTTTGGTTTACTTCATTATAGGTCATCAATGTCCGAACCATTGGTCAGCCTGCCAGGCTTCGGAGTGTGGCCCAAAAAATTTTACTTCAAATTAACTGTAAACTGGGTGGCGAACTCTGGGGAGTGGATATTCCTCTGGTAAGTGATACTGAGATATGTCTTCATTCAGTTCTCCAGAGAATTCTGCCTAGCTACTTTCTTCATTTCCCTCATAGAGTTACCGCAACTGTCAGTGCTTAGTAGTAAATGAATGATTCATTGCCTGTTGCTGTACAGTCCATGAGCTAAGAATAGTTTTTTACACTTTTTAGTGGTTGAAACAAAAATAAGACTAATATTTTCTGACACATGAAAATTATGTGAAATTCAATTTTCAATGTCCTTAAATGCAGTTTTATTGGAACATAGCATACTACTTTACATATTAGCTATAGTTGCTTTCATACTGTAATGACAGAATTAAATAGTTCTTATAGAGATCACATGGTTCACAAAGCCTAAGACATTTTACTCTTTAGTCCTTTATAGGAAAAGTTTGCTGACCAGGTGATCCCTGGTCTATACCTCTGACTTTATATGTGTTTAGAGTTAATTATAATCTTTCTCTTCCTTTCCTAAAAATTACTATTTTCATATGTCACTTTGGGGTCAGATAATAAGTAAAGATGAGGTGATGGATCGCTTGGGGTTTTTTTATTTGTTTTTTGTTTTCTTACGCAGAAACAGTTAATGGTGATCGGGATGGACGTTTACCATGACCCCAGCAGAGGCATGCGCTCTGTGGTCGGCTTCGTGGCAAGCATCAACCTGTAAGTACTCCTCATGATGCCATTTTATTTAATTACCTCCTTTGATGCCTAATCTTATAAATTCAGAAAATGTTTTTTGAGTATTTCATATTATAGTAAAAGTATACTTAGTTTTACCTAACCTGTAAAAGTATACTCAACTCTTTCCTTCCCTGTCTCCATATGATACTAATTGATGTGAGCTATTTACCAAACTTGTCACATGTATAAGTTTATTCCCCAGCTGCAGTATGGTCTTCTTCAGAATGGAGGCTGTATCTTGTCATTAGTGTTTTTTTCCTCCCTAGAAATGAGGGTTGTTTGTTCTGATTGTAAAAATAAGGTGTGCTCATGCAAATATCCGCAGAAATTTAGGAAGAGTAAGTTTCTCATGGTCCATCTTCAATTAACCACTGCTTAAGGTTTGCTGTATATATACTTTCAGATTCTCTTTTATGCATATATTGACACACATAAGTATTGTAAATGTGTATATGCAAATGACATAGTACCTGTATACTTGATTTATGTACTTAAACTGTATATTTTGGACATTTTTCCCAGATCAGTACAAGTAAATCTTCACCGGTTCTTTTTAATCACTGCATGGAGTTTATTGTATGCCACAGCACTATTTACTTACCTAGTCCTCTGTTGGTGGATATCCAGGTGGTGCAGTTTTTTCAATGGGAGGCAATTTTTTAGCACATATCCACAATTATGCCTGTAATTGTTACATTCTGTGTATGGCTTATATATATCCTTTCCCCATATCACCATGTGTTTTTACATGTAATGTAAATGCATTTACTACTTGTTGGATTAGTGCATAGAGAAGCCTGCTTGTGCTGACATTTCATACTGTGGGCCTTCCTCTATAAGTGTTGTTCATCTCTTTCTCCTCTCTCTCCCACCTCCACCTCAGCACCCTCACAAAATGGTATTCACGAGTGGTATTCCAGATGCCTCATCAGGAGATTGTGGATAGCCTGAAGTTGTGCCTGGTGGGCGCTTTAAAAAAGTTTTATGAGGTGAGGAGAACAGAAATCCTCAAAATTGCAGAGTTTTGAAGGGCTGCCTAGGACCTGAGCATTTTAAGAGGAAGTCTGATTTAGTGGGAGGGCTTCCCACATCTAAGGTGAGTCTCCTAAACAGACTGAAGAGATGGTCATTGCTGAGCAGGAAGCCTGATGGGACTGCTTCCAAGCTGCTGCTTGTACCAAGCAGCTTAAAGAGCTAAACTCTTTGATTTGGTTTGATGAGTAACGATTATTCCCCTGGTTGGCAGCTTGATGTCTGTAGACATAGTCTTTGTGCCCATATCAGGGAAGCTGGGGATAAATTTCAGCAATTAAAGCAGTTTATGAATTTACTCAGCTTTATGGCTGTCATTAGGCACTGCCTCTTTTCATTTTGATTCAAGACAAATGCCTCCCTGTAAATTACCTCTAGAACTTAAAGGAATGCTAACCATGGATGGAGAATTGCTGTCATTAAGCTGATAATGAGTCTGGAACAATGAACAAGCAAAATACTGGTATTTGCCTTGGCCAGTACATCAAAGGAAGCACGTATAAGTAGCTTTCAGTTCTTAGGGTCAGAGTTTTAGCCCTTGGAATAGAGATTAAACAGCAAGAAATTTAACGATTTCATATAATTAAAGTCAGTCTCTAGAACTCTACCTTGTTTTTATTAAAGTAACGTTTCCTACAATGTCCTTCAACAGTCTTTGATACTGTTTCACTATTAGAGATTATGTAAAAGTTGAATTTTTGTCTGTAAGGATGTCCAAATGACATGTTACTTTGCCACTAACTTCTACTACACCTTCCTTTTGCTTGTTGTTGCTGCAATTGTTTTCCTTCAAAGTTCTGTCTGTATTTTAGGCCGACACTCAAAAATTACTTCTGTGAAGCCTTTCCCATTTCCCCCCACTGTTCCAGTCCTACCAGTGAATGTAAGCTTATTTGGAAATAGGGTCTTTGCAGATGATCAAATTAAGATAAGTTTTTTAGTGTGGGCCTTAATCCAATATGATTGTGTCCTTGTGAAAGGGATTTGGACACATAGACAAACACACATAAAGACAGTGTAAAGACACAGGGAGATCACTATCTACAAGACAAGGAGTACCCTAGGTGACCAGAACCTAGGAGCGAGTCATGGAAAAGAATTCTCTGTCACAGGCCTCAGAAGAAACCAATCCTGCCAACACCTTGATTTTAGAGCTCTAGCCTCCAGCCCTGTGGAACAATACGTTTCTGTTGTTTCTGTTAGTGGTACTTTGTTTCAGCAGTCCTAGCAAATGAATACATACCCAGTTTCTGGCAGTGGCAGTTGCATTTGCAGCCCTGGTTTGAGAACCACTACATCAGGTAGGAAAAAAAGAGTGTTATGGTCATGTGGGGAAAACAACAAAAGTATTGTTATACCAGCATCCTCCCCACCTCACTCCATTCAGTATCCCTAATGGAGGGGAGGATCTGTCTAGTGGGACATTCCCTTGGTCCCACTCATAACTTAGTGTGAGTACACACTCATGAAAATGTGTAAGCCAGCCCTGTACACCTTTATTCTGTCCATTTTAGACAAATGTTTGAAGTGTCTATTCTAATTCTCCATCAAACTGTTATTTTGAGAATGAAAGTGTGTTCCTTGGTCTAAGGAAATGCGACTCAGTGGTGCAGTGTCTTCTGTTTTAGTCCTTTTTTAGTATTTTGAGCATTGGCATCTACCAGCAGGTATGCAAAGCCCAGTCCAAAATAAGTGTCTCTTTCTGTCAGGAGCTTCTTACAGCCTCCTGGAGCTACCAGGGTCAGTACAAGTTACCAGCTCTGTGTAAGATTTTCGTCTCAAGGAATCTGCTCCAGAGCCCTGCATTCTCTGTGTCCCCTTTTGGCAAACAGAACAGTTATTGTTCACACTGTGCACTTCAGAGGGTGCAAGAGAAATATGTCTAGATTTGGCCCATTTCTGCCTTGACGCAGCCCCCCATGTCTGCTCATTTCATGGACCCAGGTGCCACCTCAAGCAAGTGCACCAGGGTATCCATTTGCTGATTCTAACCACTTTCTGATCCTGGAAAAGGGGTAATTATTCCCCAGTCACCTTTCCACTACTACTAGTAACATCTATTCTGCTTTCTATCTATAGATTTGCTGATTTTGGACATATTATATAGAAGTAATCATAAAATATGTGATCTCTTATGTCTACCTTTTTTTGAGTATGTTTTTAAGGTCCATCTAAGTTATAGAATATATCACTAATTTGTTCTTTTTTATGGATGAATAATATTCCACTGTATGTTTACTCCACAGTTTGTTTACCCATTCATCATTGATGGATATTTGGGCTGTTTCCACCTTTTGACCATTGTGAATAATGCTGCTATGAACATCCCTGAATATGTATCTGTTTGAGTATCTATTTTCATTTCCTTGGGGCATATACCTAGGCATATAGTTGAGTCCTATGGCAATTCTATGTTTAACTTATTGAGGAACCACTTAACTGTTTCCCACAGCAGCTGTACCATATTACCAACAATGTATGAGGCTTTCAGTTTCTCCACATCTCCAACACCTTTTATTTTTCATTTTTTAATTATAGCCGTTGTGAAGTGGTATCTTATTGAAGTTTTAACTTGCATTTCCTTAATGACCAATTATATTGAACATCTTTTCATGGGCTTATTGTCTATTTGTATGTGAAGTAGGGGTAAAACTTTAATTTTTTGCATGTGGTTGTCCACTTGTTCCAGCACCACTTGTTGGACAGACTGTATTCTTTTTCCATAGAATGGTATTGGCATCCTTGTTAAAAATCAGTTGACCATAGATATTTAGGTTTATTTCTGAACTTTAAATTCTGTTTCGTTAGTCTACATGTGCATTCTCATGTCAGTACAACACTGTTTAGATTACTGTTTCTTTTTACTTAGTTTTGAAATTGGGAATTGTGAGTCTTCTAGTTTGTTTCTCTTTTTCAATATTGTTTTGGCTATTCAGGACCCTTTTGAATTCCATATCAATTTGAGGATAGGCATTTCCATTTCTGCAAAAAAAGGCCATTGGAATTTTCATAGGGATTGCATTGGATTTGTAAAGATCCTTTACAAGTATTGCCATCTTAATATTCACTCTTGCAATATATGGGCACAGGATGTGTTTCCATTTATTTAAGTCTTCTTTCATTTTTTTCAGCTATTTTAGTTTGGTAGTTTCCATCTAAAGTATTTCACCTCCTTGATTAAATTTATTTGTAGGCATTTTATTCTTTTGGATGCTATTATAAACTAATAGTTTTCTTAATTTCATTTTTGAATTGTTCATTGCTGATATATAGAATTACATCGTTTTCGTGTATTAATCTTTAACCCTGCAACTTTTCTGAATTTATTAGCTTTAGGTTTTTAAAATTCTTTGGGATTTTCTATAAATAGAATTATATCATCTGGAAATAGACATAGTTATACTTCTTTATTTCCAATTTGGATGTCTTGTATTTATTTTACTTACCTAGTTGCTCTGGTTGGAATTTCCAATACAAAGTTGAATAACAGTAGTGAAAACAGGCATCATTGTCTTTTTCCTGATTTTAGGGAGATCGCTTTAAGTCTTTCACCATCGAGTATAATGTTAACTGTGAGTTTTCTATAAACTTCCTTTATTATGTTAAGTTTCCTTCTATTTCTGATTTGCTTAGTGTTTTTATATTGGAATTGTGTTGGATTTTATCAAATGCTTTTTCTGCATGCTAATTTTACAATAAGATCATTCAGGGAGTTCCCTGGTAGTATAGTGGCTAGGCTTTGGTGCTGTCAACGCTATGGCCTAGGTTCGATTCCCAGCCAGGGAACTACCCACATAATAAATAAATAAATAAATAAAATTGTTCAGATTAATACCAAATTAATTTCAGTAGTATAAAAAACTTTGTTCTGATGTAGTTTTTATTCTCTCCCTCTTTCTTTGTACTAATTCTATATTAGGGTTCTCCAGGAAAACAGCCAGTAGTGTGCACGTGTGTGTGTGTGTGTGTGTGTGTGTGTGTGTGTAAAGAGATCTATTTTAAGGAATTGGCTCATTATAAAGGCTGGAAAGTAAAAATCTGCAGTGTTCGGTAGCAAGCTGGATACCTAGGGGAAGAGCTAATGATGCTGCAGATCGAATTTAAGTTTGTCCTACTTGGTATTCCTTAGGCTTCTTGAGTGGTTGGTTAATTTTCTCTTCATATTTTGGGATTTTTCTTCAAATACAGCTTTTGCTCCTTTCCCTGTCCTCTCCAATTGGGACTCCAATTATTCCTATTGTTGATATGCTTGATGGTGTTTCACAGGTCTCAGAGGCTGCATTCATTTTTCTTCTTTCTTCTTTCCCTGTCTTACACTGGATAATATTGATTGACCTATCTCCTCATTTGCTGTTATTTTTTCTGCCTTATCAAATCTATGTTAAGCCTCTCTAGTGAATTTTTTATTTCAATTATTATACTTTCCAATGCCACAATTTTTATTTGGTTGTTTCTTGTATCTGTCTCTTTACTGGTCATCTTCTATTTACTGAGACATTTCTCATAGTTTCCTTAAGGTCTTTAGATGTGATTTCCTTTAGTTCTTTGAACAGGATTTAAAATAGTTTAAAGTACTTTTCTATTATAGTAAAACCAGTATCTGGGACAGTTTCTATTGACTACTTTTTTATTTTCATGCACATGGGCCATACTTTAATTCTTGGCATGTCTCAAAAAAAATTTTTGAAAACTGGACATTTTTAATATAATATGGCAACTCTAAAAATTGTATCTCCACTCCCAAGGATTGTTGTCATAACTTTTGCTCATTTGATGACTCTCCTGGACTGATTCTGTGATCTCGGTAATCTGAATTGTGTGTAACCCCCGAAAGCACTCCTTACTTAGCTTAGTGATCAGCTAATGACACGGCAAAGATCTCTTTAAATGCCTTGAACTCATTCTGCCCCCGCCAGTGACTGCCAGATTATTTTCACATTAACATGGTAGTGAAGCTCCAGGTGTAACAGCGCAGAGAAAGGGAGCTGTGCATAGAGCAAGTTAAAATGCCACAAAGCTTGATGTTCTTTCTGAGATTCTGACATTTTTATTGAATAAGTGCTCTTCAGATTGTTGCAAGCTTCTAGTTGGTATCAGCAGTTCTAAAAACGTTGATTTTGACCACTTTTGCAGTGTACTTGTTGCTTTTATAGACTAAGACTAGCAGATTTTGAGAGGTTCTTCCTTTCCCATTCAGGAAGTATTTTCTGAGGAGCACACTTTTGACAGTCTTGCAGTTTTCTGAGTGGACAGTGATTAGAGTCTAGAATCCACGAAAGGTAGGTGACACTAGAAAACCTCCATCATTTTAGTTTGGGGGACCCCAAAGGACTACATCCTAGGAATAAGGGTGATTGAGAGGTATGTAAGCCCTTAGAGCAAACTACATTTTAATTCCTAAAATCACATGCAATGACACAGTGGGCTATTGTTCCTAACTTTCTCATAGTGCTAATACTGCAGAAACCTAAAGAAACAACTTAAGTCTTCATTGTATGACAAACATCATTTCAGGCCCTACATTATTTCTGTTAACAGCATTGTAAATACTGTATTTGGCACACAGTTAAAAAGGAATATATTTATGTTAATACATACATACACATACACATACATGCATATATACATACATTACATTTGTATGTGTGTATAAAGTCTGCAGTTTAATTAAAAATTTAATAAAGCAAAAAAGAATAAGAAAGCCAGGATCCAAAAGGACAGAAACCCTAGGGACATATGCTAATTCTGAAAGAGGCAGCTAAAAGGTTGAAAAGCTCTGCAGCTGTTTGTAAGTCTTTAGGGATCAAAAACTAAAGGCCAAGGTCCCAAAATCATGGTGATTCTGAGTACATTCCCCACCCTTCAGTGTGAATCTAAAGGGCTAAAATCCATGAGTAAAGAAGAACTGTAGGTATATAATGCTAAATCATTTCAGTCCCCTGGATATGGATTTAGGTGAATTCTGACTGCTAGTTTCACTGCCCACTTGTTAGAAGCAAATATAAATTTTTGAAGGAAGATACTGTCATCCTAGGCATCAGATTGTTCCTACAGTGTCTAACAATCAATAAATAATAACTAATAACACCAGGAGAGAAAATGGAGGTACTATATAAATAAATAAATAAATAGTTGATCCTGATCCACAGAGGAGTCAGATAATTGAGTAATCAGACACATTTAAAAATAGCTACCTTATGTTCAAGGAGATAAAAGATAACATTATGAATTTTAGCCACGAATTGGAAACTACGAAACATTGGAATTTCTAGAACTAAAAATTATACTAACCAAAATTAAATACTTAATAGATGAGTATATTAGGTTTTTAGGGCTGTCATAAGAGCATACCATAGACTGGGTGGCTTAAACTATAAAAATATATTTGCTCACAGTTTTAGAGGATGGCACGTCCAATATAAAGGTATGCTGAAGGATTGGATTCTCCCGAGGCCTCTCTACTTGTCTTATAGATGCTGTCTTCTCTCTGTGGTATATGGTCTTCACCTATGTGTATTCTAATCTCTGCTTAGGAAGACAATAGTCATATTTGAGTAGAGCCCATCCCAGTTACTTCATTTACACAAAATAACCTTTTTAAAGGCTCTATCTCCAAATACAGTCACATTCTAAGGTCCAAGGGGTTAGGACTTCACCACAAAATTTGGAGGCAACATAAGTTCATGCATAAAAATAGGTAATAGTCATTTAGACCTAATTGAGGAAGTAACAAATCAACTGAAAGATAAGAAGAAAGTCAAACTGAAGCACTGAGATACAAAAGGGTAGAAAATATAATAGGGCCACAAACATGGGTTAAAATATAATATATACATAATAAGTGTCCTGTAAAGAGGTTAGAGAGGGTACAGGACAGAAGAAATAGCTGAAATGACAGTGGTAAAGAAGGTACCAAAAGTGACAGATGACATTAAGATACAAATACAAAAAATCCAACAAATCTCAAGCATGATATATAAAAAGAAAAGTAAATTTAGGAAGTACAGTTAGGCATTATAACAAAATTGTTGAAAACAGAGAGAGTGTGTTTGTGTGTGTGTGCGTGTACTCACATATATACACCCACACACATACATAGTAAGACCATTCTAAGAAAAATGATAAGTGCAAAGTAACTTAAAATAACTGCCAACATAGAATCTAATATCCCCTAAAAATGACTTTTAATAAGGTAATAAGGTAATATAAAGACATTCATGGTGAATAAGAAATTGGGATACTCTGTCGCCAGCAGACTTGGCACTGAAGGAAAATACTAAAGTTCTTCACCTAGAAGGGGAATTATCCCAGAGACAAGTTTAGAAATGGTTAACAGAATAAATAGGAATATAAATGGCAGATATTGGGATAAATTTAAATGAATACATACCATATAAAATAATAATGTAATATCTTGAGTGGATATATATTCATGTGTATTTGTCTAAATTTCAAATTAACAAAAACACTAGCACATATATTAGGAGCAAGTGAATGAAATTCCAATGCTTTCAGTTCCTGGAATTGTTGAAGAAAAGGTGAAAGTACTCATTTTTATTACACTTTGATATGCTAATGATCTGTGTTGTAATTTCTAGATTAGCCAGTAAAAGAATAATAAAAGAGTATACAACTTTCAAGATGTGGAAGAGAAAATAATTAAAAAAAAATTTTTTTTAAACCACATAGAAAATCCTAGAGTTGTTAAATATAATAAATGAAAATTCCATTAGAGGGGCTTAACATTAGATTTGATAAGGTGGAAGAAATAACCAGTAAACTTGAAGATAGGTCAGTTGAGATGATCCATTGAGTAAAAAGAAAGAAAAAAGAATGAAGAAAAATGAATAAAGATCTGTGGGACACCAATCAACCATACCAACATAATGTGATTCCGAGAAGGGTGGAGTAAAGAGAGAGAATGTGGAAGAAAGAATATTGGAAGGAATAATAGCCTAAAATTACCAATTTGATGAAAAACAGTAACCAACTCATCCAAGAAACCCAGTGAACACTAAGTAGGAAAACTTAAAAGATATTCACACCTAGACACATTGCAGTGTAAATTTGCTGCAAGACTAAAAGGACATATTGAAAGCACCAAAAGAAAACCACTTATTATGTTTAGGGCATCTTCAGTCTTCAATAATAATAATAGCTGACCTCTTATCAGAAATCATGAAGCCTGAAGGCAGTGGGATGTCATATTCAAAACCATGTTCAAAATGATGACAGAGAAAGAAGGTTGAATAAGAATTATATATCTAGAACAACTGTTCAAAAATGGAGAACCTTGACAGGATTATGTTTACTGGAAAAAAAGGCTAGACATAAAAAGTCACATTTTATATTGTCCATATCTGTGAAATGGCCAGAATAGGCAAATCCATTGAAATAGAAATGAAATTGATTATTGATTTGTAGAGAATGAGGATGTAGGCAGAAATTGAGAGTTACTGCTCATGGGTACAGGGTTCTTTTAGGGATGATGAAAATATTATGGAATTTGATAGTGTTGGTATGTGTATAAGTTTGTGAATATATTAAAACACTGAATTATAGACTTTAAAGTGAATTTTATGGTATGTGATTTATATTTCAATTTTTTTTAATGGAGAAATTAAGATATCCTCAGATGAACAAAAACTGGGAAAACTTAGCACTAGCAGACCTATCCTACAAGAAATACTAAAGGGAGTTCTTCAAACAGAAATAAAATGACATTCGATTGTAACTCGTATTTACATGAAGAAGTAAGTGTCACAGGAAAAGCTAATTACCATAGATAGATAAATATAAATATAAATATTTTTGCTTGTAACTTTTCTTCTACTCTGATTTCAGAGACATACGCATAAAGTTGTAAATATAAATCTGAATGTATGTGCATGCAATATATAATGAGTAATTTGAATAACAGTAAAAGAGAGGGAAGGGAATAGAGCCATAGAGGAGCAAAGTTTTTTAGTATTACTGAAATTCATTTTGTATTAGCCAAATGAGATTGTTATAAGTTAATATGTTAACTGTAATTCCCAAGGGAAACACTAAGAAAATAATTCACAACAAAGGTATTAAAATGTTAACTAGAAAATTTGTATGTAATATATGGTATAAGGCATGTGGAAAACAAATAGTAAAAGAGCAGATGTGAATCTTTAATTACATTAAGTGTAAATGGATTAAATATCCCATTCAAAAGGTAGACATTAGCAGAATGGATTAAGTAAAAAATATATAGCTGTGCTTTCTACAAGAGACACATCTTAGTTTCAAAGAAAATGAATTGAAAGTAAAAGGATGGAACAAAATATACTGTGCAAATAGTAACCAAAAGAGAGCTGGAGGTCAGACAAAGATCACACAAGGTAGACTTTAAGGTAACAATTATTACTAAAGACAAGGAAGGACATTTTATAATGGCAAAGTGGTCCATTCACAGGGGAGACATGCTGTAGACATATATGAATGTAACAACACAGACCCAAAAATACATGAAACAAAAGATTACATAATTGAAAGGTGAAATAGACAATTCAACAATAATAGTTGGAGATTACAAAACTCCATTTTCAATAATGGATAGAAAATATAAGAATAAGATCAACAAAGAAATAGAAGACTGGGGGTTCCCTGGTGGTATAGTGGGTAGGCTTCAGCGGTCTCAGTGCCATGGCCTGGGTTTGATTCCCAGCCAGAGAACCACCCAAAAACAAAAACCCCAACAACAACAAAAAAGAAGACTTGAGCAACACTGTGATTCAACAAACCTAACAGATACCTATAGAATACTCCACCCAACAACCAAATACACATTCTTCTTATGTGTACATGGCACATTCTCCATGATAGACCATATGTCAGGTTATAAAACAACTCAATAAATTTAGAAGAATTAAAAATCATACAAAATAGGTGCTCAAACCATGATAGAATGGAATTAGAAATTAATAAGGAAAATTTAGGAAATGTACAAATATATGGAAATTTAGCAATACTCCTAAGTTAACAAAGAGGTCAAAGAAGAAATCAAAAGGGAAATTAGAAGTTATTTTGACATAAATAAAAACAAAGACACAGCATACCAAAACCTTTGAATGTAGGTAAAGCAGTGTTTAGAGGGAGATTTATAGCTGTAAACACAAACACATACACACAGACACATACATTTTTTAAGATCTTAACCCAGCTTAAACCTTGAGAAATTAGAAAAAGAAGAGCAAACTAAAAGCAAGGAGGAGGAAGGAAATAATAGAGTATAAATAATTTACATGGAGAATTGAAAAACAATAGAGAAAATCCAAAAGTTGGTTATTTGAAAAGATCATCAAAATTGATACACCTTTAGCTAGACCACCCATGAAACAAACGAATTAGCTTAACTGAAATCATTACAACTAATACTACAGAAATAAAAAGTATTATAAGAAAATAGTATGAAAAACTGTATGCCAACAAATCAGATTACTTAAGCCACTGCACCACCAGGGAACTCCTACTTATATGAAATATTTAAAGGAAAATTAACACCAATCTTTCACAAACTCTCCCCCAAAATGGGAAAGGTAGGAACACTTCCCAATTCATACTGTGAGACCAATATTACCCTAGTAACTAAAGCTAAACAGAAGTATCACCAGAATTTCAGAAAGCATTTAGACTGGAAATTAAAAAGTAAAACTCTATTTCTGCATATAACTTTATAAATAGAAAATCCTAAAGAATACACACACACACATGCACACGCACACACTAATAAGTGAGTTCAGCAAGACTGAGGATGCAAGATTAATGTAATCAGTTTTATTTCTCTACACTAGCAAAAATGAAATTAAAACAATTCCATTTATAAGACCTTAAAAAAAGAATAAAATGTGTAGGAAAAATTTAACAAAAGAAGTGCAAGGCATTAGTGAAAACTGCAGAATATTGTTGAAAGAAATTGAAGTAGACCTACATAAAAGGAAAGACATCCCATATTTATGAATTAAAAGATTCAGTATGGTTAAGATGGCAATACTCCCCAAAACGAATTTACAGATTCAGTGAAATCAGCATCAGAATTCTGACATTCCTTTTTTACAGGAATGGACAAGTTGATTTTAAATTAATAGGGAAATGCAAAAAAGTCCAGAATAGGCAAAAACAAATTTGACAATGAAGAACAAAGTTGAAGGACTCACACTTTCTGAATTCAAAACTTACTGCAGGGAGTTCCCTGATGGTGTAATGGCTTAAGGCGTCGGTGCTGGCGCTGTCAGTGCTGCAGCCTGGGTTCGATTCCCGGCCAGGGAACTACCCACATACCAAAAAAAAAAAAAAAAAAAAAGGGTGACAAAACTTACTGCAAAGCTAGATTAAGCAAGATAGCCTAGTGCTAACATAGAGGTAGTCTTAGAGATCAATGGAATAGAATTGAGAGTCTAAAAAGACACCTGTGTGCCTATGGTAAAGTGTGTACAAGGGTGACATTTAGGGGTGGAAAGAATAGTATTTTCAAAAACTGGTGTAAGGACTACATGCAAAAGAATAAATTTGAATATTTGCTTCTTACAATATAAAAAGGTTAACTTCAAATGGATCAAAGACCTAAATAAATTTAGGAACTAAAACCATAAAATTATAGATGATAAGATGGTATAAATCTTTGACCATATATTAGACAACAGTTTATTAGATATAAATGACTCTGAAAGCAAAAGCAAAGAAAAACAAATAAATTGAACTTCATTAAAATTAAAATCTTTGGTGCTTCAGCGGACACTGTCAAGAAAGTGAAAAGATAACCCATGGGATGGAATGAATCATTCATCTGATATATCTGGTAGTGGTCTAGCTTCCAGAATATATAAAGATCTCTTACAACTCAACAACTGAGAGATAACCCATTTTTAAAATGGGCAAACGGGAGTTCCCTGGTGGTTTAATGGCTTAAGGCTTCAGCGCTGGCACTGTCAATGCTGCGGCCTGGGTTCGATTCCCAGCCAGGGAACTACCCACATACTACAAACAAAACAAAAAAAATAATAAAATGGGCAAACAACTGAATAGACATTTCTCCAAAGAGCATATATAAGAAAATTACATTAAAAGAGCTTAATACCATTACTTGTTCAGGAAATGGAAAAATCACAATGAGATACCTACAACTTAACACCAAAACCAGATAAAGCCATTACACTAAAAAAAGCTGTAGACCATCGGTTCCCAAGTGGCTGTATGCTTACCCTCAGGGGTACATGCTAGGCCATTCAGGGGGACATGAAAAATAATCTTAATGGCCAAGAAACAAAGTAAAAAAATGCAAAATAAGAGTTACAGAACAACGATTATTACAGACTTTTCAGATAACACAAATACTAACAATTAGAAGTTTGTTAAATACTTGATCATCATTATCAGTATTTAACTGTTACAAATATTGTAAAATTAAATCTGTGGTTTGTACTTTCAGTGTAGTAACTTTTCTTTCCAATTTATTACCTCATTTCCACCATTTTATGTTAAGCTAGGCACTGAACAAATGTGTCAGTATTTAGAAACAGCCGTTTTGAAAACAAGCAGTACATTTATAGAAATGGGCTTAAAAGTGGTACAGAAGTGGAAAAAGGTTGGGAACCACTTCTGTAAACTATTATTTCTCATGAATATAGATGCAAAAATCCTTTTTTAAAACAAAGCAAATCTAGTAAGGTATTTTTAAATATTATGCATCATGACTCTACTGAGGTAATATTGGCCTTCCAAATTTATGTCCTGTGAATGTGACCTTACTTGAAAATAGGGCTTTTGCAGATGGAATCAGGTTAAGATGAGTTGAGTGGATTAGGGTGGGCTCTAATCCAATGACTGATAATTTTTATAAGAAGAGGGAAATTTAGTCACAGAGTCATAGGGTGAAGGCCATATGAAGAAGCAGAGACAGAACAGGGAGAAGGTGCTATGACAGTATAGGCAGAGATCAGAGTGATGAATCTACAAGCCAGGAAACTCCATGGATTGACAGCAACCACCAGAAGCTAGGAGGGGCAAGGAAGGATTCTTTGCTAGAGCCTTTGGAGAAAGCATGGCCCTGCTGATACCTTTAGATGGTCCAGAACTGTAACAGAATAAATTTCTGTGATTCTAAGCCACTGAGTTTTGGTTCTTCATTGTAGCAAGTCTTAGAAAAGAATACAACAGCCAAGGAGGCTATAGTCAGTTATGCAAGGCTGGTTTAACATTTGAAAATCAGTTAATGTAGTACATGACATAGGCTGAAGAAGAAAAATACTCCATCAGTAGATGTAGAAAAGCATTTGACAACATTCAACTTCCTTTCATGATGTAAAAAAGCAAAAATCTCAGCAAATTAGGAATGGGGGAGAACTTCTTAAACTTAATACAGAACATCTACAAAAACCCTACAGCTAACATTATACTTAATTGTGAGAAACTAGATGCTTTTCCTTCAAGCTAGGGGATAAGACAAGTATTTCTCCTGTCACCACTCCTGTTTAGCATCATACTAGAAGTCCTAACTAATGCAAAAAGACAAGAAAGAAGTAAAAGGTATACAATTGGGAAGGAGGAAAGAAAACTTCTTTGCAGATAGAATGATTGTCTATGGAAAATCTCAAGGAATCATCAAAAATCCTGCTGGAACTAATAAGTAAGACATGGTTGCAGAAGGTTAATATACAGAAGTCAATGCCTGCCTTATATACCAGCAATGAGCAATTGAAGTTTGAAATTAAAAGTAATACCATGTAGATTAGCACCAAAAAAAGGGTAAATCTAACAAAGTTAGAATTAGGTCTATAGGAGGAAAACTATAATACTGATATTTTTAAAAATAAAAAATATCTAAATAAATGGAGCAATATTCCATATTCCCTGATACAAAAACTCTGTATCATTAAATGTCATTTCTTCCCAAATAGATCTGTATAATCAAGGCAATCCTAATAAAAATCTAAGCAAGTTATTTTGTGGATATCTGTGAACTGTAAAGTTAAAATGCAAAGGCAAAACACAGTACTAAAAAAAGAAAAAGTACTGAAGAAGAGCAAAATCAATTTAAAGAGTTTTTATATAGTTAGAGTAATCCAGACCGTGTGGTATTGGCAAAAGAATAGACATGTCAATGTAACAGAATAAAGATCCCAGAAACAGATCTATATAAAATGAGTCCAGTGATTGATAAAGGAGCATAGGCACATCTGTGGGAAAAGGATGGTTTTTTCAATAAATGATGCTGGAATAACTGGACGTATACAATGCAAAAAAAAAAAAAGTATACACAGATTTTACACCTTTTGCAAAAATTAGCTCAAAATGTATTACAGACATTTAAATGCAAAACTATAAAACTTCTACAAGATAGCATAGAAGAAAATGTAGGTGACTGGGTTTGGTGGTGACTTTATAGGCAAGAAAGCATGATCCATGAAAGAATTGGTAAGTTAGACTCAATTGAAAACTTCTGTTCTGTGAAAGACACTAAGAATGAAAAGAAACTACAGAGTGGGAGAAAATATTTAGAAAACACATCTTATAAAAGGACTGTTATTTAAAATATACAAAGAGCTCTTAAAACTTAAGAAAACAAACAGCCTGATAAAAAGATGGGGAAAAGACTTGAACAGACATCTCACCAAAGATACACAGATGGCAAATAAGTACATGAAAATGTACCCAATGTAATAGAACAGGGAATTTCAAATTAAAACAATGCAATACCACTACATACCTGTTAGAATGGCCAGAATCCAAAACACTGACCACCAAATGCTGGTGAGGACAGGAACTCCCATTCATTGCTGGTGGCAGTACAAAATGGTACTTTGGAAACAGTTTGTCAGTTTCTTACAAAACTAAACATACTCTTACCAAAAGATCCAGTAGTTTCACTCCTTAATATCTGCCCAAATGAGGCAAAAACATGTTCCTACAAAAACATGCACAAAGATGTATATAGGGAGTTCCCTGGTGGTGTAGCGGCTAGGCTTTGGCGCTGTCAACACTGGGGCCTGGGTTCAATTCCCAGCCAGGCAACTACCCATATTTAAAAAAAAAAAAAAGATGTATATAGTAGCTTTATCCATAATTGCCAAAACTTGAAAGCAACCAAGATGTGCTTCAGTAGGTGAAAGGAAAAATAAACTGGTGTATCCAGACAATGAAATTTTATTCATTGCTAACAAGAAAGGAATTATCAAGTCATGAAAAGACATAGGGGAAACTTAAATGCATATTACTAAGTAGAAGAAGCCAATCTGAAACTTTTAAACAATGATTCCAGTTATATGACATTGTGAAAAGGACAAAACTATGGAGGCAGTAAAAAGATCAGTGGTTGGTTGCCAGAGGTTTGGGAGGGTGAAGAAGGGAAGGATAAATAGATGGAGCACAGGAGATTTTTAAGGCTATAAAACTATTGTGTATGATTCTGTAATGGTGGATACATGTCATTATGCATTTGTCAGAGCCCATGGAAAGTGCAGCACAGAGTGAATCCTAATATAAACTATGAACTTTAGTTAATAATAATGTGTCCGTAATTGTTCACCATTTTTAACAATGTAACACCCTAATGTAGTATGGTAACGATAGGGAAAACTGTAGGTTAGTGGGAACTCCTTACTGTCCCCTCAATTTTTTTGTAAACTTTAAACTGATCTAAGAAATAAAGCCTGTAATTTAAAAACACACACACAATGAGATGCCACCTCACATATACTAGGATGGTTAAAATTAACCCTACCAGACCGCTGTACCGATTTTTCGGTAATTTCCGAATGTACCTACCGCTGTACCTAATTTTCGAAATGAAAGATAAACCTATTTTCTACAATGTCTCCAAGTTCCATCTTATTCTTTTTTTTTTTTTTTAAGGTATGATTAGTAAACCATGAGCACATTTTTTAATTTTTATTTTTTTTTTTTGCATTTTGGTATGTGGGTAGCTCCCTGACTGGGAATTGAACCCAGGCCGCAGCGCTGACAGCGCCAGTGCCGAAGCCTTAAGCCACTACACCATCAGGGAACTCCCCTCCATCTTATTCTAACCACTCGTTTGCATGTAACTAACATTTTTCTATAGCATGTTGTTTTTTTTCTCTTTAATGCTCAGGAGCCCAGGTATAGGGGACAGTTAGGTTCAGGGCCTCAGGTCTGGTAGGGTTAAAGACATAGTAAAAAGTGTTGTCAAGGATGTGGAGAAGTTGGAACCCTTGTACATTGCTGGTGAGATTGGAAAATGGTAGTTATTTTGGAAAACAGTCTGGTAGTTCCTCAGGATGGTAAACATGGAGTTACCATATGGCCCAGCCATTCTATTTCTAGGTATACTAGGGCTGTCCAGAAAGTATCCAGCTATGTAATAGGAAAAATAGGAGCATTTATGGCAACATTTTTTTTCCGAATAACCCTCATATACCCAAAAAAATTGAAAACGTCCACACAAAAACATTTGCACCAATGTTCATACCAATATTCAGAATAGCCAAAAATAGAAACAATCCAAATGTCTGTGAACTGATGAATGGACAAGCAAAATGTGATATAGTCTGCAATAAAATATTATTTGACAACCCAAAGGAATGAAGGATTGATACATGCAACAACATGGATGAACTGTGAAAATACGCTAAGTGAAATTACTTAGTTGCAAAAGACCAGTTACGATTCTGTTTGTCTAGAACAGCCAATCCAAAGAAACAGAAAATAGGAGGGCTGTCTGGAAAGTATCCAGCCATGTACCCGTTTTCATTATATTGACAATGGCTGGATTTTTTCCAGACAGCCCTCATTACATTAGAATGTTCCAGGAGTTGGGGGTAATGGGGGCAATAGGAAGTAACTGCTAATAGATAGGAAATTACCTTTTGGAATTATGAATGTGTTCTAAAATTAAGTAGTGATGGTTGCAAGATTCTGTAAATGTAAAAACCTTTGCATTTTAAACCCTAAAATAGTAACTTTTGTGTTTTAGTAAATTATATTTCAATTTTTAAAAAAGCATCCCTGAACCCCCTCTTAGCCTTTTTTAGGTACATTTGTGGAATCACCAAAATCAGAAAAATACTGCCAGGAGGAAAAGGGATTCAAAAGCCTGGCTTATTTCCCTGGACCCCCCTTCTTCCTCTGATACTCCTCAAGTCTAAAGCTTTTACCTAGATTTTTTGTCCAGCTTTCCAATTGTCTTCAGTTGCAGGGTTTCTCCGAATTCCTGGTCTACTGCCTGAAGCCTTGTAGGCAGCTTAAGCTTATCTGATCTATGGCTTTATTTAATTTCTATCTGTATTTAGAGTTGTATCTGTAGTCTAGCAGTTCTCATAATTTTTGGTTTAAAGAATCCTTTGCATTCTTTAATATTATTTGAGTTTTTGGTTATCTTGGTATATATCGATCAATAATTACCATACCAGAAGTTAAAACAAAATTTTAATGTTTTTTCACTTTAAATAACAGTAAGACAAGAAATAAGTGTTGGTGAGGATGTAGAAAAAAGGGAACCCTTGTGCACAAGAAATTAAAAATAGGAGTTCCCTGGTGGTATAGTGGCTAAGGCTTCGGCACTGTCAACGTTGTGACCTGGGTTCGATTCCCAGCCAAGGAACTACCCACATTAAAAAAAAAAAAAAAAAAAAGAAAAAAGAAAAACAAAATTAAAAATAGAACTCTTATATAATCCAGCATTTCTCCTTCTGGGTATTTTTACAAAGAAAATGAAAACACTAACTTGTAAAAATATATGTACCTCCATGTTTATTGCAGCATTATTTACAATAACTAAGATATGGAAGTAACCTATGTGTCTATTGATGAATAAAGAAAATGCGTGTATATGTGTGTGTGTATGTGTGTGTGTGAATATTATTCAGCCATAGAAAATGTGACATATGTATATAATGGAATATTATTCAACCATAAAAAAGAATGAGATCTTGCCATTTGCAACAACATGGATAGACCTTGTTGTTGCACAAGTGAAATAAGTCAGAGACAAATACTGTATGATCTTACTTATATGTGGAATCTAAAAAGCAAAAAGCCAAGCTCATAGTTATAGAGAACAGATTGGTGGTTGGTTTCCAGAGGTTGGAGGTGGGGGATGGTGGGCAAAATGGTGAAATGGGTCAAAAGAAACAAACTTCCAGTTATAAAGTAAGTCATAAGGATGTAACATGCATGTGTGGCAACTATGGTTAATACTGTATTGCATATCTGAAAGTTGCTGAGAGAGTAGATCATCATGAGGAAAAAGTTGTAACTGTGGTGTGCATTTTGGTGATTGATCATTTCACAATATATACAAATATTGGATAATTATGTTGTATACCTGAAACTAATATAATGTTATGTCAGTGACACCTCAATAAAAAAGTAAGGAAAATAACAAATTCAGTACATGTAATAATATAAATAACATTTTTAGTTAAAGATAAGTACTTCAAAAATGTTTAGTGGGAAGAGCGCCATTGTTCTACATTTTTGTAGCTGGCTTTAATGTTTGGGTTAGCAGAACACAAATATTCTACATTTAGTCTGTTACGATGTCACAAGTTATTTATACTCTCCAGAAAGTAAGAGTATTAGAGTGAAAATGGCAAGTAAAGTAATGGTAGTATTATGAAAATAGTTTTGACCTCTGTACTTCCTATAGTGTCTCAGAGATCCTGGATGGGGAAGAATGGGGCCCCGCTGTACACATTGGGAACCACCGCTCTAGTCCATAATGTTCATCTCAGCTCCTAGACCACATCTCCAACTGTCAGCTTGGCTTCTCTACTTGGATGTCTCATGGGCCACTGAAACCTAAAATGTGAATCCGAGTGCTAGTGTTTCCTTCCACTCAAGTGCGGAAATTAAAATCTCAAGCTGTGTTTTTGACTCATCTTTATCATTCATGATGAGTAATCACCAGATGTTGAACATTCATTGGTTATTTGGCCTGCGCTTTTAAGGAAATTGAAATCAGTTCTTGTTAATTCAGTTCCTCTTGGTGCCAGTGTTGCTCTGGCTGTAGCTATGACTACGTTGGGCTAAACGGGTTATGATTGGTGTTTGACCCCAAAGTGGGAAGTGGGTGGACCAAGGTACTGCCTTTGGCATCAGAAGTTGTAGGCAGCTGTAGAATGTGTAAGAGTATGGGTTCTTTATGCTTTTTAGTTTTACCTTCACTTCCCTCTTTTCAGCAGAATTGGGAAGAGATTGGGGTGGAGAGTTATCTTGAAAAAGTGATTACTATTTTGGGGGATTTTCCAGACTTCTCCCTGTCCTTCCTGCATCCACAATTGTTGATGACTTGCCTGGCCTCTTCCCTTTTTTTCTAATTTTGTTTTAGTAAAATATATATAGTGTAAATTTTACCATCTTAACTTACTTTAAGGATACAGTTCAGTGGTATTGAATACATTTATAATGTGCATCATCACCACCATCCATCTCCATAATTATTTTTGTCTTGCAGAACTGAAACTATCCCCATTAAACGACTCCCCATTCTCTCCTCCCCTCAGCTCCTGACACCCACCATTCTACTTTCTGTTTCTCTGATTTTCACTGCTCTAGATACCTTATACAGGATCCGGCAGAAATAATGCTCAGACTTGAGTTATGACTTTATTATAAAATCATAACCATACATGCTTATGATTTTGTAATAGTTTTGGTATAGATTCCAGCCCATAAAAAAGGATGTTACCTCTGCCAGACCCTGTATAATGGAATCATACAATATTTGTCTTTTTGTGACTGGCTAATTTCACTTTGCATAATATCCTCGAAGTTTATCCATGTTATAACATACTGTGGAATTCCCTCCTTTTTTAAGGCTGATTGATATTCCATTGTGTTTATATGTCACATTTTCCTTATCCATTCATCTGTTGATGGACACGTGGGTTGTTTCCATGTTTTAGCTATTGTGAATAATGCTGCTATGAAGAATGAATGTATAGATACCTTTTTAAGACTCTGCTTTCAGTTTTTTAGGCTATAATATCCAGAAGTGGAATTGCTCGATCATATGGTAAGTCTATTTTTAATTTTTTAAGGAGTGCCATGCTGTTTTCTACAGTGGCTTCACCATTTTATATTACCAGCAGTGTACAAAAGGTTCCAATTTCCCCACATCCTTGTCAACACTTGTTTTCTGGGTTGGGGTTTTTTGTTTTGTTTTAATTTTAGCCATCCTAATAGGTGTGAGGCGGTATCTCACTGTAGTTTTGATTAACATTTTCCTAATGATTCTCCCTTCAATTCTGTTGAGTTTTTGCTTCATATATTTTGATGGACTCTTATTAGCTGTGTAATTGTTACATCTTCTTGCAGTGTTAAACCTTTTATTAATGTATAATATACCTTTTTGTCTCTTGCAACCATTTTTAACTTGTGATCTATTATGTCTGACATTAACATAGCCACCCCTGCTGTCTTTTTATTACTGTTTAATGGAGTATCTTTTTCCATTCTTATATGTTCAGTCTATTTGTGTGTTTGGATTTAAGTGACTCTCTTGTAGACAGCATATATGTAGTTGGATCATCTGTTTTATCCATTCTGCCAATTTCTGTCTTTTGATTAGATTGTTTAATCCATTTACATTTGTAGTAATTGCTGATAAGGAGAGACTTCTGTCATTTTGCTATTTGTTTTCTGTATACCTTACAGATTTTTTTGTGTGTCCATCATTTAGTGCATTACTGCTGTTGTGCTAAGAGCTGGTTGGTATCAACCTCGATTTATCATCCAGGTCTTCCCTTGGAAGTTGCAAGCCCTCTACAGACTCCAGAGTTCCAAAATCGTTACATCAGACAGTTTCTGCCAGTGCACTTGTTATCTAGGTAGAGATACAGATTCCTGGTGCTTCATACTCCAGAATCCTGTTTGGCCTCTTGTTGACCTGGTAAACTTTCTCAGATCTCAAGTCTCCTTCCTGCTGCCCACACTCACTCCTGGCATTTGTCTCTTGGAAGCTTCAGAAATTCACTGCTCATCTGTGAAGGCTCCTCTTTTTGGAAATCAGTATATCAACACTTTCTGTGTCTTCTGGTCTTTGATAGTCCCATATATATGTGTGATTTTTATATTTTGATTTTTCTGGTGTTATCCTGAGAATGAAGGTTTTCTGTATCTTTTGACATCCTGAATTGGAAGTAATCTCCTAATATTCATTCTTAATCATCTTCAGTGTGTTTTGTAGATTGTTGCCAGAGTAATCTTCTAAACGTGGGATTGATCATATAGGTTGGTCTCAGTCCTATTTACTTAACCCTTGTCCCACCACAGTCTAGATATTTGCTCAGTCTTTACCTGAATCCTTTTACCCTTCTTTGCTGACTGAATTGTCTAATTCTTTTATCATGCCTTTTCCTGAGGTGTAAGGTTCACTTCTCCCTCCAGAGAACCAACGTCTTATACTTCTCTGTTCTCATAGGATTTTACTTATGTCGTAATTATTTATTTATAATGTACTGAGAACATTTGCTTTATATATCTGTCTCCTAGTTCTCATTTGAGTTCCATGAATATTTGGATGGTACTAAAGTAATTTTCTAATTTTCTGAGACAAGCACAGTGGCTCACGTCTCATGGGTATTAAGTGTTTGTTCTGTGAATGAATAGAGCCACACATTTAAAACAATCTCAGGCTTTCAACAGGTATTTATTTTCTACTTGATGCTTGCACTGTACCCAGTGCTAGGGATACCAAGCCAAACAAGCACAATCCAGCTTTCAAGGTACTCATTATTTGTTATGTACCAAAGTGCCGTAGTAATATACAGTACATTTAACATTTATGTGTCAGTATTGTGATTTGTCACATGTCCTGACCCTTCCTTAGATCGTGGTTTTATTATTTATGAAGTAACGAGAATGAATGAGATGACCTAGAAAATTTACCCCTGTTGACTGTTCCTAGATCTTCCAGTTCCTTGATAACAGGAATCACTTCTTTCACTTCTGGAAACTTACATAGGGCAGTGTATAGCATCTCATACTCAGTGGTTGGTTAGCAAATTTTAAAGAAAGGGGATGTCAGTGAATACTTCAAATGAATTGGATTTTATTTTTCACTCTAATTCCTTCTCTGTGCTTCAGAATATCTCTTTCATTAATGTAGCTCAGTCTCAATTTTTGTGTACAACTTTTTAAAAATACATACATGTTTACTTTATCCCTCTTAATAACCCTGAGAAGAAGGTAAGGTGGTCATTTATCTCCATTTTTCAACTGAGTCTTCCAAGTTCACAGCTGAAGAGCATCAGACTCAGACTCAGTCCCACTCGCCTGGCCCCAGACCCAGTGTACTTCCTCTCTGTCCCATCTATGAGATGAGGGTTTCTTCCAGATCTAAGTAAATGTGCTGCCCACCTTTTATTAGAGCACAGTTAGGAGTCTTTGGGAAATCACAGAAATGTGATAACTTTAGCAAAAGGGGAATTACTAGTAATTGATAGGATCATAGAGAGTCTCAAAGGACTGGTGAGAAGGTTGAGTGTCAAGCTGGGAAATGCACAAGAGTCAGGGTAGCTCCTGGAGTTCCAGAAGCAGGGACCTGAAGAGGCATCACCAAACTCCCAAGTGATTTTCATTCTTTGCTCAAGATTCAGAGCAAGGGAGGTGTTCTGTTGGTGTGCCTTGAGTCATCTCTGTGTTCTTTGGTTAATGCACTGGTTCTCAGCTGGGAACGATTTTGTTCTGTCTGTGGACAGTGTCTAAAGACATTTTGGGTTATGATTGGGGGAAATTGCTACTGGCATCTAGTGGGTAGAGGCCAGGAATGCTGCTAAACATCCTATAGTGACAAGAATAGACTAGATACCCTAAACCTACCAAGGAGTTATCCAGCCCAGATATTCATAGCGCTGAGGTCCAAAAAGCCTGGATTAGGGAAAGGTACCTTAATTAACAGTCCCACCAGATTCTCCTGTTGGAGGCAGGAGGAAACTAACTGCTCTGATCAAAAAAGATGGAATAGATATTTAGACAGGCAAAAACAACACAAAAACAAAATTGTATTACCAACTGGGGCAGTAATTCTAATCTTAGAATGTGAAGATGAATTACATGTTTGTAAATGTAATACTTGAGGTGTCTCTCTCAGAAAAAGGGATCATTTATAAAATACTTGAAATTCTGAACTTAAGCTCCAAAAGGTTCTAGATGATTCTTTATTTTAAGAAAGTGTTCTTTGAAATGAAACTTAAATTTTAATGTAATGTAACCTATAAAGAATGTATAGTACAAGGGCTGTCCAGAAAGTATCCATCTATGTAATATGAAAATTAGAGGAATTTATGGTTGAATTTTTTCTGGACAGCCCTCGTATGTACATATTTAATTCAGTGGTTTAGTTTTTTTGAACAAAAGCCTAAAAGCCACACTCAGAATCAAACTGTAACTTATTAACTGTGAATTAAACTAAAATACTTTACAGAAAATTTCTAGTTTAAAATGGAGCATCTTATTCTCTAGCCTATTGAAGTTGAACACAACTAGAACATAATTATTCTCTCTAAATGGAGAAGAAATTATTCTTCAAACTGACTTAAGCCAGCATTTAACTTGACTTAGATCCATGGGTGATTTACCATGACTTTGCTAGTTGCTTAGTTATAGTAAAAATGTTTCACTTTATACTTGATTGTAGGATAATGTTTAGTAGAGAACCCTTTTGTTTGTTAGCAACTTTGGATGTTGTGGTACATAAAAATGTGAGGATGGTCTCTCTGTGGGATGTGTGGTCTATGTTAGAATTTCTCTAACAGCTCACCTTGTTCTTGGCCTAGACGGTAATTAGTGAAATCCAAGTAGAAGGACTATTGATTCAGCCCATGATTTTCCTACCTTTGCTTCTAACATTGTTCACATTGCTTGAGTATGAGCCATATGCATATGACTCATAACTTGCTTATTTTGCTTTTATATTTTATAAAGCCTTCACTGTACCAGGCCTGTTTTCCTACCCTGAGGAAGTATAAAAATAACAAGAAGCTCTCCCCCCCCCGCCCCCCCCCCCATCTTCTGACACAGTAGCTTTGGACCCAGCTGTCAGAGGGATCTCTCCCGCCACATTGCTGTCCCTGGGTGGTGCTCTGAGGAACCCCTCACTGCCTGTGGTCATTAACCCCAGGGCTCCATGCTTACCTCAGTAAGTGTCATTTCAGGTGAACCACTGTCTCCCAGAGAAGATTGTGGTATACCGTGATGGAGTGTCTGACGGCCAGCTAAAGACAGTTGCCAACTATGAGATTCCCCAGCTCCAGAAGTGTTTTGAAGCTTTTGAGAATTATCAGCCCAAGATGGTGGTATTCGTAGTTCAAAAGAAAATCAGCACCAATCTGTACCTAGCTACTATGGAGCACTTTGCGACTCCCTCCCCTGGGACTGTGGTGGATCATACAATAACAAGCTGTGAGTGGTAAGTGGGCAAAACATGACATTTCAGCACGAATAAGTTACAGAAGTTATCCATTCCCTGGATATTGGAATGCGTAGGTTGCCTGGAGAGATGTGGAGTAGAATCTTTGAGATTTTACTATTAAAAAATAAAGCTTTAGGGGAGTTCCCTGATGGTGCAGTGGCTTAAGGCTTTGGCTCTGGCGCTGTCAGCGCTGTGGCCTGGGTTCGATTCCCAGCCAGGGAGCTACCCACATACCAAAAAGCAAAAAAAAAAAAAAAAAAAAAAAATTTAAAAAAACGAAAAAAAAAAAAATAAATAAAGCTTTAAAAAACTATTAGGGAAAAACTCAATGATAAAGTTTTTATACCTTAAGTATAAAATATTGAACATATCTTCTTTCCCTAAGATCATACATGTTTAATATTCTGCTCATAGAAATGGTAGTTTTTTCCACCATTCTTGAATAGCCTATTGAGTCAGGAGACCTCAGTTCTAATCATGGTTTGGCCCCGCTGTGTCCTTGAGCCAGTCATTTGACCTCTCTGAGCCTTAGGTGAAGAAGCTACAATGATCTCCCAAGATATTCTCCATCTTTGTTTTGTCACATCCAACCATATCGTTACTTTGTCCTTTTTCTTTACTAGGGTGGACTTCTACCTTCTTGCCCATCATGTACGGCAGGGTTGTGGCATTCCTACCCATTATGTGTGTGTTCTCAACACTGCAAATCTGAGCCCTGATCATTTGCAGAGGTGAGCTGGCCAGTAACTCACTTTCTCATTTGTAAATAATTTTGGTCTTCTAGCTAAGGTGATATCACTGCCCACCCCTAGGAATATTTACCCCTTGAGTTTCTTCGTGTCTTCCTTGATAATGGTATCTTTTTGAGAAGTGATTGGTAATCCTTGTTGTACATTAAAATTACTTGAAGAGCTTTTAAAAATATGCTGATGTCCAAAAGTCACCCCCAAGTATTCTGAAGCATTTTTTTTAAACTGCTTTGGATGATTTTGACATCAAACTCTATTTGAGACCCCAAACCCTTAAGTTCAAATTATATTAATGCTTTGCTGGGTTACTTATCATTCTGTAGGCTATTCTTGAGGCAAAAAAAAAAATCTTGTTTTTCTTGTTTTGATATAAAAATGGGGGACACCTAAAGTGAGGGAATTTCCCCTAGTCCTCCTGACTTAGAAGTGGTAGAAATACAAACAATTCCACTTAAAAATAATGATTCCCAAAAGTTGCATCATTTAAAAATAAATAAATAACTAAAAGTTGTGTCATGTATTCCTTAATCCCCCAGATGGCTGGAAAGTGTGCACTCAGTAAGTACACAATCATGCCCCAAATTGAAGGTGAAGTCATAAGGATCCTATTTTCTTCTTGGCCTGCAGGTTGACTTTCAAACTATGCCACATGTACTGGAATTGGCCTGGTACCATCAGAGTTCCAGCTCCTTGCAAATATGCCCACAAGCTAGCTTTCCTGTCAGGACAAATTTTGCATCATGAACCAGCCATCCAGCTGTGCGAGAACCTGTTCTTCCTGTGACTTGTCCAACCAGGATATGGACTGAGTAGAGCAATTAGACTTCTGAACTCAGCTGTGACTCATGCAGAATCAACATGGGCTAAAGGGGTTTTTGTGTTCATGTTTTCCCTTTCTCCAACTCAGTAGAATAGGATATCCTTTTTTCTTTTCTTTCTACTTCAAACCTGGTATCACCAAGAAGCAAGTTCCATTCTAAGATGGCTTTGTAGAGCAAATGAGGGTGATGCTGCTACTGCAGCATCATTTGTAGATGGAGTAAGTGAATACGGAGAAACCTTTAAGAGCCCGCAGAGCCAACAGAAGCTGTAGAAACCTGTAGAAGCAGCAGTTAGACCTAGAAGCTCGCTTACTAAGCAGTTCCTGTTTCTGGAGCCAGAAGTGATAACAGATGAAGTCACTGCAAGTTTCTTAAAGTAGAGAGTTACTTTATTTGAGCAACTGGGAAAAGTAATAAAAAGGCCTGTAAGGCAAAGTTTTTCAAGGTATTACTATTGTTGGCAAGTGTGAAAGGCGTAGTAAAACCAGAGGTGGTGTAGTCAGGCCCTTGCTGACCTAATCTAGAAGAGTTGAGTTTATGACACCTGTGATGTGAGCTGGCTTTGAAAGGGGTGTTTATTTCTCTCTTGGCCTCCTGAGAAAGGCAAGATAAAGTTTTTCTGTGTATTTCAGTTACTTTACAATAGACCGTGTTGATTTCTTCCTACCCCTTACATACACCCACATCACGCGCGCGCGCGCGCACACACACACACACACACACACGCATGCATACACACACACACACACACCTTTGCTCTTTAGTAAGTTTCAGATTTTAAATTAAGAATGAGAACATGTAAAATTCAAAAGCAAGGAAGGTTTATGATGGGATGTGAGGTTTTTCTTGATTCAATTCACATATGACCTTCTTTTCTATTGATATGTTTGTGAATTGAATCACTCATTTCCCTTGCACAATAACTTGTTCCTGGCTCTTGGCTCATTTTGTTAGGAATTTTTCTGATTCCAGTTTAAGATTTCCAGAAGTCAGCTTTGGGAAACATGACACTCCTGCCAAAGTCCAGACGTTTTAGTTTAGAAAATTGTCACTATGCCTGTGGGTTTCAGTGTTTCAGGGAAGCACTGTTTTTTTGTGCTTATTTTCTGCGTTTTAAAATCTTCCAGTCCCTTTCCAGGGTTACTTCAGTCTTACTCTGCTTTATCTGGGTTTTAAAAACCATTTTTATTTAACCTTTTCAAATATTTATTTATTTATTTATTTATTTAGTAGTGTGATGGCAGGGAGGGGAGGAAGCGGAAACTTCCATTTTATATTACAGTGAGAAGAGAAAATTTAGCTTAAAGATCCTCCTCAGAAGAAAACCAAGCAAGGTATGCCAGTTAGCCACAGTGCCCGAAGAAGCTGAGGAGCTCTGGTGTCCATGGTCCTCAAGTCTGATTTCATTGGGAGTGTGGGATGTAGGGTGAGGCAAAGACCTGAACTTTAAAAACCACTGAATCAAACATTGGATCACTGGTCTCCGACTTTACAGATCAGTTTTCTGATTCTCTTTGGAAGCATTTTGATTTTTTCTTCAGAAATTGGATTTCCTAATACTCATTTGCTCTTATATAATCAGAAGACAAATATTTGACTATTATACAAAAATTTCTTCACTTTTTAATTCCTGGTTTTCTTGCTTTGTGTTTCAGTCTTAATGTGAAATGATTAGGTTACCAGGTAGGAAATAAATAAAAAAAAATTTGTATAAATGTGCAGTTATGTTTGAAATAGTGTTGTTGCTACAATGATAGAGATTTTTCTTCATACAACTGTAATACTTAAATTATTAATTTATTACTAGAATTATTAATTTATTACTCAGTATGCAAGGTGCAGCTCTAGTACTAGTAGCCAGGTAATTTCACTGTGACTTGTAAGATTTTTTGGAAAGACACTGATAAGTCTTACTTCTGGGACACATTAGGCACTTGTGTGTATGTGTGCGTTTTGTCTTGTTTTTAAAATCTGTTTTCCCATCGGACAATTTCTGTTAGCCTGTGTGAAAGCCAGTGCCCAAGGGTAGCCCGCCCCCTCCCCTTTTTCTAATGCTTGCCCTTCTTTGCATGTACTTCATGGTGTGTCTATAACCCTTAAAAATACATTCCCGAAGCACCCTGGCCTCTTGCTTCATCACTACATCCTTTTCTGCTTACTTAAAAACTCTTTAAATGATGTGGTGCTTCACTTAAGGAGTTTATGAATAAGTAGAAAAGGATGTAGTGCACATTCCAACTTAAATTTCTTAAATAATGCAGAACTTTTTGAACTCATTATATAATTACTATTCAGTACCAAAGGGCTGTTTTTAGTTGGGCAGTATTTTGTTGAATTGTGTGAAAACGGAAGAAGTTTTCCTTTTCAAATGACTAGCTCTTTGTATTGAAAATGTTAAAATTTGTACCTAAAATTTCTCAGTGATTTGGGATTATTGGAGAAGACCTTACTCTTTTTTATGGCTCTATTCCTAGCTTTATCTGAGTTTCTTAGTAACTTTTCCTGTCTGGACTTTCTTTTCTTTAAAAGAAGAAAATCAAGAGAATGAGAAAACCAACTTAAGACTGGGAGAAAATATTTGCAAAAGATTTATCTGGTAAACGACTCCTATCCAAAGTATACAAAAAATGTTTAAAACTCAACAATAAGAAAACAACCTGATTAAAAACTGGGCAAAAGACCCGAACAGACATCCCACACCAAAACAAATATACAGTTGGCAAATAAACATATGAAAAGACGTTCAACATCATATGTCATTAGAGAATTACAAATGAAAACTAGATACCACTATACACCTATTAGAATGGCCAAAATCCAAAACACTAACACCACCAATTGCTGGTGAGGATGTGGAGCAATAGGAACTCCCATTCACTGCTGGTGGGAATGCACAATGGCATGGACACTTGAGAAACATTTGGCAGTTTCTTAGAAAGCTAAACATAATCTTACCATATGATCGATCACTCACATTCCTTGGTATTTTGTGCAAATGACTTGAAAACTTACATCCACTCAAAAACCTGCACATGGATGTTTATAGCAGCTTTATCCATAATTGCCAAAACTCGGAAGCAACCATGATGTCCTTCAGTAAGTGAATGGTGGAAAAATAAACTCTGGTACAGCCAGACAATGGAATTATTCAGTGCTAAAAGGAAATGAGCTGTCAAGGAAGAAAAGACAAGAAAGAAACTTAATTGTATGTTACTAAGTGAAAGAACCCAATCTGAGAAGGCTACATACTGTATGAATTTATATGACGTGTGGAAAAGGCAAAACCATGGGGACAGTAAAAAGATCAGGGTCTAGGGGAGAGGGAGGGATAAATAGGTAGAGCACAGGATTATTAGGGCAGGGAGACTGTTGTGTGTGATGGATACATGTCATTATACACTCATCTAAATCAATAGAATGTGAAAAACTAAGCCACGATCCCTGATGTAAAAATTAGACTTAGGGTGATTATGATGTGTCAGTGGAGGCTCAACAGTTGTAACAAATATACCACTCTGGTGGGGGTTGATGACAGTGGGGGAGGCTGTGTGTATATGGGAAATCTCTACTTTCTGCAGTTTTGCTGTAAACCTGAAATTGCTCTAAAAGTAATTTTTTTTATATGAGTAAGTGAGAGACTTCTGGCAACATGGCACACTGAACTGACCAGACCACACTGACAAATCTTGGCCAAAATAGAAAAGTTGTGGTGTTTTGTTTTAGTTTTTTTGGTTTTTTTTTTTTTTTTGTCAAGTAGCTGAATTTGGGGGAAATGGACCAAGGAGAAGAAGGGAAGGAAGGAAAATATCAAGAAGGAGGCAGGAAGGAAAATATCAAGGTACAAGAAAGAAAGGGCAGCCAGAATGTAATAGTTGATGACAATACAGCTCCCAGGGTTATGGACAAAATGTAGAAGCACTGAGGTGTTCTGTTCCAGGAAAGGATGTGTAGAAGATGCAGCCTCAGGCCCTATGAGATGCACATTGCTGGAGTGAAGTCTCCTGGATGAAGAGAGCTGGAGCCTGGAAGGAGAGTAGAAAGTCACTGCCAACTATCTTGAGGCAGCAGAGGTAAAAAGAAATCCCTAAGCCTGAGCCACCTATGTGTGTGTAGTCCATATTTATATTATTAGCATGTGGAAGGACCACAAGCCGAAAAACTACCGTGAAGACTGGCCCAGGCTGGTGAGAGCCCAAAACCCTGTAAAAACTGTGGACTTACAGTGATTGGGATATACCAATGGAGGTTCTTCAGTTGTAACAAACACCACCCTGCTGGGGGTTGTTGACAGTGTGAGAAGCTGTGCATATATGGGAAATCTCTACTTTCTGCACAGTTTTACTGGGAACTTAAAACTGCTCTAAAAATATGCAGAAACAAATACTAAGTCAATTGGATTGGAGCACAGAGAGGTATAAGTGGGAACAATGGAAGAGGAGAGAGAAGAGAATAAGAAGATACAACATTTGTCTAACAGTTCCTACAAGTTAAAATACAATGAGTGACACAATATAGAAGACAAAAACAGTTATCCAGAATAGAGACATATATGAACCCTCTACCTGAAGAAACTCATTTAAGATAAAAGCACATCTACTCCTACATGTAGCATAGTGAAACTGTAGAACACCAAAGAAAGAATCTTAAAAGCAACCAGAGGTGAAAGAGATTACTTACAAAGGTCATCAAACCAGCAGCAGACTCATCTCCCACAGCAGATACTTAAGACAAAAAGATAATGCAACATCAAATTCTATTCCTAGCTAAACATTCATTCAAAGGTGAGGATAAAAATAATGTTTTCTAATAAGACCAGAGCAGAAGTTAATGACAGAATAGAAAAACAATAGAGAAAATCGGCAACACCAAAAATTGGTTCTTTGAAAAGATTGACAAAATGGGCAAACCTTTACGCAGGGGTGTCCAACCTTTTGGCTTCCCAGGGCCACAAAAGGAAGAAGAGTTGTCTTGGGTCACATGTAAAACACACAGACACTAACCATAACTGATGAACTAAAAAGTTGCAAAAAAATCTAATGTTTTAAGGAAGTTTACATGGGGGGGCCAAATTCGAAGCCACCTTAGCTAGATTGGCCAAGAAAAAGAAATGACTCAAGATTACTAAAATCAGGATTGAAAGAGGGGACTATTGATCTTACAGAAATAAAAAGGATTATAAAGGAATAATATGAACGATTAATTTTTTTTTTTTTTTTTTGCTTTTTGGTATGTGGGTAGCTCCCTGACTGGGAATCGAACTCAGGCCGCAGCACTGACAGCGCCAGCACCGAAGCCTTAAGCCGCTACACCATCAGGGAACCCAATATGAACGATTAAATGTCAGCAATTAGGTATCTTAAATAAAATGGACAAATTGCTACAGATAACTTGCTACCTACCAAACCAAGCATTACTTTTCCCAATTATCTTTTTCATCTGCCGCAACCATCAGATGATAAACAATTGAGGCTTCTAAAGGTGTTCTCTTTTAGCTGATAAAGTGGGGTGCTGGTCCTTTGACATGATTTAGGGTAAACTAGAACCTTCACATTCCCTCTGATATTCTTAAATTTGTTAAGCCATACCAAAACAGAACACTCATTTTTTTCCCCTTGAAAATACCATAGAAACCTGGTCATGGGTTTCTCTCTCCAGTTTCTCTGGAGCTGGCCTGATAGCTGGGGAGCGGAAAGGGGGTCTTTGCCCCAGCCTGCTGATCAAGTTGCCTACTTTGTTGATACAAACCACAGAGGGGCTTTGATTTTCTGAGTCCCCCCTCTTACCCTAATGCACACACAGGGCTGGGGGCTCATTTCTCTGGCATCTTTCCCAAGGTTGTTCCACTCCTTTCAGTTATAGGAAATCTGTCTGCGTATCTTTTTGTAGGTAGCTGTGATATCTTGCCAGAAGGGAAATAGCAGTCACAAAAATGTCATATTTTTGTGCTTAGTTCCTTAAACACTGCCCAACTTCAAACTTAGTGACCTGGCCCATTCATTCATCCAACAAATATTTATTGAGAATCTGTTATGTCCAGGATGTTATGTTAGTGGATGCAGTTCGGTACAGAAATCTTTGATAATCAAGACAGATTAAGGTTAGGGATAGAAATGAAGTAATTTTAAGGGGAAAATGTAAGTACCATAAACCATATACAATAGACTCTCAATTAACTGGCACCCATGGGGATTGGTAGATGCTGGATAAATGTAAGTGGACTCTTTGTTAACCAGCACTCTCAGGCAACTGGTAAAATATTTTTGCCAGTTGCTTGAGTTCCAGCTAATGGAGAGTCTACTGCAAAATGTTTTAATTCTGTAGATCATGACTCGATAATGGGTCATGAAATCAATTTTGTGGGGTTTTTACCACCTTTTAAAAAATTGAGTATAAAGTATCAGTACATTGCATATACTAAGAAAATTGTAAAATTTTTGTTTGCTATATTGTACTGGAGTTGCAATGTAAAATATTTTTCATTGTGGATTACAGTAAAAAATATTTGTGGAGTTCCCCGGTGGTGTAGTGGCTTAAGGCTTCGGTGCTGGCACTGTCAACGCTGCGGCGTGGGTTCAATTCCCAGCCAGGGAACTATCCATATACTACAAAAACAAACAAACAAACAAACAATATGTATATATTTTTAAAAGGGAAGATGAAAAATGCTTCAGAAGAATCAAGCAGCTTTCTAAAAGGGCAGTAACTTTGAAGAGTTAGAATCCTGACAAGTGGTAATGGGGTAGTAAGAGGAAAAAAGGGCATATTAGGTAGAAGAAAAGATAAAGTTGGGGGGATCCTGACATTAGGTGTGAAAGACTGAGTACTAACTACTCAGTGACAAGGATGGACTTAGAGTGTATCTACAGAATTTTGTGTGGGGGTGGATATGGAGAGTTAAGACTTTTTGATTTCAAGCTGTGTTAATAATTAATTGTATTCCCCTAATGGATTACTGATAGTTTATCAGCTTTGGTGGACTTTGGCAGCTCTACCCTTCCTCTGGTTGCAAACACATGGGAATGCTGTGATAGGCCCTGTGGTGGGTGTCTTGTCCTGCCTCCCCTCTGGTCTCTCTGACAGGTGCTTTATTTTCCTATGTGTAGTATTGATACCTGTCTGGAAAAGCCATGGACCTCAGTTTTCAGAAGAGATTAACACCCTTTGTAATAACAGCCTTTGTGTTTATGGCCTTCATACTTTCCAGAGCTGTCTATGAAAAGCATGCTTGTTTTACTTTCTCTCTGGTGAGTTTCTCATTCCTTTTCCCAAACTTCAAGGACAGGAAGGGGTGGTATAGACTGGACCATTTCTGACAGCCCCATTGGAGATGGAATTAAGAATCCCAAATGGATGACCTAATGTCTGAAAAATACTCTGCGTTTAACCAAGAAAGACAAATATAAAGGGTTATTACGAAGATGGTGGGGCTCTGCGGGAAATTGTGCAAGAAATACTATTACTTTGAAATCACTTGGAAAATGAGAGTAACATCACCCCACCCCTTACCCAACTGGAGCACTGTAATTGCATAGTGAGGATAATTGAATTTTAGAAAAACCCAGGGCCCCAGCCAGTCTCTTCTAGAGTGGCTTAAACAATCTACCTGTTCCGGCTTTGCTTCAGTGCTTTCTCTCTTTTTCCCTCTCTTTCCAGTCCTGAGGGACAAACTGCCATTGAGACCCAGATTCTTCCTTCCAGCTGCTCCAGGGATTATCTGCTTTCTTTTCCATTAACACTGCCATCGTGGGCATCTTCTCCTTAGGACTTGCAGAGTAGGATGTGGTTCCCCTTCCTGTGCATACACATAGAGACACAGTGCCAGCTGGGCACCACAGCTACTGAACTAGAACTTTGATGTGGGTACTAACTAGCCACAGTTCTGCCAGAAGGGCCCCCTAGATCCAGGTGGCTGCTGGCTTAGCTGTAGAGGAAATAAATAATGGTGTTGTCCAGCAGACTAAAATAATGGGAATTTAATGGGTGGCTTATTTTCTCAAGAAATTTGCATTTCCGAGGCCTTATATCCATCTCAATAGGACTGTCTCACAACCAAGAGATTCCTAGGGCACTCCTCACACAAAAAATTAACATTTGTCCCAGTTTTGGGTTAAAAAATCTGGTTGGGGGTGGGGGTCCCTGGTGGTGTAATGGCTAGGCTTCTGTGCTCTCAACACTGCGGCCCGGGTTCTATTTCCAGCCAGGGAAACACACACACACACACACACACACACACACAAAAGCAAGACAGTGAAAAATCTGGCTCCTAAGAGAGCATGATCATTAGTGATGTGTGAACAGGAAATTTTTGTTCCTTTGGCTGGTGGGAAAATGCAGAAGAAACATCACATGTACTTTTTTAAGGGTACATTCCAGAATTGAGTTGGGGAGGGAAGAGAGAAGCTTTTTACGTCAATCATCAGAATTCTTAAAATACATAATACTAATCAGGTGAGTAGCAGTCTTACTCCTGGGGGAGGTGGGGATGGAGGTCAGGTTGTGAGAGCTTCCCACGTAAGAGGGGGAAAGGTCTTAATGGGAGGTTTCCAGAGGAAGGAGGAGCCTCTGGGGCCTCCGTGAATGAAGAATGGAATTCACTAGCGGTTAGAAGATGAAGCCGACCGAGCTAGGACTCGGCAAGCTAGGGTCTCAGACTGAGGACGCGCAACAAGCTCTGGGCGATCTAAGCATAGGTCCAGGTCTAGCGGGCGGCCAGCGGGTAGTCACCGCACGTAGCCCTCCTCCTGGCTAGAGCCCCACGTGGCAGGCCCTAGGGAGCCCAGGGTGGGGCGAGGGCGGGGCTGAGGGCGGGGGCGGGGCCCAGGAGAAATTGACGCGCACGGTATATAGCCGGGCATGCGCGGCGTGAGGGACGGACGCAGGCAGGGGGGCTAGGACACGCGGGCTGCTTTCGCGGACGCCGGGACAGAGCTCCTGCCACCGCTGCCGCCACCTTCACCGCTTCCACTACCGGCTGCCCGAGGGCCTGGCTTGTGAGGTTGCGCGGGACCGGTGGTGTCCGCCCCAGCTTCAGGTGAGAGGCGGAGGGCGTGCGGACCGGTCCGCGCCGTGCCCCAGGGATGCGGCAGCACTCGGAGAAACAGTGCACCTCTTGGCTCGGGTCACTGGGTGGGGGTGGGGTGGGGGCCCGGCTGCGCCGACGACCGGGAGCCCCGCCGCGGTCCCCGGAGCCTCGGGCTGGGCAGGGGAGTCGCTCCGGAGGACTCGCACACGGCCCCGGACACTGGATGGAGGCGACACCTGGCCGCGATACAACGATGGGGTTACTGAAAGAGGGAAGGGAGGTCGCAGCTGCGGTCCTTTGGGCTGGAGAGCGCGGGATGTGGGAGCCAGAGAAGGTGTCCGGAACGTGGAAAGCTGCACTACAAGGCTGAGGGAGGCTTCTGAAACCCTTCGACCCGAGGACAGGAAAAAGCAGAGTTACTGGGCAGCTCTTGGTGAGGCCCGGCTGGGGCATTGGTGTCCCTGCGAACTGACAGTGCTTTCCAGTAACAGTGGCCCCTACCCCACCCCAGCCAGACCACTACCCAGCTGAAGAAATGCCCAAATCTTACAGTTCCCTGGTCCCAGGAGATGGAGAATGGCAAAGGAGGGACTAAGCTAACTCCGACCTGTGTTGCCCAGTGGGCAAGGCTTTTTAGCTATTTTTGGTCCACCGACTAATTTAGGTGGTCTGGTTTAGGCTGCCCTCTCTTGGTGGGTTAGGGGAACAGGACAAAATTGCCGTCCAAGCAGTTTCACCATGTGATCCTGAGGTCCAGTTAAGCCAAGAAAATGTCCTCAGCCCTGGGTTGTGGCTACAGTTTTGAGACTCTAGTATCTGTCAGGGCCTGAGTGTTCAAGAGGGCTGTGTGAGCATGATTTGGTGAGGGGGCTAAGGAAGGGTAGTGAGGCAGGAGCAGCTTTGACCTACCCTTCCTCTGAGAGCCACCTTGGCTTTGGTTTGTCTTTAGCAGGCCTGGGCACTTTTTCAGGTCAAGGGCTACTTCTAATTTTCTGCAAATGTCACGGTCCACTAGCTATTTCTTTTCGTTTGTTCAGGTACAAACAGCCACCTCGATTGTAAGAGCAGATTTCGCGCCTCTAGCAGCTGTATGTATACTGCGAAAAATGTGTTTCTTTTATGTTTAGCTGCCTAGTGGCTTGGTCCTGGCGTAATGTAGCATCTGCTAGGACACTTTTTTCTTAATTCAGACGGTCACCCTAAAATTGCTTGGCAGTCCACTGGCGGACAGTCATGGACATCTTGCCTAGCCCTGGTCTTTAGTCACTCTTCCCTAGGAACCCCAGGCCACTTAGGTAGGCTGCTGGCAAGTGATGTTGATAGCGTGTTAATGGCGACTGGCTTGGCCACCTGTCCTCTGTCCCAGCTCTGCCCCTAACTTGCCCTACAGCCTTGGAGTAGCTCCCAAAACTAACAGTGGAAAAAAAATCTCTTTTTCCTTTGCGCAGTAAATCTGTGGGACAATCCCTGGCAGGCCACAGAAAAGGGGCCTACCCAGAAAGGCAAGGAAATGGCATCTATCCTAAGGAGGAGATGAATGAACCCTAAATCTGGATTCATTTCACTCCTGCACCCCAACCTACCTATCAACTTCTGGGACCCCTAAATAATCCAGTCCATCCCACATATTTTGGGAGCTACTCTGATTTCCTCAGGTAATGGAAACACTCCTTTTCTGGGCTGATAACAAGCAGGAAGGACTAAATATGCATGTATGTGCCTCTGTGTGTGTGTGTGTGTGTGTGTGTGTGTGTGTGCTCGCACGCGTCAGCAGTTATGTACCAGTCACTGGACTGGTTCTCATTTCCAACCTTTGCCACTTTCTCCCTCTTGATTTGCCTGCTCATACCCCACTGTATGTATTCCAGAAGGAACCTCAATCCATGTCCAATATATATAGGGTCTTGGGATCTAAGCAGTAATGTCGTGAATGGATCGTGTATGAGGACTGTCTGGAAAAAATACCCAGCCATCATTGCCTCTGTTTTTCATAATTACGTGGCTGGATCCTTGCCGAACAGCCCTCGTATGTCAGGGAATTGGGACCTTCTCCCTACTCTGCCAAAATAATTCAGCCTGTTTGCACTTGATGTCTGAAGAGAGTATTATGAAGAAAATGCTTTGATATTTTGTAGAACTTCAGATGATGGGATGTTGAACTGCAGGGACTTTGGGAAGCTTTGTCTAGCCCCTTTATTTTACAACTGGAAAAAAACCCCCAGATTTAGAGAGGTTAATGGGTGTCCTCAAGTCATATTGCTTGCAAGAGACTTATTGGTGAAACCAAAGAAAGGTTCCATTTTTTTTCCCTAAATGTGAAGATGAAGTTGCTGATAATCCTAGTCTTTTCCTTGAAAAATGTAAAGAGGAAGGAGCCAGTTGCACCTGTGTTTTATTGGGGGGCGGCGGGTGTGTGTCTTTGTTTCCTCTGGAGGAGTCATCTAATTTTTTCTCTTTCCAGACTCCCTGAGGGTGTGAGAAGGTGGGGAATGGGTGAGGAAGGGTCATGCTGTGGGGCCCCAGCCAGGACTCACTAAGTTTCTAGAGAGGTTGTCTCTGACCTTGAGGCTGATAGGCTGGCAGAATGCCAGCAGATAAGGAGTCCAGAGTCTGCTGCCAGCCAGGGGCCTCAGGCCCTCCCAGGGGACAAGCAGGGCAGCCTCTCCAGAAGGTCTCCAAGCCCCGCTGCCTTGTCTCCCTGCACCCTTACTGTGATCACTGAGGCTTCCATAGGGGACCCTTGGTTGGGCCTAGCTGAGATGCAGAGGCAGAGCCCCCTGTCAGCCGTCTGGGACTCCCATAAAGATGGGAAGAAAGGCGGCCACAGAATCAGCCTAGAGGGAGAGCTTGGCATGACCAGCCATGAGAAACCAAATTCCCTGCCTTGGAAACTTGAGATCTGGATGCTCTGTGTTCCCAGGGCTCCTCCTTACCTTCCTCCATTGGCAGGCCCAGGAGAGTCCTGGGTTTGATAGAATGAGAAGGTGACTGTCTTGAATTTATCATTTATTACTGTTGGGTCCCTCCAGGCTCTTAGTCAATGCCCAGAGTAGTTAATAGGAAACCTCAGCCAAAAGTTAGGAATAAAAAGATAAATCCATGTTTTAAACAATTCTTTTTACTTTAAAAACATGTTGCATGTATTTTATTTGTCAAAACTTTGATTTAAGGCTGAAGCCTTTTCTTTGAGTCTCTAGGTCCCCTAATGAAATTTGCAAATTGTTTGTGTATAAAAATCACACTACATGTATCACCTGCAATTTTTCGTTTCCTTTGTTTTTTTTTCAAGTTTTTTTCACTAGGCTATATACAGTAGACTCTGTTAGCCATCGCACAAGCAAATGGCACACTTAGGCAACTGGAAAAAAACAATTTTAAAAAGTCGCACATGCGTGCACGCTCAGTATACAATAAAATTTCTTACATCTCTTCCCCTTTTTTTACAACTGCTGCAAGTTAGCATTTTAGATACATCGTTTAGCATTTTGCTTTTTTCACCTAGCACCAAATTTAGATCTTTACATAACAGTACATGAAATACTTTTATCACCCCTTTATTATAGCTGCATATTAGTCCAGAATATGAAAGTACAGTAAATTTTTAACCATCTCGGGTTGTTTCCAGTGTGTCATTACATACAGTGCTGCAGTAGAAAATTACACAAATGACATTTCATACATGTGTAAGTGTGGCTGTAGAAGAAATTCATGGAAGTGGAATTATTGGCTAAAAGGATTTATTCATCCAGAACACTTAACAACATATAGACAGTTGTAGAATTGTACAACTGGAACCTATATAATTTTTACTAACCAATGTCACTCCAATAAATTTAACAATAAAAAGAGAATTTATACATCTGTTAGTTTTAATTTTTAAACAATAAAGCAAGAATTTAAGAGACATTTACAAACTAGTCCACATGCAGAATCCTACTTTTGTAATTCACACATCTAATTTAATTTTAATTTTTTTCATTTGTAATACATCTCTTTCTAAGTGGGCAATTCTTAAACTTTTTGACCCTAGGATTCCTTAATCCTGTCTTCTGCTCATGTGGCTATACCTGTTGATATTTATTGTTAAAAATTAAAACAAATCTGGGGTTCCCTGGTGGTATAGTGGCTAGACTTCAGCGCTTTTAATGCCGCAGCCTGGGTTCAATTCCCAGCCAGGGAACTACCCCCGCTGCCGCAAAAAAAAAAATTAAAAAAAAAATTTAAAACAAATCTAAAAATAGTTATTCATTTAAAATAATAAAAATGAGATAATTGCATATTAACATAAAAAGTACATTTTTATGAAAAATAACTTTTCCAAAGTAAAAAATAAAGTTTTTATACTTGGAAGATCTTCAGGATTTCAAAATAATGATTTAGATAATAGATTATAATGGATTGTATGTAAGTTTGATGGTAAATAATACTCAGTTGAAATCCTGAGACCAAACTGAGCTAATCTCTGAAAACATATTTATACTCTAAACTTTTACTTTAGAAATTTCTATAAAACTCAAGACTGTATGGCACACATTATCATACTTCCTGTACCTTCTGAAAAATGAAAGTGAAAAAGCTTTTGACATCTTAATATTTTAAGAAAAATAGCTTTTACCTTATAGCCTCCTGAAATGGTCACTGAAACGGTCAAAGTGACCCACGTGTCATCTAAGACCACAATTTCAGAATTGCTGTTCTAGAACATTTAGTTTACTTTTGTAGAAATCAGAGTCTTTCTTTCTGCATTTATATTTTAGTTACTAGCCAGTTAAATTGTAATCATAAAAAAAAAAAAAATAGAAGTAGCATAAAGAGATTTGGGACTAGGCACAACAGATCCCAGATGACAGCAAGGGGCCTGTGTGCTGCAGGGGTGTTCAGAAGGGATGGAGGGGATCGGCCCTGCCTGTGGAGCCTCAGATAAGAGAACTTCCATCCCAGGAAGACAGGCAAAGCACTGTCTCTTCCAAAGATGCTTGTATTACAAAATATGTGTGGAGGTGAGTTGAGTACACACAGAAAGTTACATGCTGTCTTGTGGCATTTATAAAGCTCCATTGAGTGCGACAGACAAGATGCTTAAGGAGGCTGGAGCAAGGCGAAGCAACTGGAGGCAAGAGTGAACTGGGAAGGCTTCCTGGAAGTGGAATTGAGCCAAGTTTTGAAAGCTAGGAAGAAGGGAGAGAGGGAAGGGAGGGGTCCTGGCAAGGAGAGTTGTGTGAATAATGACACAAGGTGTGTATTCCCAGGGCCGGGGATGGTCAACACAGACCAGAGTGGCTGGTAGAGGGAGAAGTGATGTGGCTAGAAATTTAGGTTGCGTCCAGCAGTTGTGAAGGGCTCTGGGGTCTGAGGTACCTGATATTCTCTGTTGTTTCATATCAGAGACTTAACCGCTGTCTTTCAGCAGCCCTTCGTCTTAGAGTCCAGCCTGCTCTTACCTAGAACAACTCCATGGCCCCAAATCTACATCCTTTGCACCAGTCCACTTAACTCCAGCCTCCTGCCTCTGGTTCCCAAAGTAATACCTACTTAGTGTGAAGATGAGTATACAGAAGCATCGGAGAAAGAGTCTGCAGTCCTTCAGCACTGAGGCAACTCCTGTTAAGTTACTCCACTTTTCATTTTAAACTTTTTTTATTTTGGACTGTTTTAGACTTAAACTTGTAGAAAATGCGTAGCAGAGTGCCTTTATACCCCTCACCTCACAGGACAGTTACACCAAGCACAGGAAAACAGCACTGACACAATATTAGCTGAGCGGCGGGCCTTGCTTGAAAGTTCAGCAATATTTTCACGAATTATGTTTTTCTGTCCCAGGATCTGATCTGCATTGCCATACTGCATTCAGTTACTCTTCTCCTTAGGCTCCTCCAATCTTCCTTAGAATGAGAACATGCATTTTTGGCAAGAATATCACAAAAATGATGTTGCTCCTTTTTCAGAGCATATCAAGGCATTCAGGATATCAATAGGTCTTATTACTGGTGATGTTTTCATGGATTATTTGGTTAAATTGGTGCCTTCTGGATTTCCATACTGGAGAAGTTACTTTCTCCCACGCTAAATCCTTCTCAAGCTTCAAATCCCTTTTTCCAGGCGGAGCCTGTTCCTCTTAAGGTCTCACCTGATTAGTTTTGGCCCATGCAGGGTAATTTCCCTACCTGAAGGTCAACTAATTGGTCATCTAACACCAGCAAAATCCTTTCTGCTAGATAATGTAATATAATACCAGGAGTGATGTCTCATATTTACAGGTCCTGTCCACAACAAGGGTGAGGGTTGTTGGGGGTCATCTTAGAATTCTGCCAACCATAGCAAGAGAGCCTCAGATAAAAGTGATCAGGCCTTCGTGTGGGCACCAAAGCATTAGTTTCCTAGGGATGCCCTAAAGAAATATCACAAACTCAGTGGCTTAAAACAATCAAAATGTACTCTCAAAGTTCTGGAGCCCAGAAATTCAAAATCAAGGTGTCTGCAGGGTCACAGTCCCTCTGAAGTTCCTAGGAGAGGATCCTTCCTGCCTCTTCTAGCTCCTGCTTGCTCTGCGGCAGCATCACTCTGAGCTCTGCCTCTGTCTTCACGTGTCTATCCAAATCTTCCCCTCCCTTCTCTTGTGAAGGTATCAGTCATTGTATTTAGGACCCACCCTAAATCCAGGATGCTTTCATCTGGAGATTCTTAACTAATTATATCTGCAAAGACTATTCCCAAATAAGGTCACATTCTATAGTTTTGAGTAGACATGGATTTGGGGGGATATTATTCAACCCACTACATTCAGCTGGGGGAAAACATCCTTTGTAAACTTTGGTTCAGAGCTGCAGAGGAAAGGGAGATTTCTTTTTATACCTAAGATAGAAAGCAGGCCTGACTGCCGTTAAACCCAGGGTCCAGCCTCAGGCTACCTGCTGCCTTTATGTTGACACAGATCTGAGAACCAGGTGGGTATAAATGATAAAGGAGGCTCCAGAGGCCCTACATTCCTAGGATCCTGACACTTTGCCATACCAATGACTCGCCTCTGTACAAGGAGTGCTCATCATTAGTTTCCTTGCAGGCTGTGCAGGGCAGAGATGGTGGTACCCACATGCGGGAAAGGGGTAACTAACTTCAAAGAGTTTAAATAAATCACAGGATGTCGTAGGTGGTCCATGTCTAGGCCAGCAGTCAGGAAATGTCAGACTTGTCCCCCAGGCAAGAACAAGGTTGATGTAGCAGAGCTAAATGTGCAGATACTGAATCTCACCCAGGCAGCTCTGAGGTAAAGCCCTGCTCACTGAGGTGACCAGGTTAGAGAACAAAACACGGAGGTACTGCAGCCCAGGGCAGGTTAGGACTGGAATCCACTTCCGGAATCTAAGTGAAGGACAGACAGGCCTTCCTACTTGGTCATCATTAAGCCTTTCCCATTTCCTAACTGGACTCAAAAATTAACTTTCTTCTAAAGCAGGGGTATCCAATCATTTGGCTTCCCTAGGCCACATTCGAAGAATTGTCTCGGACCACACATAAAGTACACTAACATTAATGATAGCTGATGAGCCAAAAAAGTTCTGTGCATAATTTTTGTAAGGTTTTAAGAAAGTTTACAAATTTATGTTGGGTCACATTCAAAGCCGTTCTGGGCCTCATGCAGCCCACAGGCTGTGGGTTGGACAAGCTTGTTCTAAAGTATTACATGTTCATTATAGAAAACACTGAATAAAAGGGTAAGTTACCATTAAACCCACCATTACGAGATAAAAGTTGGTAATGTATTTTTAGTCTTTTTTTTTTCTGTGAATATAAATTTTAAGGGAAAGTGACCTGATATACATAAAGTTTTACAAGCTTTTCTTTTTCACTTGACATGTGAATGCCTTCCCATGTTATTTTTTTCCCAGATAATGAGCATTTGTTGAGCAATACTATGCACCAGGCACTGTATTATTTATGTTCAGTATCTCATTTAATTTTCTCCACTGCTCTTGAGGGAGGGACTGATAGTAACTTCGTTTTTCTTAATAAGGAAAATAAGTGTCCTTGAAATCGTGACTTGCCCTAAGTCTTAAAGCTAGTAAATGCAGATTCAGGATGCACACTAGGGCTGTCTCACCCAGGGGCTAAACTCTTCATCTCTGTACTTAAACTACAGGTTTTATTATATGGATTACCTTACTTGAGCATTTAGATTGTGTGCAGTTTTTCCCAACTCTGATCTCTGAGAGAATGCAAACTCCATGGGGATGGGGGTTTTTGTCAGTTTTGTTCATTGCTCTGCTTGCTCCCTGGCACTTGATAGATAATTATTTGTTGTATTAATACATACATGTCCATAATTAGAGCTGAATATCCCCATTCAAGATAATTTCCATAGGATGAATTCCCATAATGATATATTGGGACTTGACAAGATAACTTTAAAAGTTTTTTTCTGGAAGAGTAAATGTACAAGGATAGCCAAAAACAATTTCCAAAGGAAAGTAGTGAAGTTGGACTTGCTTTACTAGACAAAACATAATAAAGAAAAAATAAAATGTGACGACACAGCATAGATAAATGTAACAAAATAGAAGCATCTAAAAATTGACCTCAGTGTGTGTAGAAATTCAGCAAACAATAATGGTATTATTCCTTACTAATTGGGTTATTTTGAGTAAGTCTTAGCCTCAGTGTCCTCATCTGTAAAATGTGGATGATACCATACTTCCTCAATTTTAAGATGCTTTTTGTTTTAATTTTTCTGAAATAAGGAGGTGTTTCATTGATGTATATGGGTAATGCAGTATCTACTACTACCCTGAAAAGCTGCCATTGATACTTATAGTTAGGGAAGTACTATAGAATGTGTCTCATAAGGTTGTTGAAAAGATTAAATGAGATAATAGAAACAGATTGCTTAGCACAGTGCTGGGCAGACTACAGTGAATCCTAGTAATTCTTATACCATTAAGGATGAAAGGATTATGGGTGGGTAACAGGGGTGTTTAGATGCACATAACAGCATCCGGCCAGTGCTGGTTGGCAGATAGCGTGTAAAGCATCTGGCTATTATCCATGGGAGGCCAGGAGACTTTGTCCTGGCCGTACCTTTGAGCAAGAAGGAGGAAGGGAAAGATGGTACCCATGCCATTCACTTACATGTCTTGGCTAGACCCGCCACTTGTGGCCTCTCCGTGCCAAGGATATTATTTGACTTCTCCTCTCTTTCCTTTTATAGACTCTCCAGTTGAGGTTTACAAGGAAAATTGACTTTTCATTAAACAATATGGAGATCATTGGCTATTTTTAGAAAGTGAGAGTCTCTTTTTTACATTGTGTCATATTAAATTCTAAATGAATTAGAGATTTAAATTTTTTTAAAAAGCAAGAAAATGTAAGTGTATTCTTGTAATTTCAAGGTCGGAAAGGATTTTCTACGCATGTTGCTGAAAGCAGAAACCTTAAAGGAAAGATGTGATACATTGACTTTACCTCTTAAAATTTTGTCGATAGCACCAGTTCACAAAATTAAAAGGCAAATGATTAACTAGGAAGACATTTATGCTACATTTTTATTATTTCATACAGTGAAGTCTTTATATACAGTGATAAAAATGATGAATGTCTGGCAGCAAAAATGGGCAAAGGGCAGTAACAGGCAACTTGTGAAAGAAGAAATATAAATGTTAGTAAACCTGAAAATGTGATGAACCACTGTTCAAATGCAAATTAAGAGAATTATAAGAATAATTTTTAACCAGTTTGGTGAAGATGGAATACTACTTTAATACTCGGCATTGATGAGGATCTCATGAACAGGCATCCTATACACATCTAGATAGTAGGATTATTAGTTAAATCTTTAGAGTGAAGTTCAGCAAATTGTGTAGTAAGTTCTTAGTGAATATTTATTGGTTGCTGTCCCTTAGCCAACTTGCTCCTGGATCTCCCTAATTCCTTTTCTTCTGGGAAAATCCCCTTCAGCCCTAGGGAGTTGCCCTGTGCCCTGCTGCCAGGTCGAGTAGAGGGAGGAGGCAGCCCACTCACAGGTAGGCCTTCTGTGGCCTCCACCCTCTACCCACCAGCCCCAGGATTGCTGGGCTGTCTTTCAAAGGGAGGGGGAGGAGGACAGACTCAAACCCCTGTTTTTCCCTCAGGTCTTTTCTTGGAAGTCTGAAAGGTTGGTTTGTGTGAGAGAAAGAGGGGTGTGTGTGTGTGTATGTGTCCTGCTAGTCTAGAGAGCCCTGTAAATCACGGGGACAGCTGAACTGTCAGGACTCTCGTCCTTTCCTGGAAACCAGAGGGTTCCAGGCTAGCCCCAGGGACTCCCGTTTTCTGAGAGCCCAGAGTTTGTGAGGCTTGGGGTGAGGTGGAGCCATGTTGGCCTTTGTGGAGGCTGGACCTGCTTTTCCTCCCAGGAGCCAGAGGTGGTAGGCCCTGGCATCCCTTCCCACCCCTGTCCTCCTTTCCCCCTGCCACTGGTGGTGTGTCCGGTGCTCTGCCATCCCAGGACCAGGTGACATTGATTGGCATATATATTTATTTCAGTGCTGATTATTTTTCTGGTGATGGAGACTTTCCATCTGAGAGGGCTGGCAAGTTCTCAGGCTACCGCGTCCCTGGGGAGTTTCCAGGGACAGCAAGCCATGGCCTGTTCTCATCAGCTTTCCCAGAAAGGTGCAACAAGTACAAAGTTACACACTCCCCCGGACTCGGGCCACCAGCCAAAGTGCCTTCTGAGCCCCAGGAACAGAGATTCTGTCCCAGTTCCCGCTTCTCCCTTCTCGGCTGCCCCCTAACATCCAGCAGACACTGTGCAGAGGTACCTCCCACAGCCGAGGCCTTGACCGTGGGTAAACTGTGGTGTGTGCACAGCACTGCTGGCCAGATTGTGCCTGTGACCTTGGCTCTTCTCACACCACTCCCTCTTGGCAGCGCACGAGCCCTCCCCGCCCCCGCCTGCATTTCAGGATGTGTGCATTTGGCATGTTGAGAGAGACTATGTGCACTGGAACTCAGACTCAGACTTTCCATAAGCGGCTGAGAAATTCTAGAAACAGCCTGTACGTTTGGAGCTTCCTTTCCTCTTCTCTCCCTGCCGCAGGGAAGTTAATATGTTATTTTCTGCAGGATTATCAGATGGTTGTCTGTTGTCCTCAGCACACTAGTTTTCAGGGTCGTGGGGAAGGGAGGCTGCCTGCCTGTGCACCACCTTCCTCCTGGGTCCTTCATGCCACTTGGGTTTCTCTTTAATTTTTCTACCTTATGTGTTGTACCCCAACTCCAGACCAGCTTCTCTGGGGGTTATCAACTGTACTGATGCTGCAGGAGAAGGGATCCTGCCCTCAAGGTAGCTTGTAGTTCAGCTAGGGGTAGAAACCAAAGCACGATGAAATTCTAAGGCAGGAGGCACTCTGAAATCGGCGGAGGCGTGGACACACTCTTTCAGCAGATATCCTTTGGGCAGAATCCCTGCTGGGAACTCACTGCTCCTGGCCCTGCAGTGGGGAGAACAGGCACAGGTCTCCACTTTGGTGGAGTTTACAGTCTAGTAGGGAGAGCTAGATAATAAACCTGTAAATACAACAAAAGAAGAAACGACCGTTTTCAGACAGTGATATATGCTAAGAAGAAAATAAAACAGGCCATTGGGATTCTGACTGACTGAATGTTTTTTTGTTTGTTTGTTTTTGTTTTTGTTTTCTTTTAATCAGGTGGCCCTCCACCCTCGACTTTGAGGAGGTGGCATTTGAACTGAGACCTAGTACGAAGATTGGGGGAAGAGCATTTTAGGCAGAGGGAACAGCAAATGTAAAGGCCCTGGGGTCAGAATGCACTTGGTGTGTTAAAGGGGACAGAAAGAAGGCCAGGGTGGCTGGATCCTAGTGAGAGAGAGAGCTCAATAATCAGGGCAGTGGCATCGGCAAGGGACAGATGACACAGTGATTTCTAGGCCAGGAATAGGGGTTTAGGTTTTATCCTACTTATACTGGGAAGCCATAGGAAGACTTAAAGGAAGTGAGTGCTCTGATCAGATTTGTACCTTAAAAGGATGACTCTTATCATTGAGTTTTACACTTAAGATTTAGGCACTTTACATATGTATTTATTATACTTAAAGAAGGGACTCTGAGAGTGTAGGGGTAGTTACCTAGTGGAAGCTGGAATGCTGGTTAAGAGATTTTATTTCAACTGGAATTTCAACAGTGCCTCCACTCAACATTCCCTGTGCTCTTTCGCTGTGCAGGGAGAACTGGAATGGGCTCTTGTCCTCAGGGAGTTTACGGTGTAGGTCAGTCTTTAGCGCTCCGTGCAGGAGAGGTCTTGAAGAGTGAGTAGCCAGTTCACTTCGCTGTGTACAGTCCCATTGTGAGGATGGGTTTGTTTGTTTATTCATCCACTCTCCTGCCGATGGGCTGTTGGGTTGCCTGCAAGTTTTTTGTTATTGTTAGTAATGCTGCCATAAGCATTCTCACATCCGTTTCTTTTTTCTCTCTCTGGGGTTGAAAGTCACCCAGACTAGCACGTGTCTGAGTTGCTAGCAAAAATCAGAAACCCTTTCCAGGTGGCAGTCCAATTGCCCCTTGGGGTTGGTGTCGCTGGAGAGGGTTAAGCCTTTAAGTCTGGCTAGAATGTTGATCCCTTTTTAATAGGCAGCAATTTGTAGGAGGTAAGGGAATGGAAGGGCAAATAGAAAAACGAGCATAGTCCTTGTGTTGTTAGGGAAGTTGCTTGCTTTGCACCATAGTCTCTGGAGGACTGCCCCTGTATACCCACAACCCTGATGGGGTATTTTAACCGGAGGAAGGGGAGCTTTGCCCATGCGGGTCTTTTGGTGGTTCCTATTCTGTATCTAAATGTGATAGGAGCCAGAAACCTGGCTGCCTTCGTTCTGGAATCCATCTGTGAGTGTTTTTGACAGCCTCTGTCTGGAGTTCTGACCGGGGCAAAGACAGGAGGGTCAGGAGGGCACAGGGTCAGGCCCTCATGCACTCCTTGGCCCCTAGGATAGGAAAGGGGGAGCTTTGAGAAGACACTCCTGGCCCTAAGTAATGCATCTTCAGTGAAGTCTATCCCAGCCATTCTGTAATTTCCAGAGAAGCTCAGGGTGTATCTGCCCTATATGCATTAGTATTTACATATTCATGTGGCCAGTACTTATTTAGATCCTCCCAGCCTCCTAGGATTGTTATGAAACAACCCAGAAAGTTAACTGAAAGTATTAGAACCATCATTCTAAGACAGCATACCATTGACAGAAAGAGTGGTAGGATTCAGGGAAAGGTGGGAATGCTTCCCGGCTGGGGCGGGACTTGTGCTAGGGAAGGAGGATTTGGGGTGGATCAGACATGGTGCTTTTTCCTGAGGTTCAGCCTTTTTTTTTTCCCTCCAAATATCCAGGCTCTTCACACTTGTGGAGAGTACTTGGAACACATGCAGACTATGAGTATGTTTGGCTTTCTGACAGATGTTTCTAACAGATGTTAATCAGTCATCTAGTCCCGTGGGTCGGTGTGGACACAGGAGGGGGCAAGAGTGGGGCATTCTGAATGCAGCCCAGAGTCCAGGCAAGCAAGTAATGGCAGGTAAGGGGGAAAGGTGGTAGGAGCCTTGTTGGAGGGACCCTTGGCTACGATGCTGCTGAATGGAGGGGAATGATGGAAGGTATGCATTTCAGCAGGAGTGATCCGATCCAGATGGTGCAGGATGGGTGGTGGGGACATGACGGAGTGGGTGTACGTGAGTAGTGTGAAGCAGTGCGCTGCAATGGTTTCTCCGGGAATCCTGGGAAGAGGGCTCCTCTGGTCACATAGCGAGGCCCACAGGAGCAAGCAGAGGATGTGGGAAGGCCTTTCTCCTCAGTCACTGGATAGTGACTGCCAGTGACCTTGAGCCAGAAAATGAGCCATGGGGAAAGTTTGGGCAGTGGAGGGGAAAATGAAGGAATTATGATTTAGCAATGTAATTACTCAATTGCTCCCCGCTTTCCTGCCACCTTTCTCACTCCAGTTTGGAAATCTGGGATTTTTCTTTCTTTTGCCCAATAATCCTCTTATGAAAATAAGGCTCATTTGGGAGTTCCCTGGTGGTATAGTGGCTTGAGGCTTCGGCGTTGGTGCTGTCAGTACTGCTGCCTGGGTTCGTTTCCCAGCCAGGGAGCTACTCACATACCAAAAAAAAAAAAAAAAAAAAAAAAAAAAAAAAAAAAAAAAAAAAAAAAAAAAAAAAAAGAGGCAAAAAAAAAAAAGAAAGAAAATAAGGCTCATTTATTATTCTGCTGAGAAATCTAAGGTGCAGCCTGTACCTTTCTGCTGGGGGCCCTGGTCAGGTGCTTGTGAGCAATAACTGCACAAAGGTTGAATGCTGGGGGGAGGGCACCACTGGACAGCAGTGGCTCCTGCCTTCTTTGGTGAAGAAACCTGGAGACCTAACAGAAGTTCTACATCAAGTTTGTCCACCTGCGGCCCAGGCTTTGAATGTGGCCCAACACAAATTCATAAACTTTCTTAAAACATGAAAATTATGCACAGACCTTTTTTTAGCTCATCAGCTGTCGTTAGTATATTTTATGTGTGGCCCAAGACAGTTCTTCCAGTGTCGCCCAGGGAAGCCAGAAGGTTGGACACTCCTATTGTAGATCTTCCTCTGTGAGTAGTGGTCCTCAGACTTTAGTGGCCCTCATGATCACCTGGAGAGCTTCTTAAAACACAGGTTGCTGGGCCCCACCCCCACGTTTCTGATTCAGCAGGTTTGCTTGGGGCTGAGAATTTGTATTTCCAGCAAGTTCCCAAGTGATGGTGATGCTGCCAGTCCAGGGACCACACTTTGAGAACCACTTTTCTAGAGCAGTTATCATGCACAAGTCAGCATCTCAGCTGGAGAGACTGGTGTGGTCAGTCTTCGAGGAAGGGAAGATTGGGGACTTGAGCTGACTTAAGGCTGTGAGGGTTGTAAAAGGGATTTATTGGTGCTGGAGGGCACTGAGGTGGTGGTGATGGGGTAGGTGGGGCAGGTAGAATCTTTACTGCAGGCAGAGCAGTAGCCACTGCCTTGGGGCCTGGCTTCTGGTGGAGAAGACTGTTGTTGCTCCAGGGAAACCCAGCCTGCCTGGCGTAGTTCAGTGTGCTGTCTAGGCTCACTGTCTGGGAAGGGCCCGCCTCACCTCCCAAAGGGAGGCTGAGGCTTAGACGATGCTTCTTACCCATTTTGGGAAGAAGGGAACTGAAGAGAGACTTCTTGTGAGAGACTCTTCATGGCAAATTTTGCCTCCGAGTGTTGTTTGCCAGGGTGTTGGGGTTGGCATGTGTAAATGGCCCTCCCGCTACAGCACAAGAGTTGAGCAGACTTAGGGAATGATGTGGGTAGGGTTGGTCCTTTTGAACTCACTCTGATAGATACTGTTGGTTATGAGGACAGTGATGGGGCTTGTTCCTCTCCTTGCAGCTGCGAAAGAAGAGCCTGTTCAGTTCTTTAATGGAAAACTCAGTTCTTTAATGGAAAACTCTGAGCCAGCGGCCCCTAAGGGCAGGGGAAGCGCCCCAGGCTGGGTTGAACCTGAGAGAAAGAAGCCTTGCGCTTTAGCTCACAATGGGTGGTCTGTTCTCCCACCTGGATACCAGACAGCCTCCTACTTTTTCTCTGGCATCTGTTCTTGCCCACCTTGAGTCCATCCTCCACTCAGCAGCCCCATAGATAGACCGAAATCTCAAATCTGATGATAGGTCTACTGAAAAGGATCCCCAGCTACCTTAACATGGCCTATAGGCTCGTGCCTGCCCTGACCCCTACCACATCCTCTCGTGTACACCCCTGCCCACACTAGACTCTAGTTCTTAGATGCACCAAGTTTGCTGAGTCTTTCCAAGCATAGCTGTGTCGTCCTGGAACATTCACCCTATCCTGACCCTCTTCACCTTCACCGGCCCACAACAGTAGGTTTGCCTGCCCGGCTGTGTTCTCCATAGCTTTCTATACTCTGCCTCGTCTGTGGTTTGTGGTGGGTGGGTGCGGGGGCTTGTTCACGAGGCATCCTCGCTAAGGAAACCGTGGGGTTTACTCCTGTTGTCCCTGCGTGTTTATTAATAATGCTTTCTTTCACTCTTAGGTGTACTATTTGGGTAATAAATTATAGTCCAATCTGCTAGAAGTAGAAAGTAAAAAAAACTATACTTTGCATCTTTGCACTAAAATTCCCAGTGTGACTTGGACTCTGCCAGCTAGCTGCACTGGATCCAGTCTTAAATGTGTGGCCATCCTTGTCCTCAGGATGGCCCCTGGGGCATCTATTTTGCTGGTGTGGATCAGGGCAGGGGCCAGGTCATTCTGGAGCCATAACTAACTGGTGGTGGCAGGGGCCCCCCGCTCCTTGGCTGCAATTTTAGGAGTAGCTTCTAGAAGCTCAGTCTAGAGTCTGTTTCTCCCACTTCCCTGATTATTCCCTAAGCCACTTAATATCTTCTACAAAATCCCTTACTGCTCACATTGCCTAACTGAATCCTCATCAAAACATAACCTTTGTCATCATTATTCTTGTAAGTTACTTGTTGAATTGTTTGCTTTCTCTGCTCTGTGAGGGAAGGTTCTAGGCATCCCCAGTACCTAGTATAATCCCTGGTATGAAACTGGTAGGCAGTGGATTTTTGTTAAATGAGTGAACTCTTGGACTGAGTTTTTTAAAAAGTCTGGTAGATATACCTAGCTTTTACTTCAGTGAGTGTCAATGAAATTGAAGGAATGGAGGTCATCTAGAGAAGGAGAGAAGTAATAGGTAGTCATGACAGCTGACTTAAGACAGTCGGTGTTAAACTTGGCCTGTGGGCGAGGAGACCGGAGGAGACACTGAGCTCTCTGCTCCTCCTGAAGCCAGGGGCTATGCAGGTAGACATCAGTTAGCAGGGAGGTTGGGCTTTCCATCTTCCAGCAGAGATTCTCTGCTTCTCCACCCAATGCACCCAGCACTGGTCCCCGTACTGTGTCGAGGGAGGAGTACAGGGAGGGCCCTCTTTGCCTTCAGAGAACAAAAATTTGTTGGGGGGCACCATGGGAGAGCAGGTAATTCGGAGTCTAAAGTAGCTGGAGAAGAGTACCCAAGAAGGCTTCCTGGAAGAAGAAGTCATTGAGCTGCCCACTAAGTATGGGTTGGGTCTAGGTCTAGGTGAGGGGATTGGCTTGAGAAGTTGGAGGACAGGGAACAGACCTGAGGGGCTCATTGTGTTCTCTCTCACCTTTAAGCTCTGTCACATGTATCAGAATGCCCCTGTGAGGTTGGATGTTTCATAGTGTAATTGCTCTGGGGAAACATGGTAAGTTAGTGGCAGGCCCCAAATTAGAATCCAGGGCTGCCCAACTTATCTTGCTATCTGATGATTTAGCCATTAGATCATACATTTTACTTATTTATTTGACCCTAAAAAACAAGTCAGACAGTTTTGCTTCAGTTGGGTGGTTGAGTGATGTAAGTGGTGGATGTGAGTAGCATCTTGATTCCTGGGGCACATGCCAGGACCTGTGGCCTGACAAACAGGAGTGGACTTAGAGGGACAGCAGGTCACAGTTTTGCAATTGAGTATCTGGGAAATGTTGATGGTTGAGTGATGAGAATAGCGGCGACTCTTGGCATGCCTCTGAGAGGGGGCTCTGGGTAGGAAGGCCCCGGCTGGCTCCTGCTCTGGCTCCTGCTCGCCGTCTACGACTGGCTCCTGCTCGCCGCCTGCGACTGGCTCCTGCTCGCCGCCTGCGACTGGCTCCTGCTCACCGCCTGCGGCTGCCTGACTCAGTCAGTTAGTCTTGGAAGACTGCTTTGCTTTGTCAGGACCCGCTCCGGCTGGGATGGTGGAGCTGGGCAGAGGCACTCCCTCCTCCCCCGCTGCTGGTCCTCACTAGGGACTCAGCAGTGTGTGGCTAAATCGGCCATCCCTGCAGGCTGTGCTGGCTGCCCTGGGCTGACACCAGTCTCTGCCCTTTCCAACCTCCCTCCTTCCCAACCTCCCTATCCACTGGTACACGCAGTGGGGGCTCAGTAAATATTGGTCAGTGGCCAGCAGCAGACTGCTGGTTCTAATTTTGTTCCCTGCTTCTGGGTCACCACTATTTTTTTTTCTTTTTTTTTAAATTTTCTCATCCCCATCTCTCCCAGCAAAACCTGAGGTTTCACAGGGAGAGCAGACAGGCTCTTGCCTGTAGGTATCCCCGCCCCCTCTCCCTGGCAGCAAGCCTGTACTGTCTGAGGAAATCTCCCACCCTGGGTGGCCTTTGCTGGGCCAGAGCTGGAGGCTGAGGTTCTGGGAGTGGGAGCTGGAAGAGGAGAACGCATTATTTTAGGGTATGCAGGAGAGTGGTTATGTGGGAGGCCAGAGGAGAAATGGTCGATTGAGTTCTGGGCCACTTGGCCAAGGCCAAGGGCTGGCTTTCAAGCTGTAATATTTATTCTGTGCTTGGGAGGGTGTTTCAGCGTGTCCCAGAGAAGGGTGGTCTCTTGACGATGTTCATTAGTTGGGTGGGGAGGTCTGCAGGCTGGGTAGTTTTTTCTCAAAGCTCTGAACTCCGAAGAGCCCGTAGGGCAGTATGGTCTTGAGTGCCAAGCTCTGAGACTACTGATTTCCTTGGGACTTGCTGCACAGGTGACGGTATCATTTAGTTGACCATGAATACTAGGACTATATTAATTATTTGTAGAACACCTGGCTGTTTTGGTAGTCAACTGTATTAATTAACTGCTTTTAATGCTTCTAGGTTTTGTACCATACTTAGAAAGTTATCCCTAACTCCTCAATTATAAAAATAACCATGTTTCCTTACATTGCCATACCCCCACCACTCACTGGGACACATCAATGAGTTGAAGTAAAAATAACTAACTAAGTAACAGAAACGCTCCAAAATCCCACTTCTCAGAAATAGTCCTCACTAATATTAGGTGAGTGTTATTCAAGATAATGTTCCAGGCATACTCACAGATAAATGGACATAGAAAACTAGATTGAGTACATATTTCTATAAAAGTGTATTAAAATTTCCCTGAATGTAACAAAAGAAAAAGAAACCATAGTGAAATTAAAGGAATTATTAAACTTTAAAGAAATGTGTTTTTCATGCAGAGACTATTTCCTCAAAGATCCCAATAAGGTAAAGAAAAAAATGGGACCTTGTAAGTCATATCTATAATTACTTGTTTCCATTTTAGACAATATTGATGGATTCTTTGCTATGAAAAATGAGGATATTTGCATGTTATAACATTTAGAGTCTGTCCTGTAACCATAATCCCCATAGTTGTTTTTTTATTATTTCTTGTTTGAAAGCTTCATTGCTTACCATCACTGCTCTTAACCATGGTTTCTGTGTTCTGGGGCTTCTTTTTCAAAATTTCTCTATGAATAAGCTGCATTTCATTAGCACATCACTTTTTTCCCCCTAGGATAGAGACTGTGCTCTCAGACTTCTTTTCATGCTTGAGAACTTCTGCATGTTCTCTTACCACATTTAGTGTAATAGGACATCTTGTCTGGGAATAATATTTGTGGTTCATATTTTCTTTCTCTCAGAATTATGTAAACATTGTTGCATTTTCTTCTGATATGCATGTTGCTATGGGAAAGATGAGGGCAGTTGAATTTTCTGCCATGTAAAAGGAGTTTTAGGCAGTGTTTCAGTGTTGAGCATTCTCTATCACATTTTTATTGAATACAGTGTATTATTTCAGTTTTTGGATTCTGTTTTTCCTTTCATTTCAGGGAAATATTGTGTTATTTATCTTGGAATTTATCCTCTGTTCCATCCTCTGGTTCTCCACTTTAAGAACACCAATTATTCTGTTGATATTAATATTTTTGTCTTATTATAGTCATGTGCTTCATAACATTTCAGTCAATGACTGACTGCATATGTGGCAGTAGTCTGTAAGATTATAATGGAGCTGAAAATTTTCTATTGCCTGGTGATGTCACAGCCATCTTCATGTAGTAGTACAGTGCATTACACAAACACCATTGTCTTATCGTTGTCTGCCGTATTCAGCATAGTAACGTGCTGTACAGCAGCAGTGTCCAACCTTGTGGCTTCCCTGGGCCACAATGGAAGAAGAATTGTCTTAGGCCACACGTAAAATACACTAACACTAATGATAGTTGATGACCTAAAAAAAAAAAAGGTCTGTGCATAATTTTTATGATGTTTTAAGAAAGTGTACGAATTTGTGTTGGGCCGCATGTAGCCAGTGGGCCACAGGTTGGACAAGCTTGCTATACAGGTTTATAGCTTAGGAGCTGTAGGGGAATAGAGTTTATCACTCTGAAGTATGTCAATTAGGCATAATGATTATTTTAGGTTGGTTAATTTTAAGGCGCAGCAGACATGGGAGAAGCTCTGAAAACCAAGTAGAGGTTACCCTTTGTAAGGGACACTATATTTGTAAGGGAAAACTCGATTACAGTGGGGAAGAGGGGGATGGTCTTATCATAGAAAATCTTATCAGTGCAGACAGAAGTCAGGGCTGAAATCTGTGTAACAACCTTACCCTGTTTACTGTGTCTTTTCTGGTAACCTTCCATAACTGATACCTCCCACCCCAACATCTTCTCTTGCCATCAGCTGAAAATGGTATTTAAAGTGGTGGCTTCAACCATTTTAGTGAGTTACTCAGTTTTCCTGGGCCTCCTGTGTATATGGGAGCTATACATGTCATTAAACTTCTGTTGTTTTTCTCTTGTTAATCTGTCCTTCGTTACAGGCAGTGTCTCAGCCAGGAGTCCAGAAGGGTAGAGGGAAAACTTTTATGCCATACAGCCTGCATGTGAGGTAGGCTGTACCATCTAGGTTTACGTAGTACTCTCTGTGATGATCGCCTAACAATACGTTTCTCAGAACAATCCCTGTTGTCAAGTGGGGCATGACTGTATTCGCTTTCACTTGTCTTTTCCATCTGCATCACTGTGGTTATCTCAAACCTTCCTTTGTCAATATTTTTGTTTTAAATTACTGGCAAATCTTGTTCTCTGTTTATTCTGATTTATTTTTTAGTTCTTCAGTGATGTCGTTTTGGCTTTTTTTTTTTTAGTAAACTTGCATCTCCTTTTATCTCACTTTGTTTTGTAATCTCATTTTTGAGCTCTTTTTATTGTATCAGTGTTTGATTAAATTATTCTGCAGTGAGTTGTGGTTCTGAAGAGTTAGATTTTTCTTTCTGCTTACATCTTTGTCTTTTATGTGGTTGGCCTTCTGGTTCATGCTAGTGCTATCTGGCACCGTTGGCTCTAAAATAAGATAGTGACTTTCTCCCACCAGGTTGAGATAGATTTTTCCCTTCCCCAAGGACAGCAGTGCTGAGAGCTGGGTATTATGACCTCTTTTCTGCAGCTGGAATGAACAGAGACTGCGGATGAGGTGGGGATGGATCTGTCTTCTATTCTGGGGTTTTGGTAATGGCCCCAGTGGTGGGGCTCAGTCCGCTTATTTGGGAGGTGTGTTCCGTTTCTCTTGGAGAGGGAGGAACACTCAGTAGAACTGGACAGTTTCCCCAGTTCGGTATGTGGCCTTGGAGCCCTTGACCATAAATACTGGGAATATATTTCCCTCAAAGAAACTCAGCCCCTTGTTCGTCTTTCCGTTTCACCTGTTGGGTTTGTTTGTCTCCTTTTCCAGCAGCTTTTCCCACTACTCCTACACTGAAGGCGAAGCAGAATTGGTGGCAGTTTGCTGCCGTCCACATTTGGGGGAGGTTAGTGGGCAGTCTGCTGGTTCCGCCCTTGTCACTGTGGCTTTCATGCATCGCCAGTGCTAGGAGCTGAGCCATGCGGGTGCCTCCCGCATTCCTCTCCGTGCCTCCCTGGTTTTGAAGTTATTGTATCAGAGTTTGCCTGTTTCCTTGTTTGGCTGCTGTTGGTGCCTCTTTTTTTTTTCTTTTTTTTTGGCTGCTTTGTACTGTTTTTTTATTTTTATTTTTAATTCAAATGTTAATTGGGATAGGAAAATTGCGATGCCATTTCATTTCTCCATCTTAACTCAGAAATGTTTATTTTTATACAAGTGCTTCAACACAGTTTATCTTCCTTAATACCCATAACACTCTGTGGGTGTACTTTCCTCTTTCCAAACTAAGGAAACAGACCTGGTGAGATCAGTGAGTTTCTTGGAGTTGTTGCAAATTGGACACCAAGTCCATGGTCCTTCTGTTAACCAAAGTCAGGGCTGCTCTAGTTAAGTAGCACCCACTGTACCAAAGACAAATGTGGGGTGTTTTTATTCCTTGGGACCTCCACCTTCATCCTGAGGTCTGGCTCTGTCTTTTTTCTCTAAGTTTCAGGGATTTTTATACACCTCTCCTAATGGGGACTCAGAAATGTTGCCCCTTGGAGTCACCCAGAGCCACCAGCCTTTGGGAATGTCCACTGGAGAGATCCTGGGAGGCTGACAATTCCCAGCCTTTGAGTGGAGTTGGGGTGGGAATGGAGAAAGATTAATCTGTTTGGAGGTCTTTGGCAGAAATAAGCTGAGTGGTGGGAGCTGCCCGATAGTTAGCTCAGTCATTGATGCTCCTGGTCCTGGAGGATGTGCTGAGACAATGGGTGTCTCAGAGACCCGCTGCTGTCTCTCCCAAGAGGAATGTAAGAGAACTAGACATCTCTTTACATCCTTTGGATTTCAAGTTGGGGGGAAGACAGTTGGGAACACTCAAGATGATTCACTGAGGCCAGTCAGTAGTAGGGCAGGTGCTGATAGCCATCATATTCCTACCACTGCAGCTCCCTGCACCTGCTCACTACACCTCTTCCACTCCTCCAACCCCTGGGGTCATTCTTCGGTGTAGACAATCAGCCTTTTCTCAAGTAAGTGCTTTGTAAACACCCAGTTCAGACTTCCCTTGCACCGATTTCCCTTGTGCCGATTGCTACCCCTGGGCCAACTGATATCCCAGCTGAAGAACTCTGTCCTTGTAATTCATCATGCTCCTACACAGCCCATACTACTAAGCAGCACAGAGTCAGCATAAGTGGGTAGGGTTTCATACATACTTCTTACCCATTTCCTGTGGCTTACAAGTTAGCCTTGGAAACAGTTGTGCCTTAAGCCAGGTTTTTCTCTGGAGCACTTGATCTTACCTTTTATGTCATTCCCTGGCCCAGGGGAATCTGAAAGAGAATGGTGGGTTACCTGGTCAGCTGGTGGTCAGGGAAGGGAGTGGATGTTTGGAGGCCTAGCAGCTCCTGGGCCCTCGGATCTCTGTTGCCTGTTCAAGTCACATCGGTGTCCAGCCTCTGGACCAAGCATCATGACATGTCACTACTTTGTCACCCCAAAGAGAAGTAAATGCTTGCTCCTCTTTGAGGGGGAGGTAGACATAGAGAAAAAATGCAGCATGGTAAATTCAACAGTCAAGTATATTCATAGAACTAAGTGCTGCTTCTAGGATGAGACAGTCTGGACCAAATGAAGGAGTGATGACAGGCAGGTGGAAATCTGATTTAGGAGCCTCCAAGATGGTAAGGAAACTTCTGAAGTTCTACAGAGGGTCGGAGCAAGCATCTCTTGCTGACTTTCTCATAGGTTTCTCAGAGGTCTTTCCTCCTGCCTCCCCGTGCCCCCCCACCCCCCCGGAAGCGTTGGATCTGGAGCCTTGTAAACAGCTAAGGCACTAACTTAATTTACTTCTTTGAACCCAAGCCAAGTGAACAAAGGCGTGGAGAGGCTCCAGCTTCTCTTTAGTGGGAGAGCCTGGTCCTCTGAGCCAACAGCATACTTGAGCTATTGTCCCTTCATGCCCTACCCCACATGCTCTTCTTACCATTCCTGGAAGGTGTCCTTGAGGGCCATTGGCTCAGCACTCTGGGAGGACTAGAGTGGCCCATGCGGGGCAGGCCCGTTTCTGTGCATGGCCTTAATAGAGCGTGCTTCTTCTGGAGCTGGGGCCACACGGTGAGGACCTGCCCAGCCTCGCCGTTCATCCAGGTGCACCAAGAGCTGTATGTGTTTTCTTCCTCTCTTCTTTCTGTCCTCAAAAGACTCTTTTATAAACTTCTTTCCCCTAAGAATAACTTATAGTTAAGAGGGGGGACATCTCCATTGGAGTAGAAAACTCTGCTTTTGTGTCTGCCATGAGTCCACGGTCACTTGGCTTTGAAGCGTCTGTAGCAACTTGTAGGTCCCTGGAGGAGGACTCGTTACAGCCCTCCCGTTGTCCTTAGACCCCCTTACTCTAGCGGGTGGGTCCTGTCAGAGTGCTGACCAGGCAGGAAGGCTCTGCTTGCCGAATCCACCCACCTACCCCAGACGGCCGTAGCAGTCATGCTGAGAGCCACCAGGCCCCTGCGGCAGCGAACAGTGAGTTCTTCATCAGTGCTGGCCTTGATGTGATACCCATCCAGGTGAAGCTAACTCACCTTGGGTGTCTGATACTTGAAGTATTTTTTATGTTTGTGTTTTCTGATGTTTTGAAGTTGTTGTAGATAAGTTTGAGGAATATAGCTAAAGTACAAACAGTTGTTCTTGTTGAAGTGATTCTGCAAAAGGAACCCTGGAACAGAGCCCTGCCTCTCAGGCAGGCACGTCCAGCCTGTGGCCCAGGATGGCCTTGAACACACACCAACACAAATTCTTAAAGCAGGATGAAATTTGTGTGTGTGTGTGTGTGTCTTTTTCTTTTTTCTTTCTTTTTTTTTTTTTTTTTTTTTTTTTTTTTTTTTTTTTTTTTTTTTTTTTTTTTTTTTTTTTTTTTTTTTTTTTTTTTTTTTTTTTTTGTAGTTCATCAACTGTCTTTAGTGTTCCTTGTGTGGCCTAAGGCACTTCTTCCAGCGTGGCCCAGGGAAGCTAAAAGTTTGGACACCCCTTCTTAAGTCATACTTGGGGGTTGCCCTGTAAAGGTTTTCATGCCTGGATATGGGGTGCTTGCTGAGGATGATAGAAACTGGGAATGATCTCCCCAGAGACATGTGCAGGGTTTCATGGATCTCCATGGGACAAAGGACTGGTATTTTTGTGTCTCCACCCAGCAAGGACACTGTTTAGGAGTGCCTTGACTTTAGTGTTGTTCAGGCCTTGCTTCATGAAGAATTCAGTTTCTGCCTTTGCTGCTCTACTTGCCAGCTGTGGATCAAGTTTCCTAATCTCTGAACCCGTCTCCTCATTTAGTAGATGGGGATAAGCGTCCCAACTTCTCTTAAAGGAATCTGTGGATGTCAGCGCTCCCTTATTAGCAAAGTGCACACGGATAACGCAAGCTGCTGTCCTCATCACCTCTCTGCTTCTCCTTTCCTAAATCCACACAGCCCTTCACTTTGACAGTCTAGCACATGCCTTAGATTAGTGCGGTCAGGTGGAGAACAGTTTTCTTTGTGCAGCGGGTTTTAGCTGTTTGGGCCTAAGATCGACCCTGTGTGCCATAATGTAACTTTTGGTTCTTTGTGGAGATTTGACAGCTGTTAGTCTCAAAGTAACACTTTTATAAACCATCGTTATTGATGATACCTAATCAACTATTTGTGTGACTCAAAGTATATTCCATTGAAGAGTAATGCTTTGTGTCCAGGATTCTCTGCACGTCCCGTAAAGCCTGCATGTCCCAGGTGTGTTTGTGGTCGGGACCTTGTGTGATGTGTGTGCCACAGGCCTGGAGTCAAGTCAGCCACAGGGGTATTTCTGATCATTCCATTAGCAGCTTTATATTTGGGCTGAGAGAGAGTTAAAGTGGTGGAACCTGTTTAAAGTCTTATAATAATAATGGGCATGTTTTATTGAGTACTTTCTATAGTTCAGGCACTTGGTGACTTGCCATAACTCATAGCATTAAATCTTCACAATAATCCAATGAGATGGCTACCGGTTTTATAGACGAGAAAACTGAGGTGTAGAGTGAAGCCAGGTAACTTGGCCAAGGTCACTTCAGGTAAGCAGCAGTACGGAAGTTGGAGGTAGGGTCTTTCTGACACTAAAGTTCATGGTAAGCTGCATCTCTGCTCAGGGAGATTCCAGAATGTTGACACTGGTTAATAACTTGCCCGAGATCACACATCTGGTAAGTGGCAGAACCAGGATGCAGACAAACCACTCTGCTGTAGTTCCTCTGTCCAAGCACAAAGGCCCAGAGATGGAGTGATCTCCTGTGAGGTGTTGTTCCTGGGGTGGGGTCGGGGTGGAAACGACTTCACTGACTTCGTTTCTGGGTCTGGATTAAATAGGGGGCTCATCCTCCCTTCCTGACATTTATTTCACTAATTAAATGATAACTTTACTGAGGGAAATGATGAACAAATCACCATTTGCTTTCATTTCTTCTGTAAAGCTTTCATTTCTCTCTGTTCCTCCTTAGTTCTTAACTGTTGTGTAATTGTTCTGCTTCTTAGAATTGAACTCATGCTTCTCCTTAGAGCTGCATACTATTTCATGAGTTAGATACATTATAATTCACTTGGCCATAACACATCTTTCTACCTATAACCTTTTCATTTTTGAATTGCTTCTGTTAGTGTAAATTCTAGAAGTAGAATTACAGATTCAAAGGATTTCAATAATTCTGTTATCATAATTTTCCAAGAGTCATATTCTTTATATAACCACCAGCTTATCTTAGTCTGTCGTTTAACTACACTAACATTTAGTTTTATATCTTTTCTTAAAAAGTATTTTGCTATTTTAATAAGTAGCAATAGCATGATCCATCTTTTACGTTTGTATTCTTAAAAAGCCAGAAACTGAGTATTTTCCATGTTTGTGCCCAAATTTAGGTGGAATAGAAATAAACCTTTGTCATGTTTAATAGTTTATGTTTTTCCCAATCTGTTCTTTTTTCCTCTTTTTGTTGTGGTATTAATTTTTTTAGATTTGTATTTTGGAGAATTTCAAACATACACAAAAGTAGACAAAATAGTATAATGAAGTCTCATCTCTCTATTGTTCAGCTTCAACAATGACCGACTAATACGGACCTTGTCTCCTCTGTACTCCCAAGCAAATACCCCTCCTTTGTTATTTTGAAGCAAATCCCAGATATTATTTAATCCATGATTATTTCAGAATCTCTAAAAGATAAGGACTTTCTTTAAAAAACTCACCATGTAGTTTTTCTCATTTTTAAAAATCTAGTCAGACTTTTTATTTATCTTTTTTATTCTCTCCTTGCAAAAGAAGGACTTTTCTCAAAGGCTAGGCAGAGGCATTGGAGAAGGGGTGAAGAGTCAGCTTTGATAGTGGCTGAGTTCAGAGTCTGAGGAGAGACCTGCCCTGTTTAGAGTGTATCTGATGGGTCTGGTGCTAGCAGACAGGTGAGTGGGAAGAAAGGTGGGTTTCTTAAGCCTCACCCTTACCTGGCTTTTTGTTCTTGTAGGCTTATTTGTCACCATGAAACTGCTGCACCCAGCCTTCCCTAGCTGCTTCCTGCTCACCCTGCTCACCTTATGGACAGCTGTTCCAGAGGCTCATGCTGTATCCATGGGGACGTCACCCATCAGCGCAGCCTCTTTCTTGCAGAACCTCATGCATCGATATGGGGAGGGTGACAGCCTCACCTTGCAGCAACTGAAGGCCCTGCTCAACCACCTGGATGTGGGAGTGGGCCGGGACAACGTCACCCTGCCCCTGCAGGGACAGAGGAATCTGTCGACGGTAAGACTCCCAGCTCTGCTCAGCAGTGTCTCTGTCCTCTTGGTTCCTGGCCCAATCAGGCCCAGGAGCTAAGCCGCTCTGGGCAGGCAGGGTTGGGGCAGGCGAGCCTCGGTGACAGAGCATAGAGGCCAGTTCTTCTTCCCCCACTGTCTGGATCAGGAAGTCTTAAGTTCCAGCAGCACCTCCTGCCCTCCTGCAAGGATGATGTGATGCCTTTCCCAAAGGGCAGCTGTGAAGTGGGGGTTGTCAGTAGCTGCACTGGTGAGGTGGAGCTCCTGGGACAGTTAGCATTTCTAATGGAGTTTCTAGTTCACAGAGCCCTTCACCCGCTCTCCCAGGTGAGCCTTGCAGCTCCTCTAGGTGCAGACGGAAAGTCTTCATCCTATAGAAGAGAACACGGAGGCTGCCACAGTCAGTTCCTGGAGGGACCAGGACTAAGACCCAAGTCTTTTGGCTCCTGGTTCTCTGTTCTTTCTTCCATGTCATCTTGGCTAATCTGAATTTGAGGCTGTTTGAGGCAGCCAGATAGTGTGTCGGTGAGCAACGGCTTTGCTATCTGTACTGTGTTCCCTGTGCTGAGTGGTGGGGGAAATAGAGAAAATGAGTCACGTCTAGGAGTTTACTGTCAAAACGGGGAGCTCAACCAACTGAGAACAACATTAACCTATTCTAAAATGAAGGTTTAAATGCTGTGGGTTGGGTAGTCATTGCGGGAGTCAGAAATGAGAGTGGAGATGAGTGTATGCTAGGATAGTCAAGGTTTGTGGTTGAGGTGCCCTTGAGCTTTAACTTGAAGGAGAGTAGACTCTGGAGTAGTGTGGCCTCTGGACGCCGACCCACAGGAGCGTGGTGAGTATCTGAGTCCGTGAGGAGGCTGCCCTGAGGGCTGACATACCCTGACCCCCTAGAGGCTTTGCTTCCTGGCACAGCTGCAGCGTCTTGGGGTCAGCAGAGTCTGGCCCTCAGCTTTGCTTTGAAGGCCCAGAAACTCCCTTGTCAGCACACCCAGAGGACTGACTCTAGATACAGACCCATGAAAAACCAAACTTAGGTAAAGACGATGTGTATAAAGTATAATTAAAAGGAACACTGCCTTTTTACAGAAATAGTGCGTGAGAAGCACTCCGGTTACCTCCCCAGGGGACTGAGAGTTTATGTCCACTCAGCGGCCTACGTGTGCTCCATAGATGCCAGTAGCTCTGGACAAGTATCTGGAATCTGCATTTTAACGTAATAGCTCTCTGGGCTGCTGTGTTTTGCAGCCAGATTTGCTGTCTGGTTGAAGCTGATTTTCAGGTATACAAATAGCATCATGTTTTCTAGAAACCGCACTCCGGTCACAATGACAGGAATTCCGTTGCCCCCAGCACCTCTGGGAGGCCCCTTACAGATGTTGTGCGTCAGGTTTAGCCCGGTGGCTATCTCTAAGATTACTTATCAGTGTTTTCAAGTTGAAGGGACTACCTTGTCTCACGCCTGGAGATTAGTCTTGGAGATTCGCAGATACTTGGATGATTCTATCGTCTTTTCTTCCTCTTGGAAGGCTGAGTCAGTCAGTGTCTGAGGCAAGGTATGACCTTGGGTTCTAAAGAGGCTTTCTGCCCGTCTCCATTTCAGTGCTTCAGTTCCGGAGCCCTCTTTGCTGCCCACAACTTCAGCAACCAGTCACGGATTGGGAGGAAAGAGTTCCAGGAGTTCTGCCCCACCATCCTCCAGCAGCTGGACTCGCGGGCCTGCTCCTCCGAGAACCAGGAGAACGAGGAGAATGAGCAGACAGAAGAGGGAAGGCCAAGCACAGTGGAAGGTGAGCTGGGACGGGAAGTCTGGGTCCCTGGCTTGTCTTCACGTGGCCCTCTGGGCCGATCGCTGCTGCTGCCTGCTCAGGGTTTAACTGGTGACCACGTACCCAACATCGGGAGGGGCGAGTTACAGGAATGGCTGTCCTGGTATCTCTGCACTTCCAAGCCTGATCCAGCATGTTGTCAGATGGTGTGGCTGGTGAATATTCAGTGTTGGGCTCTTCGACCAGCCCAACCGTGCATTGCTTTTCATGACCACTTTTCCATTTTAGCTTTCATTAAACCACAAGGAGGCCAGCACCTTCTTTTTAGCATTTGAGACCTTACAGGGTCTGCCCTCAGCCCAGCTCCTCCTTACCGTCTCCCCTGCCCAGTACCTCTGCTCCAGCACAGTGGACTCAGCACGATCCGGGAGTGTACACGAATCTCTCAGGCCCGATTGCTCTTATGAGACACTGTTGCACCGGCACGTGCTGCCCGGCACTTGGTACCCAGCACGGTGCTGCCTGTGTCTTGCCCCATTGTTTCCTGCTCTTGTTCTTTAACTCTTAACCTCTCATGGTGTTTTTACCTGCCTTCATCTAAAAGGTAAGCTTCTTCCAGGCAGCAACTTTCTTGTATTTTTTAGGCTTCTCCACAGCACCCAGCAAGAGGTGGACTCAGCAAATATTGACTGATGAGTTGGTGACCTCTGTGTGCTCTGATCACAGCTCAATCCAGAACAGGCCACCCAGGCAGCAGGGGCTCCCCACCCTCAGTAATGGAGGCCCTCGTCTGTTCTTGTTCCTCCACAGTGTGGGGCTTTGGTTTCCTCAGTGTCTCAGTGATTAACCTGGCCTCTCTCCTGGGAGTCCTCGTCCTGCCGTGCACGGAGAAAGCGTTTTTCAGCCGTGTGCTCACTTACTTCATCGCCCTGTCCATTGGAACGCTGCTCTCTAACGCGCTCTTCCAGCTCATCCCAGAGGTGCAGTACAACACACATACGCGCGTCTTCTCTCCCTGGGGTGTCGACAGCTGAGCCTTCCCCGGCTGACGTCCCTGCCCCGCTCCCACCCCCGTGCTCCAAGGCACCCGGCAGTTGCCACCTGACAAATTAACTTCTCTCTCATATCAAGGAACACAAATGACTTCTGACTCTGGATCTCAGGGGCCTTCTCTCATTCCTGGCCGCCCAGGTTTGCCTCAGTCCTCCTCAGGGGATGTCAGGTGCAAGGCTCCTAGCACTTGGCCTCTTGTGGGGCCTCTCTCAGCCTCTGCCTCAGTCCCTTTCCTCAGCCCAGTTTGCAGGGCACAAGAGGAAGGCTGCAGCTGGTGGTCTCTGCCTCGCTCTTGGCACTTCGTACCCCTCTGTTCTAAGTAGAGGCCCTCGCAGTGCTCAGGGGTGGCCACCAAGAGATTATGCACCTGGAATGAGGAGGAAGGAGAAGAGGCTACCAACTGACAAGTAGAATTGGCCTAAAAAGATTAGTGATCCTTTTTTTTTTTTTTTAAAAGCAGGCTATAATTCATAGCAGAGAGAGCCAAACATAGCACAAAGACTTTTAACAAAAACAAACAAAAATTACCAGATAAAGGACGGAGGTACTCCATCATTCATGCCTTGCATCTTGACTTTTTCCTGATAGGCCTGACTTCCTGGTACCATTATTTGACTGTTTGGAAATGTTTGTTAATTTTGTTTTAAATTGTGACTACTGAGGAGCTAAAAAACTAGGCCCCAAGTTGACAGCCTGCCTGCCTTGTCAGCTCAGGCAGGGCCATACAGGGGAGGTGATTGCGGTGGACCTCATATGACGGGAGTGGCGGTGGCCACCCAGCCGGGAGAGACACCAGATGCAGTGCCCAGGCCTTCCTGTTCTTTCTCAGCAATGAGAAAAGAAAGCTGGTTTAGGATGAACTCTCTTGATGTCATCTTAGAATTCTACGAATCTAGCAAGCACCTGTCAGGGGAGGCCTCATCTTGGGCTATTTTTTTAGCTCCAGAAATTGAATTTATTAATTTTATAATAAGTCAAATGAAATGAAATGCCTTATTGCCTCTCGAATGGAAGTACAATAATTGCACATACTCCAGCCCTGTGGCTCACAGCGGAGTGCCTCATCCTGGCTCAGTTTTGTCCTGGCCAGAGGATGTGACACTGGGAAATGGTAGAGGAAATATTTTCTGTGGCAGGGTGATCTTGGAACTCTATTCAAGCCCTTTCAAAGCAAATGGAAACAAACCAACCAACCCTGAGAGGTGAAGGGTCTGGATGTCATGGGCATTGCCCAGTCTCTGTCCCTCTGCCCTGCACACCTGACTCTGTTGTGCCTTGCACAAACCAGATCAAGTCCAGGTAGTGTCGCATGTGCCTGCACGGTATGGGTCAGATACTCAGAGCAAGCGGCAGCACAGTGACTGGTCTCTTTCCAGCTGCTCGTATTTACTGTTACAGAGAGCCCTTGGGTCCAAAGTCTGCCGTGGCAGCCTCTGGATAGACCTGCACACACCTCGGCTGTGTGATAAGGCAGCACCCACCCTGCCAGTCACACCAGCTGGCAGGTGCAACTTGGACCACCACAGGCAGTAAGGGCAGGAGCCACAGAGTTCCAAGTCCACCTTGAATTCCTCTTCATTTCTTCTGAACCGATCGAAGGAAATTTCATCAGACTTGAATCACTAACAGATTTTCTATTTCTCTCTCCCTCCCTGCTTGTCTCTCTGATTTTTCCTTTTTGTTGCCTTTGTTAATATCTACCAAAACCTTCTTGGTTGCCTCCCTGTTCCCTCTACCTTCTTTCCCCTAAACGGTGGTTCCTGTGCCATGGGGCGCTTGCCCTTCTCCCTGTCCTGGGTGGGGCTGGCTCTCCCCCAACGGCAGTGTGGGGATATGGTCTCCTCTGCGTGACCATCATCTCCCTCTGCTCCCTCATGGGGGCCAGCGTGGTGCCCTTCATGAAGAAGACCTTTTACAAGAGGCTGCTGCTCTACTTCATAGCTCTGGCGATTGGCACCCTCTACTCCAACGCCCTCTTCCAGCTCATCCCCGAGGTATGACAAGCTAGGGCTCATCGCCCAGGAGCACACCATCTCCTGGGGACAGTGGGCACAGTGGGAGGACCCCTACTTGGATAGAAGGCAGAGACAGAAAGGAGGTCCTTTCCTTTAGCTAAGAAGTAGGTAAAGCTAAGAGAGGCAGCATAGCACCAGTTTGCAGCTGGGTTCAAATCCCATCTTCATTACCAACAAGTAGTGTGACCTTGGGCAAGTCACTTACCTCCTTGTGCTTCTGTTTCCTCATAATGTAAAATGGGGAATATAATAGGTCCAACTTCATGATGATGTTGCAAGGGTTACTTGAGATAATATTTTTTAAATGCCTGGTGCCTAGGATATACTCTAACTGTTGATGGAAAGATACAGTGTAGTCGGATCACCTGTGGCTCCCAATTTCAGGCTTTTGGCACACTTCATACACCATGTCAACAGAATCCATAGGTTGCAATAAAAGGGTCAGTCCTCAGTAGGGTGTTTTGGGGAAAAGATAATCCAAATAAAATAGTCTGGTGTCAGATACGTAAAAGGCATCTTTGCCCCTTCACCCACGTTAGTGAGAAAATTGTCCACAAAAGAGGAGGAAGCTCAGTTTTTGTGAAGGTTGGCAGGCAGCTCTGGACAAGTTTCATCTGATTTGGTGTAACCTCTACAGTAAACACACTAATGTCAGTAAGCATGAGGCGTTTCACTGTAGGTGGTCTGACAGGCCTGGACAGAGCCAGAGTTGAAGCAAAAAGATGATGCCATGTGCTTCTTACAGCACTTCATGTTTTTCAAGATGTAGTTCTGTGTTTTCTTAGTTGATTCTCAGATCAACTTTGTGACATCAGAGTAATGTTTTATCCATTTACGGAATACAACCTGCACAAAAGCCCGTGTCCCGGAGGCAGGTTTATAATTCCTGAAGCCACACTCTTGTTCTCTGCCACCCTGCATGGCATTTGGTGGAGAATACAGTTAGTTGCCTATTTTCACTCCACTTATCCCCGAGGTGATTTGACTGTCCTGGCAAGTTAACCTCAGTGTGTTTGTTTCTACTCTAGAAGTTGACCTTATGTTTATTAGAAAACTACACTAATGAGTAGAGATTGCATTCTGTCCCTTTCAAACAGAAAGAAAAAGCACTTACCTTTTAAGCAGCCTAGAGGTCCTGGTACTTAGGACCACTTTTATCTTGGACTTCTTCATGAGAAGGCTGGAGTTTATTCACGAGGACTGTCTCCTGTCAGAAAACTGAGGACTTATTATACAACAAGCTGACAATGCACTGTAGAATTGTATGCCTGAAACCTATGTAATCCTTGCTAACAGATGTCACCCCAATAAGTCTAACAATAAAAATGAATTAAAAATAAATACATAAAATAAAATGAAAACCGAGGAGTAGGTCAGCAGGCACTCCAAGACCCTACCACAAGTCAGGAGCATTCTGAGAATGGAATTCCGATTTCTACTCCTGTGTACTTCCCGATGGATTCTAATTTTCCCCCATAATAAGTGGAGTTTCCAGAAAGAACTCAAAACCCCAAAATTGACACATGCAATAGTCACACAGACTGCCTTCTTGGCTTTGTGGTCACTGGGAGGTCTGTGGTCAGGAAGACGCTGCAATTCCTAGTCTTTAACTGAGGAGTGCATTTCCTGTTTTAGAAAATATAATTACACCACCTCCCTTTGGGTTGACAGGCAGATAGATCAGCCAGAGACACAAGATAATGATGACAGTAAACCCAAGTGTCTTAAGAATTTGTCAGCAGAGTCTGCCCTTGTAGCAAAGCACTAGGAGAAATGGAGACAAGGTCTCATTAAAGGTAGAAAATTGTGTCCAGGCTCTTCTTCCTGACAATACAGTCCTAAAGACGTTCTGTCTTTTGCATCAGAAAATAAGCTAGAGAGAAGCTAACAGGCCTGATGATGGGCCATTCGGGAAACATCAAGGGTTCACTTTCACTAGGAAGGGAACGGGGTAGGTGGCAGCTATCCCAGTGAGTGCGTCTCTCTCCTTTTGTCCAGTCAAGGAAGTGGTTAAGGGACGAGAGGGGACTAGTGGAGCCTTTTTCTTTTCTTCAACTCATTTTCTTTTCCTGGGTCCACAGGCTTTTGGTTTCAACCCCCTGGAGGATTATTATGTCTCCAAGTCTGCCGTGGTGTTTGCGGGCTTCTATCTTTTCTTTTTCACAGAGAAGATCTTAAAGATGCTCCTTAAGCAGAAAAATGAGGTGAGACCTAGTCATTGGGTAAGGAGGTGCTTCTGGGGAAAGCATCCATGTCCGAAATGCTTGTGTTGTGTCATCTCGGCACCCTACAGTGGGGCTTGGGGGGAGTAAAGCCCATACGTCTCATGAGGGATGCTCCATTTCACCTCCCAAGGGTACAAGCAGGGGCAGGGGGCAGACCAGAGATCAGTAATTTATCCTGTTCTATTCTGCATTATTTCCTTAACATACTTTGATACCATTAGGAGGCGAAGGAGGGGCTGGATATGGACATGCCCTGTATGAAGTATGACCACAAAGAAATAGGGCTGGTTATTGTGTAGATTCAGAAAGATACTCTTGGGGCCTAGCACGTAGTTATCCCCAAAATAGTTGCTGAATTGACTACAATTACCCTTTCCAGAGGAGGAGCTCTAAACATTTTGAGGAGTACCACCTCGCTGGAATGAGTGTGGGCCCTGCGGTCACTGCTTTGATTGTCTTTCCTGTGCCAGTCCCGTGTTTACCTTGGTTCAGCTCTCAGACAACTTTGCCCAGTTTCTGTGCATGTTGCCTACGTGTGCTTTTTCTGGTGGTGGGAATGGGGTCTTCCCAGCGCTCGGAGTCCTGACTCAGGCAGCATTGTGGTTGTGGTGAGTGTCATGCTCACCACTCCCTGTGTCCCTCCAGCATCATCATGGACATAGCCATTATACTTCAGAGACGCTTCCTTCCAAGAAGGACCAGGAGGAGGGGGTGACCGAGAAGCTGCAAAATGGGGACTTAGACCACATGATTCCTCAGCATTGCAACAGCGAGCTGGAAAGCAAGGACCCCGTGATGGATGAAAAGGTCATTGTGGGCTCACTCTCTGTCCAGGTCAGTGGGCCGTTCAATACTGGGTGGGGCCCTTTGAGCAGGAATAGCCTTGATGACTCAGGCCTACCTTGAAGGTCCATAATCCATTCTCTGACCTGGGGGCCATGGGACGGGATTTCTTATAGGACCTGCAGGCTTCCCAGAGTGCCTGTTACTGGCTGAAAGGCGTCCGCTACTCTGATATTGGCACCCTGGCCTGGATGATCACCCTGAGTGATGGCCTCCACAATTTCATCGACGGCCTGGCCATCGGAGCATCCTTCACAGTGTCTGTTTTCCAAGGCATCAGCACCTCGGTGGCCATCCTCTGTGAGGAGTTCCCACACGAGCTAGGTGAGTGCACGTGCGCCCCCAACCCTGCTCCACTTTGCTGCCTCAGCTGCTGGCACCAGCACCCTTCATACGGCTGACTCCTCCCCCCACTTCAGAATGCTTATTGTAATAAATTAATATGTTCTCTATGTGATGTGCAATGTAAGCACTAATTCTTAACAGTTGAATTAATAATTGAAAACTGATCATTGGAAGTGATGGAGTTTTTTACATGGATGTCTGTTTCCCTCAGCCCCATATGCTGGGCTCCGTTTCCTTACCTGTGCAGCGGGGTTGGTAGCAGTACCTGCCTCGTAGATTTGCCATAAGGGTGAAAGGGACTTCCTGTGTGCCGTAGACTAGTATAAGTGCTCAGCATAGTTATCTCTTACGCCCTATTAATCTTCCAAAGGCTGAGATGCATGTTAGACGTCTGCAGAAGAAGTAGATGAGCCGAGGGATGTTGGGAGGCCCTTAGTTCTATCAGAGGGAGTGTAAAAAGCTTGAACTTTGGAGGCTCAGAGATTCAAGGTCAAGTCTTGGCTTTGCCATTTATTGGCTTGTGGCTTTGGGCAAATTACTTAACTTCTCTCAGTTTTGTTTCCTAAAAATACCATTCATTATAGTTCTAAGGAAGGAAGCTCCTGTTTCACCATCAATCGGAAGAGAATTGAGGCTGTTGCTAGTCGATTGTCTGTCTTGCGTTATTCTCAGCCCCTCGGCTGTGCGTCCGTGGCTGGTTTCACAGAGACAGCATGGGACATAAAGGTGGCAGCAGCCCTCATCTTGTCGTGCAGTCTCATGTTTGTGGCTGTCTTGATGATCACCCATTCTTCATCCACAGTTTAAGCAGCCTGTCCTCATCACGCTCTGTCCCATGACCCAGGGTGACCCTTCTGTGCTCTCTGCCCCCCCCACCATAGGGGACTTCGTCATCCTGCTCAATGCTGGCATGAGCCTCCAGCAAGCGCTCTTCTTCAACTTCCTGTCTGCCTGCTGCTGTTACGTGGGTCTGGCCTTCGGCATCCTGGCTGGCAGCCACTTCTCGGCCAACTGGATCTTTGCGCTGGCTGGAGGGATGTTCTTGTACATTTCTCTGGCTGATATGGTAAGTGTTGCGTAGTTTGTGCCGTGCAGACAACCGGCCCCGGTTGTTAAAGGCGTTGTTCGTTTTTTATAACAGCTGTGTCGAGAAATCGTTTATATGCCACACAGTTCACCTATTTGAGGTGGACAATTGAATACTTTTTAAGGGGACATTAGATTTTAAAGGATGAAAAGCATGTTTCTGTTAGCATGTCATTAAAGAGAACTGATTACTAAACTCCACTCCAGGGCCCTTACTGAATTGCTTCAGTTTGATAGAATGGATATGCATAAGTCAATGAGAAGCTTATCAGCAGTCTGGACAACGAGGTCTGTCCGGAAAAAATCCAGCCACTGTCAATATAACAAGAATAGTTTTGCGACATCAATATAACTTGGCAGCCTAGTCAAGTGGACTGGAATGTGCATGTGACAATGACTAGTAAGTGGGGGCGCTAGACACTGTTGAGTGAAAATATATGTACTGAGTAGCCATCACATTTAAAATGAGCGAGTAGAGCAATGAATCTGCATCAAAATTTGAGTTAAGTCGGAACATTCCCCCACGGGAACTATTCAGATGATTCATAAGGCCGTCAGGATGAGGCACGGAGTGCTGTGCAAACAGAAGTCTGGCACAAACGCTTCCGAGGTGGTTGAGATCGATTGAAAGTGATCCACGTTCTGGAAGACCTGCAGTGGAAGAGGTGCTGGGAGAACTGTGTGAGGTCTCACGGCAAAGGACACAGGCGTCATTGTTCTATGCACAGTATTTCTTTTATCTGGTGTCTTCTTCAATAAATGTGTCTGCTTTTCATATTACATGGCTGGATACTTTCCTGGCAGACCTCACGTACATGGTACTGTAACCTCTGATATTCAGTGTAGCCATTTAAGTAATTTTGAGTTTGCTAGTGCAATATCTGATTTGTCACATCTTTTGTATAATCAGCCTTGTTTGTTGGCATGACATGTTCTTTGGCATGTTTTATTTTCATGAAATATTCCTATAGCCTTTGAAAATAATATTTTTGTTGAGATGATGAGAGTAGACCACCAAGATCCAGCTACATCCATGGAAGCACTTTAAATTCTCTTCTTTCTTATGGGGAGCCCTCCCTGTGGTTGGTATATTTTTTGACAATACTTGAATTAAAAGGTGTCCTCTTTGTCACCTGCCTTGCTGGACAACAGTGAAAGGCCTTGCTTGGGTCATAGCTTAAATCTCTAGTTGCTGAATTTCCCAAAGAGGTGACAATAACGTTTTGATAGCAAAAAGATCTTTTCAGATGTTTTTAAGGATCCCAATAAAAAGTTTATTTTTATCAAAGTGGTTATTTTTAAGCTGACATGTAAACACATCCAGGGCTAGCTACATGCATGGATAGTACTTTGTTTTACTTCAATAGTTATAAAATACAGTTGACCCTTGAACAAGGCTTTGAACTGCACCTGTCCATGTGTATGTGAATTTTTCAGTAAATCCCTGTACTGTTTTCAGTTCATGTTTGGGAATCCTCAGGTGCATAGTGCTGACTATATGCATTATTCTACACGCTTTTATGTTGGGGACTTGAGCATCCATAGATTTTGGTATCCATCAGGGGGTCCTGGAACGTATCCCTCATGGATGGTGAAGGACATCTAAGTTTTGTGGGAGACAAAAGTTACATGCAGATTTTTAACTGCACAGGGGTCAGGGCCTCTATCCCCCATCTTGTTCAAGGGTCAGCTGTAGTGGTAACCACATTAGAGAAGGGTCATTACATTCAAGTTCTAGAGGCTATTGCTATTAATTTTATTTGTAAACCAATTTTTATGTGTGTGTGAGTGTGTGTGTGTGTGTGTGTGTATGTGTATATATATCTTAATTGTATATTATATAATTCTCACCCTAATAAAAAAAGCAACTGTTGTAATAGTTATATACTGTTAGCATTATAATATAAATACTAATACATATAATTATTAGATATAATATCTATATTGCACTGACTTCTCCTGGACTGACAAGGTTAGGAAAAGAACTACAACTCTCTTTTCTCTTCTTTCTCAGTTCCCTGAGATGAATGAAGTCAGCCAGGAGGATGAAAGGAAGGGCAGCACCTTGGTCCCCTTTATCATCCAGAATCTGGGCCTCTTGACGGGTTTCACCATCATGCTGGTCCTCACCATGTATTCAGGACAGATCCAGCTCGGGTAGGACCCTGCAGGAACCCGTAGGAGTGGAAGTTGGGCCCTTGGCTGCCTGTTCCCTGACCTTAGGACTCGGCATCTAAGAAGCACCTCCGGCAAGGCAGTAATATTAAAAACTATGACACAGACTATATTCCTGCACTTACATGTCAGCTGTTTTTGAAATGCTCTCTCCTAGTAATAAGCCGTCCTGGTTAATAGTCTCCAGGTAGCACCTGTCTCTCTTTCCTCTCTCTTCTCAGAGTGACTCTGGAACCTGACTGCAGCTTAGAAGACAAGCCTAACCATTTTCTCTAGTTACCCTGGCCTTTTTCTCTATAAACCAGTGCTGAGAGATTCTGAATTCTTTGCCCACAATGCAAAAATAGAGGCAGCAATCATAACTTGGTTAGAAATACCAGGAGGTGAGTCTGCAGTTTGGGGCCCATGAATCTAAATGTGTATCCTGGACTTCAAAGAGAACTGAAAATTGGAACAGTTGAGTAGGGCAAGAGGGAAGGTGAGATTCTCCTGAGTGAGAGAGGAAGTAGAACTGATGGTGTGTGTGTCCTGTCCTGACAGTTACTTGTGCCCACTGGGATGCTGGATGTTGGTTTTGTGGCCACATCTGGCATTTCCTGGCATGTAGGTTCAGCTGCCTGAACGTCCCCTTCTTTCTGAATTAACACTAACAAAAAGCGAGGGCAGAGAAGGAAAACCTGCAAAAAATCAACTGTTTTGGCTATGATTTCCACCTTGCCTTCCCCACTCCACCTTCTGAGATTTTTTAGCTGCCTCTCTAGAAGCACATTCTGAGCACATTCACGATGCTGTCATTAGGGGGAGACTGCACAAATTTTATCTCCCCTGGCCAACATATCTGCTGCAAAGTGGCAAGTTGACTTGTAGAATTGGAATTGGAGTGTAGCTTGTGCTCTTTTTGACAAGGGTAATCAGAGAAGGAGTCCATGCAGGCCACATTTGGGATTTGCTAATTGCACGAGTAAAAGTGCAGATAATAGGACTGAGATGTAAGGGCCAGAGCATAGGTTGGGCTCTGCGGATGTTTGCAGAACGGATGACCTTCTGATTACGCTGCGAGTGGCTTTTAAACGGCACTGTCTGGGTTACCCCTTCCTCCCTCACCCCAAACAAGAAAGGGCGAATCCTATGTTGAGTTGAATATTAACAACTCTTCAGAAAATGGATCGATAGACTTGTCTGTGAGACTGTAGGCCAGCCTCAGGCACTGTGGAGCCCTCTCCTCAGAACTCTGGCTTCAAGGGGAGCTAATCTCCAGGTTCACTAGGTGAATTGATTTATTATTATCATATTGATAATGTGAGATTCTTTAGCCACTTTGGGGAGCCCATCTCTCCAGAAGCCTTTCTTAGTGGTGCCCACAGTTGCAGCCTAGGGGCAGTATTCGCAAACTGGTTTGTGTGCATGACTGACGAGTACTGGTTTGTTGCCAACACTTATGTGTTCTTCTCTTCTTACCAAGAAAAACTTTACACTATACAGTAATTAAAAACAGCCTCTATTTTTTTTCCCCCTTTGTGGGAAGCATCCCTCAAATCAGAAATAATCTTGAAAAGAACGTGAGCAGGAAAAACTGCTGGTGATGCTTTGTAAGTTTTCACCTCCTGTCTGTTCACTTTGATAGATTTGAGAATGGGCTGACAGCAAGGAAAACAGTCATCAAGATTCTAGATTGCATATCAGGACTGACTCCTGATAGGATTATGGTCCAGTTTTACCAAAGAACCAATTCCTTGAATGTTGGAATCTAACTTTTTATTATCATTATTATTGTCATTGTTACTGTTTTAAAACAATTCTTTTGTCTTTTCTGTTCTGTCTTTCTCAAATTGCTTCCAGGAGCTAGCAGAAAATAACACTCAAACTTTAAGACTTTAGAAGATATTTGCTTTCCTTAATTCACATTGATGTGTTAAATTTATAGTTTAGCATTCCCTGTAGATCTGCCATTCCTTACAAATGCCATTATCCTTGGAGTAAAATACTAAGTTAGAATTAGTGGGTTTCTAGTTTTAGAAGAACTCAAAACTATAATCTCTAACAAATTAAGAAATAAAATATGAAGTGAGAGAGTGCCTTCCCTTTCCATGCACGTCTGTATTAGGAACCTTCCTTTTGTAGACAGCTGCCTCCAAGGGAAATTCTCTGTAAACTTTAGTCCAGAGGCCAGTGCTGGCTGGAGCTTTGGAAGGGGAAACACTCAAATGGCACAACTGATTTAATCATGCCATTGGCAACAAACTTGCCTTGTGAGTTGAAAATGTGGTGATTTCTTTTGGACTTTTAAGTGTTGAATTTGCTGTTTTAAGCATTTGTACATATTAGAAGTCTGAGGAGTAGCACGTTTTGAAGACGCTTTCACCCCTGACATGTACATCTTCAGCCTCTCTTTCCCCAGATGGACCATCTCCTATTAACAATGGCAAGGAAAGGCTATGTATGTGCTGGAACAGGGAACCAGGAGCAGGGGTCCTGCTGTTCACCCTTGCCCTGGCTTACAGGTTGCCTCCTATCTTTGTCTTTTGTGTTTAGTGTCAAGTTGGGGCTTTCCTACATTGGTCCTTCACCCTGGGTTTAAGAAAAGAAGGCTTCTCTGCTTGGGTATCCTCAGACCTGTTTTTAGTAAGTCCTCTTCCAAAGAGATGGTAGTACACCTGAAATGTGTTTTTAAATGAAAAGTTGTCCGATTTTTGCAAGAGGTTAGGTTTTTATGGTTCATATTTCCTTTTACAGTTCTGCAGTTCCATCACAGTATTTTTTAAATAACTCAGGAGTTATGAAGATAAATTAGAAAAGAAAATAACTTAAGTTATATGGACTTTAAATGTTTTATTTGTAAGATTCTATAAATAAAGCTATATTCTGTAACTGTTGAATCCAGTGTGATCTTTTGCAATAACATGGATGCAATGAAGCCTGATGAACACAAGGCGGCGATGCTAACTCACTGACTTACAAAGCTACATTTTATTGGTCCACCTTACATTTGAAGAGAAGATTTTAGAAGCAACCTTAATTTTATAACATGCTCACTTTAAGTGATTATCTTTTGTGGGGTCTGTGACTTTACTGATATTACATGATGGAAGAACTGGTATTTCCTAAGAATAGCTTTCCATCATACAAGGGCTGTCCAGAAAATATCCAGCCATATAATATGAAAAATAGAGGCATTTGTGACTGGGTTTTTCCTGGACAGCCCTTGTGCTTTTCCCCTGTGTTTCCCACACTTTGAAACTTGAATAGTGCACTTGGTTCATTTAAACTGCATCTCCTATATGTCTTACAGGGAGAAGTTCTGTTATAAGACTTGAAATTCTAAACTTTTTCTTATTCCTGTTTATTCATAGGGCCATGGATCTGTTGTTTTTATTTGGCAATAAAAATGAGCAGAGAGGTAAAAATTGAGCTGATCTCAATACTACATACATTAGAGATTTCCCCAATGCCTATTGCTTGGTCCTTTCATATTTTTATTTTTTATTATTATTTTTTTAATGAATTTTATTTTATTTTATTTTATTTTGCTTTTTGGTATGTGGGTAGCTCCCTGACTGGGAATCAAACCCAGGCCACAGCGCTGACAGCGCCAACGCGGAAGCCTTAAGCCACTACACCATCAGGAAATTCCTCCTTTCATATTTTTAAAACTCAAGAATAATAGTGGCTCTTACTGATCTTTTAAATTGCATCAGCTATCTACTGTTATCAGACCATCACCTGCTGGAGTTGTTCAAAATGACAGTCACTTCATCCTTGTGCTTGTGCCACTTCTGAAGAGTCTACCTGCATGTCGCATCCAGCACCACACAAGCTGTGGGAAAATGAAAAGGGTGACACAAAGTGAAAAAAGATAGTAGCCAAGAATAGATTATAAGCGGGGCCAAGGGACTCCAGCCTCAAGGACCAAGAGCCCTGAATTGGGCCAATGCATAGCTTTTATTGATGGACATACAAGGAAGTATGGTTTTTCCATGGTCTATGAGTTACATTGCCTAGCAAACTGCTTTTCCCAAAAGCCCCATTTGTGTTCCAAGGACTCAGTGTGCCAAAACCACCCCAGGGGGTTGACTCAATTCAAGTCATCTCTAAGGAAGCATGACCAATGTTCTATCAGGTCACCACTGGAGCACCCTGGGACACAAGGCAGCCAGGGAGCAGGAGATTAACCTCAGAGAGAGTGAGGGCCTATGCCTCACCTCTGTTGAGCCCAAGCTCTCCTGAGGGCCCCTATGTGACTGTGCCTGTCCTTAGGTTGTTCCTCCCTTGAGGAATCTTACCCGTCATCGACTACCCGGCCAGCCTCCGGGGCCACACAGGGTGATGTGAGGTGTGTGAATGAGGGAGGGACAGTACCCTTGAGAGAGGGTCTGTTCTGTCTCCTGGATGCTCTATGCCCCTGTGGCCTCCACATCAGCTCCTGCCTTAGGACGTCATGGGGAATGCGTGGGGGGACAGACGGGTTGACAGTTGGAAGGCAACATCTGCATGCTCCTGTTAGTGCACTTGCATTGTGATGGCTGTTCTTTATACACCAAGTTCCTTCTTGGTGGAGCTGTGTCTGGTTTCTTTCTGTGGTTTCAGTACCTGCCATCCGGAAGGAATAAATGAAGAGACCAAACGAAGTGCGTGTAAGGTGTGTGTGTGTGTGTGTGTGTGTGTGTGTGTGTGAACACGCTCCTTTTTGTGCTCACAGCAGTACCTGTCCCGGTTTCCTAACTTTGGTATTGGGTTTGCTGGTGCCTTGTTACCTAGTCCTTTATTTAGAAACAAGTTTGAGAGAAGTGATTGTGGCCCATATAGAAGAGAGCTAAGCAAAGTAAACAGGTCATTAAGAAGATAAAAACTTTGATCTTTGCCATGTCTTCGTAATACTCTTAATCAGCTAAGCCCTTTAGGACATTTTTGGTGGAAGGTGACTGACCTGTCATATGTTTCTGCACTTTCTTCTTTACCATTCAGTGATGCTGAGATCTGAGCAAGATCCATTTCAAGAAATAATAAAGACACCCATGTGGACCCAAGGCTTTTTATTTATGAAGGAAAAAGGGTCATCTTAAAGATACTCTGAGTGATCTAGTGTGAAATACCTAGCCTTCTGGGAGTTCCCTGATGGTGTAGTGGCTTAAGGCTTCGGCACTGGCGCTGTCAGCGCTGCGGCCTGGGTTCGATTCCCAGCCGGGGAGCTACCCACATACCAAAAAGCAAAAAAAAAAAAAAAAGAAATACCTAGCCTTCTGAGGAATGATAGGTTCGAATCCCAGCAGAAGTGAATGCCTTTCATCATTCTAGAATTAAATGAATTACATTCCATTTAAAGTAGAACAAAATGCTGGTTGGAAAAGATCCATAGGGGCCTTGTCAGCCTTCTGCTAAGTATGTTTAGAGCTGCCAGCCAAAAAACATTTTTCTTTCCAACATGACAACCCTTTCTTCCCAGATGTCCATTCAGGGTTTATTTTAAATGAAGGAAGGGAGTTAACAGCGACTACCCTTCCTGTATAACAGCAATCTTTGACCCTGACGGTGGGTGGGATTCTGAGGTGGCAGCATCAATTATAGTTAAGGAATAACCCAGGGTGTCCTCCCTCTGGCACTCATAAGCCAAGAAGCGGCTCTTCCTGCCACCAGGCTCTGGACTTTCTCTCTGGTTTGCTTATGAATCTTTGGAACATGGAGGCTGCCTAAGAATAAATGTAGGTTTTTTTTTTTTTTTTTTTTTTTTTAGAAATACATCCATGTGATACCCATCAGGAGATTCCTTAGTGGAGGCTCCTAACAAATCTTTTGATGAAGTAATTCTAACTGAAATATGCTCTAAAAACATACGGGGGCTGTCCGGAAAGTATCCAGCCATGTACTATGAAAAACAGGCGTTAATGGGTGGATTTTTTCTGGACAGCCCTCATACATTATCCTGCATTTGGTACTTTGTTTTTGTGGACACATTTATTTAACATGGGAATTGGGATATTTGTCCCTCTCAGTGCCCTGGAGTAAGAGGCTATTCTGGCCCCAGGCTGAGGTGTGGGGAGCAGACTGAGGGGACAGGAGGTGTGTAGGCAGGGGAGCATGTGGAGTTCCACATACATCTTGGGACCACAGTCCAGGCCCACCCAATCACCAAAGCAAGACTCAAATAAGGTGCAACCCTGGGGTTGGGAGATGCGGAACAGGAGGGGCACCAGGTGCACCCACGCCTATAGCCCACCTTCAGTGTTGCTGGGTGTGACCCACCTCTTGGCCATACCATCTTGTCCAATCACCCCCATGTCCATCCTTCTTTGAGCCAGGCAGGGCCCCTGTGCAGCTACTAGAGATAGCATAGGTCTTAAAGCAGTGGTTACCGGTATCAGCCACCCTGTGGCCATCTCAGGTCAGTGCCAGGCCCCAAGGGCCCTCCGCCGATTCTGCAGACGTGTTGATGGACAGGAAGCAGCCAGAGCTGATGGATACTTGGATGCAGTCAGCTACAGGATGTTTCCATTGGAAGCCACAGCTATTCCCGTGGGGGCACTGAACTTCCCATTGCCCTGTCTTTGGGAGCCAAACTTGAAGAGAAGCTCTCGGCTGGCACGGTCCACCTTCACTGAGTGGTTATGGCAGTTCATCACTACAATCTCATTCTTGCTCATAGCCACAAAATGGGGCCCAGCCATCAGTGGCTCCACAGTCTCCAAGGTGGTTGACCAGCTTGTGATTGAGTTGTACGGTGAGGATGCACTAACTTGTTGCCAGCCACAGTGATATGTCCATTCAGGTCTACAGCCACTCCCCTGGGGCCCATGAGGTAGCCTGCTCTTTTCTTGGTCTTGAACTTGCTCTCCGGGAAAAAGATGCTGACCCAATGGTTGTCACCATCTGCCATGATAATGTCTCCATTGGTGTCCACTGCTGCACCTCAGCTGCCCAGGTGAGTGTCCTTGGACCCCAAAGTGAAACAAACTGGCCCCCACTGGAGAAAACCTGGACACATCATGTGCTGCCACTGTGAGGCCACAGCTAGCTGCGGACCCACCTGTGAAATGGTGAATTTGTCCATCTCCCTCCCAACACTGCCTGTGTCTTCAGGTTGTCTTTCCATTTGCCACCTGTGCTGTACTTGGGACCGGACCCTGGCCACAGGGCACAGATGCTGCTGAGTTGTTTTTAAATGCACCAAGATTTAAGAATGACACCCAAGCCAGTTAGTTGGAAATCCCTTACCAAACATGATGGTAACCTGGTGGGTTTTTAGAGAAAAGAAAACAACTAATTCAATAAAGGGGACTTTATTTTTTCTTAAAATAAAGGATTAGGTCTTTAATTATAGATGCTAGTCAGGAAGGGGAAAAGTCACTTTGATCTATAGCATCCTCCCAGATGGGGAGATTTTTTAAAGGGGCATGTTTCCTATAACTTTTTGAGGTTAATAAAACAAGGTCATTTGAAGTCAATGTGTGGTGGTTCCCTATAAACATGGCCCTTGAAAAGAAATATCTCATACTGTCAAATTCATATGCTTTTGTAGTAATTCTGCAAATGATGTACTTCCCCTGTACTTCTCTTGAAAATTGCATGAGCAGAAGAGAGTAAATTTAGATTTTTCTTCTCAAGAAAAATTGAATTAAAAAAAATTAAATTTCTATTTTCAGTACAGGTGGTTCAGTTATGTATCTAAAAGGGTAGATAAAATCTTAACATTAAAGATTTCAACATTGTTTTTATTTGGTTTTAGGGTGTGTTATATTTATTCCTGCAAATCTATTTTTCTAATTATGCTCTACTTAGCCTAATAGAAAACTATTTTGCATTTCTTGGTTCATATAATAAAATCTTGCTTGAAAAATGCCTTGACCTACCTGATGGCAATATTTTTATTCACTGGAAATTTTAAGGTAGACTTATAAGCAAGTTTAAATAAGAAAGTCCTTAGAAACATGTTTTAAGTTTGGTGCTATTTCAAGCAAATAAAGATAAGCAGAAATGCTAACCTATTAGCCCAGAGTTCTGTGTGAAAGAGCACAGGATGTTGAGTCCAAAAGAAGGGATTTGTGTCAATTCCATCCCTGGATGGCTGTGTAAAGTCTGATAATATGTTTAACCTCTTTGCACTTCAATATCTATCTTTATGAGAAATGATCATTTCTTTTTTTTTTTAAATGATCATTTCTATACTATCTCCATAAGTGTAATGGGAACTAGACATATGAGCAAGTGCTTTATAAATTGAAACTCTATACCAGTGGTAACTAATATTTTGTTGTTTGGCTTTGTTTGATAATCTGAAAAGTATATGCTTTCCTACACATTTCTCACCCCCCCCCACAGCACTTATAAATAAATATACTCAAAATTTTCATTTCATTTACAATTGCGAGCAGAATGGAGAGAAAATGATTTGAAGCCCTTGCACCACAGGTTAAGAACTTCTGCTCCTGGGAGTTTCCTGGTGGTGTAGTGGCTTAAGGCTTCGGCGCTGGCGCTGTCAGTGCTACGGCCTGGGTTCGATTCCCAGGATTCCCAGTCAGGGAGCTACCCACATACCAAATAAAAAAAAAAAAAAAAAAAGAACTTCTGCTCCAGACAAGAGTAAGATGATATTCATACATTCATTCAACAAATTGAATGAATGAATTCAATTTGAGCTCCAACTTGGTGCCAGGTAGATCAAGACAATGGCAATGAGCAAGACAGACAAAGGTGCTCTCCTTGAGGAGTGAGGGTGGATACAAAGGAACTAGTGCTCCAGATTAATTAACTTAGGTAATGAGGAGGCTCTAGGACAGTGGTTCTCAACCTTCCTAATGCCACGACCATTTAATACAGTTCCTCATGTTGTGGTGACCCCCAACCATGAAATTATTGGTAGCTGCCCTCTACACATGTATGACTGGTTTGCATAAGTACATGATGTGTTTTCCAATGGTCTTAGGCGACCCCTGTGAAGGGGTTGTTCGACCCCCAGGTTGAGAACCGCTGCAGTCTAGGAGAAGAATGTTCCAAGCCAAAGGGGCAGTAAATGCAAGAGCGCTGGGACAGATAAGAGCTTGTTCTGATTGAGGCCAGTTTGTATCAATTGTAGGATTTATAGAATAAGCAAGGCCACTATCTCTGAACTGTAGTGGGCATAGGGATGAGATCTGAGCTGAGTTCAAAGTAGACAGGGGTCAGACTACTTTTGGGAAAGAAGAATACATCTGAGGGTTTTCAGCCAAGGAATGACATAAATCAGATTTATGTTTTTAGTTTAGAAAGATCTGGTGTATGGACAAATGGACTGTAGGGGGCGCAAGTTGACAGGATATAGTGTGTGAGGAAAAGCGCCTCCTCTCCACTTCCTCCCACTCTACATTTTTGGCTCCAGTAACTTGATGAATGCCAGTGCCCTTTACCTCTGGCATCTTACCTGTGGAATGCTGCAGCCAGGTGTGGGAAAGGTATTAAATTCTATTCTCCTAGATTGTACCGTATTATGCAGCTGGTAATGACTGCCACCATTTTCTTTTGCTTTGTAATGAAGCAAACAAAAGTAATAGGAAGTTGGTGGTGTCTTTGGGGCTCCCCGATCCTTATCACAGTTCTTATAGTATAGGGTCCTCCCAGGGAGACCAAGGAATAGTATACTGTTAAGACTTTTGCACACTGCACCAAAAATGACCTGAATATCCAACTGCAAGTGTGTATTACCATTCAGCAGAACTTTTATTAGCACTTTTTACTTAAAAATGTCTAAAGAGATTAATTTGATAGGCTATTATTAGTAGGATGCTGCTTTGGGCCATGTCTTTCCAATTACAAAAACATTATTTTTAAAAATCTGGATTTGCTAATACTTTTAGATCTTAAAACTGTGGGAGTGGGCTCCATGTCAAGGTAATTTAATCAAAATGTAATGCACTCATAAATATATGAATAAATATAGTATATGATGTCTATATAGTATGTATTACTAAGGAAAACATTTTATGTAGTGCTTGTCACATAAAATTAGGGATTATACACTATCAAATACCTTTTGTTCTGTGTAACTATTTTAGAAATGCTCATTTTACTCTAAAAAATAATCTGCAGTTCTCTTGCCTGCATTTGACACAGATGTTCAGTATTTAGTGGCTTCATTCAAATAGAAACTGAAGCCAGGTTACTTTTACACAACAGTGGAAACTAGGATTCCCTGTGCTTCTGTTAAATTAAACACATTCCTAATTATTTCTCAGAAGAGCTGGTCATTAATTAAGGTTTCTGAAGTGTTCAGGGAGTTTCAGAAGGCAATATTCCAAGTCTCACAAGTCCTGTAAGATGGAAACCTAGATTTGAAGAAATTAGTAGAAATTCCAATTAAACATAGTTCTTGGTAATTTCAAATATTTAGTCAATTCTGACCAGTGCAGAAAGTAAAAGGAGAGAGAAACAGATTCACCAATTAGATAATAATACCCATGTCCCTGGGAGAGGTGTACAGCTGAGGGAAATAGAACTCTCCAGTTGTTGCTGGGACTGCTAATGTGAAGATTAAAAACATCACCACCACCAATAAAGTTGTCTTATCATTAAAAAGAAGTTGTTTGCATAAGGAGCTTAATCAGAGTTTGCTTCTCTTTACATTTTCATTGCATGCTTCTAGATGTTTAGTTTTGGCAGAAGTTAGTCAGAAAGTCCCCCAGATGAATGTCAAATGCTTCTGGAAATAGGCCTGGACAGAAGTCCTTTGACAGAAAAGAGCACTTTATTTTCACCTCGTTATAAAGTAACACTTTCTCACCATACAAAAATTTATAAAATACAGAAAATTAATGTTTGTTTTTTACAAATCACTCTTGATCATACCACCCAGAGACAGCAACTGTTAACATTTTTTTCTCTTCAGGGAATGCTCCCTGATTTTAGTTCTCGCTGTATGCCTACCACCCAGCACAGTGCCTGGCACAGTCAGCACCTAATTAATATTTATTGAATGAATGAGTATATTAATATTTCCTAAATGTTTTCCAATTTGCTATGTGAAAAATGGCATCTCGTTTTAATTTGCAGTTTTTATTATGATGTTGAACATTTTTTAATGTTCAATGCCTTATAATTTATTCTTTTATGAACTTTTTGTTCATGACCTTTGCCTATACTTGTATTGAAGAGCTTTTCTATTGAATAGTGAAAGTTTTTTACCCTGACATATGAGATGCAAATACTTTCCCAGTTTCATGACTTTTAATTGTGTTTATCTTTTTCAAGTAAACATAGCATTCTTTTGTAATTCCTTTCATTACTTTTGAGCTTAGAAAGACCTTATATGAACTCACTAAGTTGGTTTTGATCTGATAAATGCACACGTGGCTGGAGGGGATGTCAGTATCTATTTCTATCCACTAGCTCTAGAATTACCACTATTATCCAAGTGGGAAAACTTGATTTTTTTCTAGATTATTTTCTTTTATTTTTTTACATGTAACTCCTTAAACCAGGTTCACCTTATCTTGATGTTAAGGAGTTAGCCCAACTTGAGATCCAAATAGTTGGTTAATTTTTCCACTACCGTTATTAGATAGTCCATCTCTTCACATTGGTTTGCAATGTTTTCTTAAAACTTTTTGTTTTTAGCTATCCTGTTTATGTTCTTCCAGATGAATTTAGCATCACTATGCTGCAGGGACCAATTTATTTTTTACCTTAGTGATTTGCTGTTTCATAGAGGTGTGGAGCTCTGATTGCTTTTTAAATACAAAACTTCCTCAGGATAGCTGAACAATTCTCTTGGGTGGAAACCGGAAGTCAAAACTCAAGACATCAGAACCAAAGTGCTCCTGCCTTGCAGAGGTTGCCATGAATGGCCTTAGGTCAAAACTCTAAGACCTAATTCAGGGTCTGTTGCGAGTGTATATTCCCAAATCTCATTTCAATACATAAATTTATGGTAGTGCAGATTTAGACTTAATGCATATCTTTTAGCTTTTAGCTAGGAGTTGTCCAAAAGAATTTTCTGCTATGATAGAAATGTCTTATTCTATCACGTTCAATAAGATAGCCACTTGCCACGTGTAATTATTGAGCATTTGAGGTACTGAACATTTAAATTTTAAATTTTATTTAGTATAAATGTCGATAGTCACACATGACTTCTTATTGGCCACCACAGGAACTGTTAAAACTGGTTTGCCTGTAATTTGCATATACTTTCTTGGATCTCAGCTTCTTTTTTTAAAAAAAATCAATTACATTCAATATTATATTAGTTTTAGGTATACAGTTTTAGGTATATAGTGGTTAGACATTTATATAACTTATGAAGTGATCCCCCTGATAAATCTAGTATCCACCTGGCACCATACATAGTTATTACAATATTATTGACTATATTCCCTATGCTGTACTTTACATCTGACTATTTTGTAACTGACAATTTGTATTTCTTAATCCCTTCACCTTTTTTCACCCAGCCCCCAAACTTCCTCCCATCTGGCAACCATCAATTTGTTCTCTGTATCTATCAGTCAGTTTCTGTTTTGTTTATTTTGTTTAGAGTCCACATATAAATGAATTCATATGGTAGTCATCTTTCTCTGTCTGACTTATTTCACTTAGCATCATATCCTCTAGGTCCATCCATGTTGTTGTAAATGGGTAAGATTCCATTCTTTTTCATGGCCCAGTAATATTCCACTGTATGTACAGGTACCACATCTTCTTTATCCAGTCCTCTACTGATGGACATTTAGGTTGCTTCCATGTCTTGGCTATCGTAAATAATGATGCAGTGAACATAAGAGTGCATATGTCTTTTCGAATTAGTGTTTAGAATTTCTTCAGCTAAATACCTAGAAGTTGGAACTGCTGGGTCATAAGGTAGTTCTAGTTTTAATTTTTTGAGGAACCTCCAGACCGTTTTCCATAGTGGCTGCACCTTGGATCTGAGTTGCAGTATTCCATTATCATTGGTAAAATCAAACCACTGCCCAGGCACTATGCTTCATGAGGGAGGACAGTCACAATTAAGACCGTTTCTATTTTAGGCTTACAATTTAAAGTGAGAAAAGGTCAAGTTTTAACCTAGAAATGAGCCCGATTAAGACACTCTAGAAAGACTTCCCCTCGTTTTCCACAGTAAGCGTGAGCAGGAAGGCAGATACGGTGCCCCGCGTCAAAGGGGAATGAAGGGTTGCTTCTCGCTGGGTAGGTGACAAGCAGGGCTTATGAGAGGTCAGCTCCTGTCACAGAGGAGGTCTGACCCAGGGGTCCCTGGAGCAGCTGGCCTCTCCTTTCTCTTGGAAGTAGAAAGAGAAGAGGCCACAAGGCCCAGGAGAGAGTCTTATCCTCTCCACTTGGAAAACTGAGCCTCCCGCCCCCCAACTACTGGATTGGAACTAGGATGGACACAACGGTCCTTCTTCGACTAACTGCCCTCAACAAATGTGAAAACTTACATCAGGGGTTTAAGCAGATTTGGTGAGGGGGGCAAACTGTGGCAAGGAGTGGGGCCAAGTAGATGTAACTCCTAGGGACAGAGTGGGCGGGAGATCAAAGGCAGGAGGCCTCGGGTGGGGAAGGCGTGAGAGGACAGGGCTCTCTCTGCAAGGTGACTCCAGGGTGACAGGAGGCTCCAGGGAGCAACTGCTGGGTCGCTCCGGCCGGGTCACAAGATGGCCGCTCTTTGGCTGGGTCTTTCCGTGCAGGACCTCGGGGTTGGGGCTGCGGCTGGGTGCCACAGGCCCGGGCAGCGGCGGGCAGCTGAGGAGTCAGCCGCAGGGAAGGCAGGATGAGAAGGAGCCCCAGCTGTCGGAAGCAGTAGAGGAAGGAAGCGCGCGTGCGCGGGGGGCGGCAGCGCGGGCCGGGGCTGGGGGGGCGGGCGAGCGGGTGGGGAGTCCGCGACGGTCGGCTCTGAGGTCGGGGAGCCGCGCGCGCCAGCCGGCGGGTCGCCGGGAAGTGGGGAGAGCGGCGTGTGGGAGCGCGCGCGCGCACGCACGCGGGCCGGAGCGCGAGCAGCCGCGGCCACCTCGGTTACCTCCCTGAGCCGCGGTCGCCGGCGCTCGCGACGCGGAGCCTCAGGCGAGACCGGCCCGTGGGCGGGCAAGGCCGGGCTGCCGTGGCCGCTGCCTTCTGGTGCCTAGGCCGCCCTGAAGAGCCGGGGCCGGGGCGCGGCGGGCTGACTGGCCCGGGCAGCCGAGACTGCCGGGGACGCAGGCAGAGGTGCACGCTAGCGGTCTCCAGGAGCCGGGAGGAGGCAAAGGGGACCATGTCTGGGAGGAACCTGTACCTCTCCACCACCGAACGCGTCGTCAAAGGTGCCAAAACGGTCCGGGCCTTCCTCGTCGATTCGCGGGGGAAAGGGCCCTTGGCCGGGTGATGGCTCGGGGACGGAGGGAAGGAGCCGAGGAGGGGAGACGGGAGGGCGGCGGGGCACCAGGCTGCGCCCATCCCGGCGGAGGACCGGGAGCGGTGTGGGAGTGGGAGGGCGGGATCCCCCGGGTGTTTTCCGTGGCACCTAGACCCGTAGCTAGCTGGATTTCCAGGTGGGGTGGGGAGTTCTTCTCCCACAACCCCAGAAGGGCCTGGGTCCCATCATTTTTTAAAAGAAACGATTCCTCTCTCTTAGTCTCTCATCTGGGAGAAGCCATCTAGGGTGATGTGGGGAGGGAGTTTAGTAGATTGTTCCAACTCAGATCTTTCTGCCGCTCCCCATGTTTAGGATCAGATCAGCTCGCCCATCCCCCGCCCCCCTTTTTAGGACAGACGCCGAGTACCTTTTGGCCCACTTTCTCCAGATCATCACAAGTCACTGCTGTTAATAAAAGAAACATTATGGTGAAATAAATACAAATAAATCCATTTTATGGTGTTTGAAAGGGATTTACAGATCTTCTGGCATATTGGTTTTGGCCATAAAAACTTGGAGAATGACGTTTGTTCCTTGATTCAGATGTCCAACATAAACTAAAATGTTCCTCACTAATACTTGCAGCGTTTTGCATTGTAGTTGTTTCTGCCCTTAAACTAAGAATACCGTAGGTTTAAACATAACCACTCTTTTATGCTTCTTTTGTTCAGTCATAAGACTTAAGTGCAACTCTTCTGAGTTTTTAACGATCGGTTCGAAAGCACTATAAGAAGGAAATATACCTAGGCCAGTTGTGTTGGTGGCTTCTGGATAAAGGGTTAACTGAAAGTGGGGAAAACTATTAAAATACTTTTATTTTTTTCATTTTGGCAATTAGAAGGGGAACATAAAATAATATGGGTGACAAGAATACATTTTCTTTAAAGTGGAGAAGCCTAAAATGGGAGAATTTTAGTGTTTAACTAGGTCCCCCCACAAAAAACATTAAGCATCATAAATGTTGATTGTCTCTACACTGCATAATTTTAGTACTTATTTTCCCCCAAAAAGTCAGCAACATGTTGATCATAAATATTGATTATCTACACCAAATAATATTTAGTAAATATAATGGGATTTTTGAGATTTATCTACTCAGCATTTCTGTGGTATCATTATGGATTTAAGTGAATTGTTCATATAACTGACACTTAGTCCTTTAACTGCTAAATTATTTTGTCCATTTTAATGTCAGTCTTTATAATATATAACCCACAAAGAGTATATAACCATCTCTTAAAATTCAAAATATACTAAGCATAACCTTTTTTGACAAATCAAGGTCATCATTATGTACATTAATTTCGGTCCTGGGCTATTAATATGGCCGGTACATTCTGCTGTATATGGGTGTTGGCAGTTTCCTCCTGCACTAAAATGACTCCTCACTGCTATACCACTTTGGTACTTTTGTCTGTTTTTAGTTTATCTCCTCCAGTACTGTTCTTTATCTGTCATAATATGCTCTTCTAAACTGAAATAGGCAGGGGAACCAAATTAAACCAGAATTATGTATCACATCAGAATGAGTGAGATCTGAGTGAAGCTTAATGGCAGTCCTCAGATCTTCAGGAATCTCAAATTCTGATCGCCATTGTAGCATGTAATTTCCACCATAACAGGCATGAGATATAAAGGAAATTTTTAAATGAACTGTTCAGACTCTTAAATATAGAAGTAAAGTAAAATGTGGTTAAAATGCAGGCTGGCTTGTTGATAGGCATGCTCACAGTTAAGTGAACACCCTCATAGTCTGTATAGTTCAAATTTATTTTTTGATGAAATTATAAATTACTGCATGTTGTAAATGAGGACTGTCTGGAAAGTATCCAGCCATGTAATATGAAAAATAGAGGCATTTATGGGTGCATTTTTTTCTGGACAGCCCTCGTACTTTATACAATTACTCTCAAATGAAACAAATGATTCCAAGACCTTAGAATATGTGGATTTATCTTGTATGATATATAAAAACTTTAGCATAAGATTTTGAGCAAAACAATTTTGGTTACTTGGTGACTTATGTTTCTATTTTCTGGATTTTCCAGAGTTTGAAACACTTGATGTTTGTTCTAAGAAATTAAGGTTTCAGTGTATATGTAGGTCCATTGTATTGGGTACTAAATACTGCTCTGATGTTATCTTGTCTGGCCAGAGTTGTCTGCATGTATTCACAGCTGGAAATCTTCTTCTGAGGTGAAACCACACCCCAGTTGTTTTTGGTTCTGTCATATCCTGTTAACTTTAAAGTCTACTTATTGTTTTGTTTGAGCAAATCTTAGAGAAGAGTGGGTGGGTGGGAGTGATTTGTATTGTAAATGTCCTTTAAACAGCAGCTTTCCTAAAATGAAGGACTAAATTGGTGGTCAGGAAACCTAAGTTTTACTGCTGCTTCTGGGGCTTACTTGTGACTTTGCCTGTTTTTTCTTTTTTAACATTGTTTTTTTTTTACTTAAACTGTCTTTCTTTTTCTTCAATAATCTCATCTGCAAATAGGGTGATAATATTTTCTTTGTCAAGCATCTAATCCATGCAAACAACATAATGGCCATGAAAATGCTTGAGACAAGGTAGTATAATGAAACATGATAGTAGTTTGATAATAGATCACTTACTGCATAAGTAGTTAGTAGGGAAACTATTAACATTTGAAAAATACCAGAATTAGAACATATATGAAATTATAACATAAGTTAGGAAACTCTTCCTAACCCAAAAAGTATCTCTTCTGCAATATAAAGCAGAAGTCCCCAACTCCCAGCCACAGACTGGTAGCCTCCATGGCCTGTTAGGAACTGGGCAGCACAGAAGGAGGTGAACAACCAGCAAGTGAGTAAAGCTTCATCTGTATTACAGCCACTCGCCATCACTCCCATTACTGCCTAAGCTCTGCCTCTTGTCAGATCAGCGGTGGCATTAGATTCTTATAGGAGCCTGGACCCTACTGTGAACTGTGCATGGGGGGATTTAGGTTGCACACTCCTTATGAGAATCTAATACCTGATGATCTGAGGTGGAGCTGAGGCGGTGATGCTAGCCCTGGGGAGTGATTGCAAATAAATTAACATTAGCAGAGAGGTTTGACTGCACAGAGACCAGAATAAATCAATTGCTTGCGACTCATATCAAAACCCTACCAGGGAGTGGCAAGGGACAATTAAGCTGCATCTGGTGGCAGGCTTTATAGTGGCAAGTAAGTTGTATAATTATTTCATTATATATTACAATGTAACAACAACTAATAATAAAGTGCAAAATAAATGTAATGTGCTTGAATAATCCCCAAACCATTACTTTCACCCCCTCCCCTCATCCATGGAAAAATTGTCTTCCATGAAACCAGTCCCTGGTGCCGGAACAGTTGGGGACCACTGATATAAAGGATATTTGGGTGGAATCCCATGGGTAACAACATGAGGTGACCAATAAAGTTCTGTTTAGTACTTTCCTGGCAGCTGGTTTCTTTGGTGGTTGAAGGTGTTTATTTTATGTTTAAACATATAAGTTCTTATGATTTTACCCTTTCATTAAATGTTTATGGAGAGCCATCTGCAAGGTGCTCATTCTCTTCTTTGTTTGAAAAGTAACATTTCTATGAGCCTCTAGAACAGTCAATATGCACTAGGTCATCACTATTTGTATCTGGAGCAGAAAACTAGAAACTCAAATAATTAAACTGTGAAAATTTTTCAGCTTGAACTTTTTTCCTTCTGTTCCCAAGTTTCTTTTCCTGTTTGAAGGAATTTATTTTCTTTGACAGTGATTTTTATAAAAAACAGTTTATTCCTCTGGACTGAATCTTTTCAGAAGCAATGAGGAGATTTCACTGGGAATTACATGGCAGATAGGGAAAATCCTTTGTCTAAGTTGGTTATTTGGTGGCTGAATGGGGTTTAACAGAAAAGTCAGACTTCTTTTCACAAAGATGCTGATACAGTCCTCCCATTCCCTTGCAATTCATAGATATTGTGTATCCACAGAATATACTGTCATTTTAGCACACATTAGAGACTACTAATTCTTCAACACCCTGGTACTGGGAATAGTGTGGCTATGGCTTTCTTAAAAGGCTTTATTAATAAGGGTATGGATAGAAATTGCTATTATCACAAGTTTACCCTGTCAGTCTCATTTATTTCCGTAGCTCTTGTTTCCTCTGCTCTTTCATTTTTGAGAATGGATTTATCAAGGCTTTAATTTTTTTTTCTTTTAAATATAAGCTTAACTCTGCTAATAATAAAACTGGAAAGTCAGAAGGGTAGAAAACAATGGCTTCATATTCCTCTCCAGAAACAATTGCTTTTAATATTTTTTGTGTATTTCCACGTGCTGATATATTTTGAATTCAAAGGAAAATGGATTATATATATTTAAGCTTTTATTATGCAAATACTTTCATATTATTTTAATGTAAGTATTATAATTTTACCTAAATTCTTTCATGATGGTTTCGGTCAACATGAAAATGGTTTGAAAGTGCTTATATTCATAGCTTGGTCTTTCATGTTTTAATCATTTGATATAATACCAACCCAGAAGAAACATTTTCAAATACAAATGTCCAAACAGAACAGGTTAGGTAGAGCATATCTGTTTAATTTGTCAATAGTATTTAAGTTATGTTTAGTTTACCACTGAAATTACGCAGCCAATCTATCTAAATAGGGCAAATTAGTGCTATTTGAGATTCATAACTTTGAGTGGAAGTCTTAAACCTCAGAAAGGACATCTTAACTTAAACAATTCTTTTTTGAGCAGGAATAAGGTGTTCTTTTTTACTTGTATGTTAATGGTTGTGATCGAAGCCTTACTAATACCAGACATATGCATATAAGCTTTCTTCCACAAAGTAACATATTACATATTATCACTTTTTGTGTGTGGGGGGGTAGTTCCCTGGCTCAGAATTGAGCGCTGGCAGTGCTGAAGCCTAGCCACTACACCACCAGGAAACTCCCATCACATTTTATTATGACGTTAAAAAAAAGTGATTGGATCATTTGAGAGAAAAGTGCTAAGGACTCATTACTTAAAGTGAATTAAAGAATTAATTAAAAACCTTTTCCTAAGCTGTAGTTGGTAATGGAAATATAATATCTTTCCATTAAAGTGACATTTTGGAGAAAAGCTAATTTTTAGACATAGCTATGGGAGATAAACTTACTTAGCTAATTCTGGTATTTGTCGTCATTTGGGGGCTTTGCTCCTACCTAATTGTCATAGGACTAAAGGAAATAAAGAGGTGCATTATTATCCTTTGGTGCAGTCATTAATAGAATATAACACTCTTTTAAAGTTTTTATATTAAATTTTAGCTGAATTTTAGGTTGCAAACCTGGGGTCTAAAAATCTCAACCAAATGTGATATGACTTACCATATTTTTCCCTGTATAAGATGCCCCATGTATAAGACGACACTTACTTTTCTAACCCAACATTAAGAAATCAGTATCAACTGGTTACTCCTGTGTATAAGACGACCTCCAGTTTTTGGTCTAACAATTTTAGACAAAAGTATCATCTTATACATGGAAAAATATGGTAGTTATCTTTGCAATCTACCTAATTACTCAGATATATGCAGAGAGAACTTTTAGTTCCCTGTATTGAATTTTATTTTATTAGCAAACTAGATTTTTATCATAAAACCTTTTAGTTTCTTAAGTTTTTGTTTATTATTAGAAGGTCCAATTTCATAACTAGGATCTCTAGATTGGGTGACAGAAAGATAAGCTGTATAAAGCTAGCCAAGGCAATGTGTATCTTTGATGATCATTATTAGATTTATTGAATGCTAACAATTTATGATGATTTTGTATAATGTCTGGACAATGTCAGCCTGAGAGACTGAAATTCTAAATGAAATAAACACTGTGAGATCATCTAAGAATTCATATAAGAATTACCTATGTAATCCGTGCTAAACGTATTTAACGTGATTCTGGTTATAGGAAACAACCAGACAAATCTAATTTTAGACAAATCCAATTTGCGGGACTTCCTATAAGACAACTGTCTGAACTTTTCAAAAATGTCAAAGTAATGAAAAATAAAAGAGGAAAGAGGACAATTTTAGATGAAAGAAGATGAAGGAGAAGTGACAGTCAAGGATAGTTCCAAGCTTGGATTGGGAAAATAAAAAGCTATAGAGGAAGGACATTTTGGGGACAACTGGAGAAATTTGAATATGGAATATATATTAGATATAGCAATGTTAAATGTAGTGATATGGTATTGTTGTTACAAAGGAGAATGAATTTATTTTTAGGCAATACCTGATGAAGTGTTTAGGTTGAAATATGATGTCTGCAATTTGCTCTCAAATGGTTCAAAAAAATTATGTATTTGTTGAGCAAAAAGCCGAAGTGGCAAAATGTTCACCATGGTGAATATAGGTAAAAAGAAAATTGGTGCTCATTTTACTGTTCTTTCACTTTTTTATAGCATTTCAGTTTTTCAGAATATAAAATTGGGGAAAGAAGTACCATTAAGAAATGCCTCAGGGAGTTCCCTGGTGGTGCAGTGGCTAGGCTTCGGCGCGCTCAACACTGCGGCCTGGGTTCGATTCCCACCCAGGGAACTACCCCTCCTCCAAAAAAAAGAGAAATGCCTCAATATCGCTGGGCTTGAGAATGGCTACCATTATATTCGAGGATTCAGTAGTGTCTTAGGAAAGCTAAAAAAGTAGAAAATAAGTTTTAAAGTATATTATAGTGATTTCAAATGGAAGCATCTTGTTTAGCAGAAAAAGAGGTTTCAGCTGCATGGTATGGTTTGAAGAAATGGGCAGAATTAAGGATGGAGAAACCTAAGGAGTAGAGAGGATGGGTAAACCACAAGTGTCAGAGAATTGAGAGGTAAAATGAAGAAAACGTGGAGAAAAAGAGATAGCTAAGAACTGCTAGAGCAGTTGACAGTCTATTAAAGGGACAGCAAGATTATTTTCATGGCTACGTGCTTAAAAAAACCCTCAAATCTTAATCGGTTTATAAATGTAATCCAGAAATTACAGAAAATTCAAACATTACACAAGTAGGTACTGGGGAAAATAAGACAGATGTGTTTTGTGTTATTGGAGAGACTGAAGTTAAAAAGGTGGGAGAGGGATAATATAAATATTACAAAGCACTAGTAAGTAGAGGATAGAAAGGATTTTCTGTGTGTATTTCCCATCCCTGCTAATCATACCACTTACCCATTTAGTCACTGGCTCAGATCACAAGCCTGGGAGTCAGGCCAGACCCTTTGCTATGCCTTTCACTTCATACCCAGTTCTGTCAGACTCAGTTCTGTGGACTTCTGGTTTCTATACCTTCTTCTTCATCTCCTTGTCTCACTTCTTGCTTATACTTCGCAGTGCCCTCTTGCTCGGGCTGCCATCATGATCTGCAGATTAATGTAAAGGATTATTCTTGTACTTGAAATACTTCATGAGCACATCCTGCTCGTGTGAGAAATGGTGCACAATTTAAAACTTAAGAATTGTTTATTTCTGGAATTTTTCATTTACTGTTTTTATACTGTGGTTGACTACAGGTAACTGTAACCAAGGAAAGTAAAACTGTAGCTAAGCGGGGATAGCTGCATTACTTTCTCTTCCTCGTTTCACACCCCATTCCCAGATCTACTTTACTATTACTTGTATTTTCCTAGAATGCCATGTAGTTTTATTTATGTGAATGGGCTCGTTGCCTTACTTCTTTGTAGAATCTTGCCCCGTTGCCTTACTTCTTTGTAGAATCTTGCCCCGCAACATGAATAGCCACTTTTAAGATTTAGCCAAGAGCTTTTTCTCCCTTATTAGTAGCCTGTAGAGAGTAATGGTTTTAGTACATGGATACAGATTCTGCCCCTTTTAGTAGCTGCTTGACCTTGGGCAAATCACTTAAACTTTTTTAAACTCAATTTCCCTCTCTGAGGAAGAGGGATAGTAAAACCGACCTTCCAGGATAGTTGTAAGGATTAAATAAACTCCACAAAGTGCAATGACAGGCACATAGTAAGTGCTTAGTACCTGTTAGCCGCTATCATCATCATCATAAGGGTTAAGTATTGCCTCCTCTATGCTCCCATGACCAATTTCATTGCTTTACGAATTTCTTTAAATATTTTTATGTTCTTTATTCACACTAAACTCTTCTCTTCAAGGGCAAGAACTGTATATTCCTAATGCTGATCACAGTGCCTAACATATAGGTGCTTAATACATGTTTAAGTAAAAGCATAAGAAGCTTCTTTTATGGAAGACAGTGTAGGAAAGACCACAGCTTATGCTAATTATTAGTTGTGTGACTTTTGTTATTTGTATTCTTTGCTTCAGGTTTAAAATGGTAGAGAATAGTACTTACCTCAGAATATAAAGATTGTGTTTCATATTATATGTAAAGTGCTTAGCATCATGTCCATACTGGGTGCTTAATAAATGTTAACTGTTCTTTATTAAATTAGTTAATCTTCAATCTTGATGCGATTTGACAGCAGATCTGTTTGACTTTAAGTGACATGTGTGAAATGTGGGTTTAAAAATGTATTGTAGTTTATATTTTCCAGCCTTAGTCTCCTTAGCTTTTTAGAGGTTTTAAATCTAAAATGCTTTATAAGAAAAATAGTGAAAAAATTTTTTCTGTAGTATAGACAGAATTTTGGAAATCATGTATTCATAAACACATATTTAATGAGTTCCTACTAAAGGCGACATGTTTCTCATAATACTTAGAAGCTGAACTACTGTATTGAAAAGTACTCAGTATAGCATATAATACCCTCCCAAAATGTAACAGCAAATTAGAACTATGAAGCTCCTATGACTAACCACTGAGAAGAGCACATGACTAAATTGTAGACTATATCTGGTATGAAGTGTTTGCTCCCTCACTCTATAAATTGATAATCCTTTTAAGTTTAAACTTTGATTTATCATTGTCCTAAAGAGGTAAGATTTAATTTGGGGGTTTTGTGTATGTGTACGTGTAGGGACATTTTATTTGTGTAACCTAAGGCTTTATGGAGGTTTCACAATAAAATGGGATGACTTTAATGAATGGTCAGAGTAATAAAGGTGGGTTTGCCCATGAAAGCAAGTTTGTTATTTTTGTACTGTTTTACTAAAAACATATGATGTCACTATAAAGTTACTGCTTCTGTGAGACTATTACTGATAGTGCTTATTACTTAATTGGTTCTAGGAGGGCCAGTCTCTAATACTTTGCAAGTGAGTTCTGTGACTCAGTGAGCAGAGGGAATGATATCAAAGAGCTATGTCAGATCAGTGAAATAATCTTACTTGTTCTAATAGCTTATGAAAGGATATGAAAGGTACACATGACTTTCAGTTACATATAATCTCTTCAGTGGTGTTTAACTGGCTTATGATTGGAAAGGCAGGTGAGTAGATTAGGAAATAAGTCTGCAAAAGTAGGGCAAGCTTGCTGGCTTAAAATAGGAATGAAAGCAGGGTTATTTGCAGTGGACAGAGATAGCTATTTAGGTAAATCCTAGTGTCCCATGAGGGTAAGACCACACAGTAATCTAAAAATAATAGCTTATAGGCCAATCATGTTCTGAGGTTTAGTTTTCATGCTGCAGCATTAAGGTGGTCACCACCAATGTGGGCTTCCTCTTTTATGCACATCTGCATCAGCCGTTAGGTATATTTACCTGAAAATATGTATCATGTATGTAATGGACATATATTGTAGCAATATGCAGAATTAAATTCGATGTGAACATGCTGCACAATTTCTCCACTGTACTTTAGAAATTCAGTTTAAAAATTCATTAAATTTTTATTTTGATAATTATAGTCACAGAATGTTCCAGAGAAATATACACCCTTCCCTAGGTCTCTTTCTTCCAGTGTCAACTTCCTGTATCATCACAGTACTATATCAAAGCCAGCAACTTGACATTGGCACAATCCATCAAGTTTATTGAAGTTTTACCAGTTATACGTGGACTCGTGTGTAAGTGCCTCTGCAGTTCCACATGTGTACCCTTATATACATATGGGAAGGATATACAACTATTTAAAGTTACTAATTCTGAGGAGGATGGAATAGGATGGAGACTGTCTTCAGTTTAGTTCTTAAAAAATAATTTAAAACAGATATGGCAAACTTAAATCTGTTAAATCTACATTGTAGGTGCATGGGTGTTTGTAGTATTTGTATTATTTCCTATACCATTTTATGTAAAATTATTTTCTGAAATATCACGTTACAAATAACCATACATATAGTATGTTACATATATGTCTGGAATTTCCTCTTTTCTCCCTTTTAGTGTACCTTCTGTTTATTATTTTTTATTTTATTTTATTTTTTTAACGTATGTGGGTAGTTCTGTGGCTGGGGATCGAACCCAGGCTGCAGTGTTGACAGCGCCGAAGCCTAGCCACTACACCACCAGGGAACTCCCCCATTCTGTTTATTTTATTTTGGTTCCAAGAGTGGAGTGCTGCTATAACAAGTACCTAATAAATGTGGAAATAGCTTTGAAACTTACAGGAGACCCAGCTTAAGTCTCAAGGCTCTGATGCCTTTCCTTGATTTCTGTAGCCATCACTGATATCTCCTTTATAACTATCCATACTGACAGTCCAAACTACTCAGCATATTTCTTAACTGTTCTGTGTTTATATTATGTCTTATTTTATGTGAATTATTTTGTTTACTTAAACAGAACATAAAATTCTTCAAGGTAGAGAGTCCATGTGTTAAAATTGTATAATCTTGTCACCTACACAGTGTGAGCAAGTAGTAGGTGCCAGATGAATATTAACTGATTTAACTTAGAGTATAATTATTTCTCTAGTGTTTTTGAATTTTGCTGAAAGAACCCTACCAGTTCTTTGTCTCCTATAGATTTCAGAAGGTTTTAACAAATAATCACTATTACTGAGGATTCTGGGAAGGCTAGCTAGAAACTTAGATCTATTTGGTTAGCCAGTGTTTTGTTTTTCAGTTATTAAGATACAACTGTTAGTTTTAAAAGAATGACACTGGATAATTAAATTTGAATTGTAAACCTCCCCAACTGGTGATGTTGAAGATGAAGCTGAAATGTAAGAGTTTCATAAAGTCACATGAACCTTTCATATCCTTTCATAAGCTATTAGAATAAGTAATTTTATCTCACTGATCTGACATTGCTGTTTGAGATCATTCCCTCTGTTCAGCATTGTAACTGGTAGTCCTAACCACTGAAATAAGGCAAGAAATAGAACCAAAAGGCATACAGATTGGAAAAGAGGAAGCAAATTGCCAAATTGTTTATATCAAAAATCCTAAGGAATCTACAAAATAACTATTAGTAATTGAATTTAGCAAGGTCAGAAATCAATTGTGTTTTTATATACTATCAGCAAACAGTTGGGAAATGAAATTTGTAAAAAAATCAGTAAGATTATTATGAAAAAACAGAATGCTTGGGAATAAATTTGACAAATATGTGTAAAATCTCTTCACTGAAAACTCCAGGACATTGCTGAGAGAATTGTAAGAACTAAATATAAGGAAAGATAAATGAGGGCTGTCGGAAAGTGTACAGTCATGTAATATGAAAAATAGAAGCATTTATGGCTGGATTTTTTCCTAGACAGCCCTCATATTCATGGATCAAACAATATAACCTTGTTAAGAGGTCGATTCCCCAAATAGATTTATAGATACAATTCAATTAGTCAAAATCCCAGTATGATTTTTTATTAGATATTGGTAAGCTGATTCTAAAATTTATATGGAAATGGGAAAGGTTGAGAATAATCAAATCAATTTTAAGAAGGAAGAACAAAGTTGAAGGACTCAGGCTACCTGATTTAAAGAGTTACTGTAAAGCTACAATAATCAAGACAGTGTGGCACTGGTGAAAGGATAGAGAAATAGAAGAATGGAATGAAATAGAGTCCAGAAATAGACCCACAATTGATGATCAATTGATTTTTGACACAGCAATTCAACAGTGAAAAGAAAGACTTTACAACAAATGTTATTGGAACAACTGGATGTCAACATGGAAAAAAATGAAATCTGTACTTACCCTACACAAAAATCAATTCATAATGAATCATAGAACTAAATATAAATGCTAAAATGGTTATTATTTTTATAAACTTATAAAAGAAAACATAGGAGATATCTTTGTGACCCTGGGTTAGACAAGAGTTTTCTTAGATTATAAAAAGTATGCACCATAAAAACTGGTAATTGTTCTTCATCAAAATTAAAATCTTTTGTTCTTCTTAATATGGTTTATTAAAATTCAAGCCACAGACTGGGAGAAAATATTCACATTATGTTTATTTTACAAAGGACTTTTATCAAGAATTTATAAAGTGGGGGGTTCCCTGGTGGTATAGTGGCTAGGCTTCAGTGCTCTCACCACCGTGGCCTGGGTTCGATCCCTACTCAGGGAACCAACCAAAAAAAAAACAAACAAAAAAAAACAACAAAAAACCCCGAATGTATAAAGAACTCATAATTCACTGATAAGACAACCAGTAGAATTTAAAAAAATGGACAAAAGATTTGAACAGGCAAGTTACAAGTGAAAACATACAAATGGCCAATAGCATTGAAGAAGACATTCAACATCATTACCAACTGGGACAATGCAAATTAAAACCACAATGAAATACCACAACCCAATCATATAATGGTTGAAATGAAAAAGATAATTACCAAGTTTTGTCAAGGATGTGGAGTGACTGGAACCCTCATACACGGCTGGTGGGAATGTAAAGTTGTATAACTATAATACGTGGGAAAATTATTTGGCAGCTTCTTAATATATTAATTATGTACCTCCCATATTACTCTGGCATTCTACCCCTAAGTATTTACCCAAGAGAAATGAAAACATAAGATTTATACAGAATATTTATAGCAGCTTTAGTCATAATTATCAAAACCAAGAAATATTTACTAGGTAAATAGATAGTCATAATATGGTATATCCTCACAATGGAGTACTTACTGCTCAGCAATAAAAACAATACAAACCAATGTATGCAAGAGCAGAGACGAATCACAAAATCATTATGCTTAGTGAAAAAAGCCACACACAAAAGGCTACATACTAGATAGATCTGTGTATATAAAACTAGAAAGTGCCAATTTATTTGTGTTTTCAGTGGTTGGTTGCCTGGTGCTGGAGTCAGAGGAGAGGATCTTTTGGGTATAATGGAAGAGCTCTGTATCTTCATTGTGGTTGTGGTTTGACAAATATATACATCTTAAAACTTTACAAATTGTACACATTAGTGAATGTGGTCTGTTGTACCTAAATAAGCCTCATTAAAGCTTATTTAAAAAAGAAAAAAGAAGTTATGGAAGCTATACCCTAAAATGAATACACAGTTTAGTGCAAATGACTTACTTTGGCTAAAACAAAATTGCAGGTTGATAGGCTACTGCAGAAATGAATTGAAAGCCTGAAAGAAGGCAATAAATGGAGACTCCCTGTGAAGTAGGATCAGCAGTTTGCTTTGGAAGGATAAAATTTACTCTGAAATATTGTGTGGAGTTGAAATGCCTCCTTTTAAAGGTATGCTTGAGGGGAAAAACATATTTGCTCTTTATAGCTAGCTTAGTATGTGGGTATTAATTTTAGTCGTTGTTCATACTTAGAGAACTACATACAGAAACAAAAAGAAAAATGAACAAAGGATATGTTTATGGATAATATATAAATGTATAAATTCAAATGGCCAATAATTATATGAACTCATAGAAATATGAACAAAGATATTTGTTGCCACATTATTCATAATAGCAAAAAATAAAAATAAACAAGAATAACCTCAGTGTTTAATATAACAAGCAGATTACTTAGGTGAATTATATTATTTCCATGATGCAGACTCTGAAAATTACATTATAGAAGAATATTTGTTGGTATGAGAAAGTTTTACTAGTTTAATATAAAGCTCAAAAGACAGTTATGAGATTGTATAGTATAACTGATTATAAAATAATATATAAATATTAAAAATAGTAATATACACACCAAAATTTTCACAGTAATTATCTTTGGCTGATGGCATTCTAAGAGATTTGTTTTTGTTTTTTGGTGGTTACTGTTTTTTGTGCTCTTTAGTTTTTTAAAAATTCTTTTGCATTGAATATATAATGTCTTCAAGTTGAAGAAATCTTTAAATAAAGAAAAAGTAGTTTGAAGATTAGCAGAAGGTTGATAATTGATACTACATGGGTATTCACTATGCTGTTCTTTCTATATTTGTAATTTCTATTTTTGAGGATTTCAGAATAGTTTTAAAATAGCTTTAAACCTTCACTTTATTAACAACACTGTATAAGCTGTACTTATCAAGTATAGCTCCATTTATGAGATTACTTTAATGACAGGTTAAAGAGTCTTTAAATTTGAGTTTAGTAAACATAGTATAATAAAAATTGGTTCACATTAGATATAAAACTAACTGTCCCCTCTAATAGCTGGCTGAATTAAATTTAGATTTAATTCCCAAACAGGAAGAGATTTTGAATCTTGACACAAAGATCTATTGATGATGTATTGATGATCTTTTTAATGGTCTGTAATCTTTCAAGCCTTGTGGAAACGTGGTGAATTTTCCTCTCTGCTGACATCCAGCAATACCCTGATTCCTGGGTGAGTTGCAGCTTGAGTGGATATTGGTAGTATTACTGTTGATTGAATAATTTATAACAATTATATACATTTCTAAATTCTAATTTTTTTTAATAAGTCATACAATAATGTGGCATAGAATTTTAAAAGGTATGTAGCAAAAATTCTTCCTGTCCCCAACTCTGGGCCACCAGTTCGTTTCCTTGGGGATGTTCAGGCTCACTACCAAAGACCACCAGGGCCAAATCTGTAGTCAGAAGTAAGTTACTCTTATTTAGCTTGCTGCAGTGAAGAATAACACACCAAAACAGCTGTGGGGCATCTTAGAAGGAGGAAGTTTGGAAAGGGGATACATGGGGCTTTAGGAGCTGAAGTTAGTCATGGAGTGATTTTATGGTAGATGTTAGCAGTCTGGGCAAGGATTGGCTAGAATATGTGAATTTAGGTGAGTTACTGAAACAGTCAATCATTTTATCTTCAGTACATGAGTCCCTGTGAAGTTATTGTCAGATAAGTGTGTCTATGGCATTGAAACGTAATGAACTGATGATAAAAAAGGTTTGAGCTTACTTAGTCTGTAATGCAAATTGTGATTTGGTTCAGTTTATCTGTTTTACAAGTACTGGTGTTTTTCTGAGTGTTTGTGAGCAATTTGTGGTTTCTGTTTCAGTTCTCAGTCTCTGCTTCTGATCATTTGTTAACTAAGCTGGAGGAATTACCATTTAGGGGAAGTGATCAATCAAGAACTGAACCATTATTAGATAGGTTGTGAATGTTTATCAAGCTTTTGATGATAATGATTTTGATCTCATAAGTACCAGCCCATTTTGTTCTTTTTCTTAGATGATCATTTATTGAATCATCTGGCATGATAATGGCTGACTATAGCATTTAAGTCCTGGTGATCGCACACATGGCATCTGTAACAGACAAAACCTCAAAGAGAAAACTCAAACAAGAATTATTATTGAAGTTTGAAATAATGTCCTATATATTCCCTATGTATTTGGATTTTCCTTTGGTAACCAAGTAATTTTGCCCCTTTAATTAGGGATTATTCACCTTTGCGAGTGTTTGAATAATTAATCCTATGTTTGGTGATTGTCAAGGATAAAGGTCTTGGTAATACTAAGAATAAGGGACGCGGGTATTTATTTATTTATAGTCTAGAATCTTGAACCAGCAGATAGAGAGAAGAAAATAGCCAAGAGAATAAAAGGCAAAATCATGCACAGTGCATGATAATTTGGCATCTGGGAGGATGTATTCTTCTAATCTTGGGTGTAAACTGTCTATTCATATTGTCTTCTGCTTTTGGAATAAGACAGTTCTGGAAATCCTGGTTCAGCCACAGTTTTTGTCCATAGCAAGGATGTCAGCAATATACATAATTAATTCTTTGTAGTATTTTTTTTTTTTTTTTTTTTTTTTGCTTTTTGGTATGTGGGTAGCTCCCTGACTGGGAATCGAACCCAGGCCGCAGTGCTGACAGCGCCAGCGCCGAAGCCTTAAGCCACTACACCATCAGGGAATGCCCTCTTTGTAGTATTAATAGTTAAGAGTGTATGGTACATACCTTTATAGAAGTTCTTTTGATATATCTCTGCAAGGCTCAATTTCTGATTTTTAGATTATAGCTGGGAATTTTAGGTGAATGTGAGGAAGAATCAGAAGCCACTTGTGGATGTTTAGCCTATAGAGTTAGTTAATTTATTATATTAACCAGCATTATCAGAGTGGAAGATAGTGGAATCTTCCATTAAAATACTTAATCAGTTTTATAAGAAAGTAAGTCAGTGATTATTCTGAAAGTAAGAACATGTTATGAACAGAGAGGACATTAACAAATCTCTAGTCCTTTGATTTATGCCATGAAATATATTATGAACTATAAATACAAGCTTATTTAAACACAGAGATAAGCTTTTTGTAGACAGCTGTTCTTTCCGTCTTTGTATATGAATGTATGTTTCCTTTAACCTGAAAGATGCACAAACATTGAAGCCTATTTACTTTTTAACACATTTTACTTATATATGATTAAATTTAGGAAGGCAGAGCTTCCCTTTTTATGTATTAATTTTTTTTTCTTTTAACCCAATTTTAATAAAGCAAACAGCTTTCACAACATTTTTGAGTTAATTAAAAGTTGGAGAATGCCAAACAAAACTAATAGTATCTGTAACCCTTTAAAACATTTTTAATGAGGTAAAGGACCAAATCTTTGTGTTACCTAATGATCTTTTAGTATAAACCCAAAGATATTGTAGGTGTGAGAAATACCTTAGCAGTTTTATCATTCTAAATTTGGAGAAGGGACAAAATCAAAAGAATTGGCAAGTGGTAATTTATGTCATGACTATCCAAAGGTAAGAAATAGTTACAGGAGGTATCTTTAAAAACAGAGCAGTATGTGGCAGTGATTATTAGAAATGTTAATTTTTTTCCCCAAAAGTAAGGAACTTAAAAAAAAAGAATTTTGAATATGTCAAAAAGCTAGAAGAATATTTTGATAATTTAGGAAGTGTCTTATCTGGGCACAGAATAATGTTGCTCTTTGAACAGAAAATAAAATTCTAGTTTAACTCTTTGTTTATTATTCATGAAAAACTTGCATTAAAAGGGTCTATAAAAGCCTTTATTCCTTATGACAAACCTCTCACATTCGACCAATTTTTGTAAAAAATTTTACATAGTTTATTTCTCCCTTCAAATTCTTTCTTTCTCTTTCTCTCTCTTTCTTTCTTTTTTCCTTTTCTTTTCTTTTTTTTTTTTTTTTTTTTTGTAGCTATTACAAACCTAGACAAATGAAGTGTAGTTATTCTTAGACCTTTTACCCTTATGGTATACTGTCAAATTTGTCTTTCACATATTGTATAACCTCCTGGCACAAGAAGAAAAATCCCCCCACCCCAGCTTTAATTAAGATATAATTGACACATAACATTGTGTAATTTAGGGTATACAATGTGTTGATTTGATACACATATGATACAGCAAAATGGTTACTACTAATTAGCACAGACATTTCTTATTTTTAAGACAAAATTATTCTCTTTATTTCTAGATAAACAAAAGCACATCTGATACTATGCATTCATATCCCCTGCCTTCACATACATTTGAAGAAATGTAAATCCTGCAAAATCAGTAAACTGAAAGACATTGTTACAGTTAAAGGTTGAGTGAGAGAGAAATTCTGAGTGTTAGAAATTCCTGCCACCTGAGTAATCTTCTAACTTCCAGACTATAAGGGCTTTTCATTGTTTCTTAAGGGTTAATCTCAATTCTTTTTAGGGTGATGCCAATTAACCTTTTCTAGTTTTTACATCTCCTAGGCACATCAAGTTATGGACTAGTTGATAGAGATCAGGGAGTCCTACGCCAGTCTGAGTTTGATTAATGCTCTTTTTATCCTGGGGTTTGGGAAGTCTCCAGGGAGGCAGTTTTAGAATTTGAATTGTATTTGGAAGCTTCCTCATATTAAAGAATGCACACCATCACATATTCAGAATTCTTTTTCCTTTTTTGTTTTAAGGTGCCTCTCAAATAAAGTCTTGCTCATGTTAAAAATTCCCAAGAGGTCATTTGTAACACAAAATTTTTTGGTAAAATTATTCCATTTGTTGAGTTATATTCATAATCTGAAAATGTGAAGGAAGCAGATAGAGAAGGAACAGAGGAGACACAGTTTCAGACTGAGAAAATTCCACGTGACCTGCAGTGGTTGGTAAAGATTCCGCTTTTGCAATCATGTGTCTCCAGAAGACATGAAGTGACATCAAAGATTAGCTGTCATCAATTGAGTGCCAATTAGAACCTTAGCTCTGGCAGACAGTACTAAGCAAAACACTTCTCAGAATTATAAGGGCTAAGGAAAGTCCTCAGGACGTTTTAGAAGAAGTGACTCAATGCAGAGTTTGTCTAAAGATGCTGGTCTAAGTGAGAGCTTCTCAACTTGTCAGCCTTTGGGCTGTGTGGAAGGAATTATTAGGCCATGCCAGTCCTCTGCCTGTGAACTTCCTCTTCTAGATGAATGACACTCAAGACACTGAACAAGCAGAGAGATGATAGGAATGCTGTTAATTGGGCAGCAACCAAATTTCACTCATGAACAGTACAATCTGTTAAGACTTGAAGTTAGAGGACTCAGTTATCACCTTGACTTTGAAGTACTCAGTAAAATTATTGAAGCTGAGAAACCTCACTGTTAGGCACGGTGGCCTCGAGCAGGTGGAAATCAAGTGGTCTCATATGTGCACACTGTTACAAAGTTATGGATCTCCCCAGAAACAATATCAGTTGAAACTTAGTGGAAGTGCCAGTTAAATTGTAGGACACCCCAAAACCACCTACCAAAGACCATCAAGAATTTATTTGTAGTTGAAGAAAAAGTTAGATCTTTTTAACTTGCTGCAACAAGCAGGTAGAACCAGAGAACTAGGGAGCTTCTCAAAAGCGGGGGCAGTTAGGAAAGGCCACTCATCTGATGCTGTTGTTAGATTAGGGACTGTTACTAGATTTCAGGATGGAAGTTTGTAATCTGAGCAAGGATTAGTTAGAATTTGTAAACTAGGTGAGTTGCTAGGATTGATGCAGTTTTAGTGTTATATCAGATCTAGTATCTGTGCAGGGTTACTGCTAAATTAGTTTGCCTGAGATCTTATTTTGGAACATAAGGGTCTGAAGGACCTGGTTTTAGAAAGTTAAAGTTTAGATAGTCTGTGATGCATGTGGTTTGGTTTGGTTCAGTTATCTGTTTTATGAGTCATAGTACAGTTAAAGGTTGTGGCTTCTAAGAGGCTGATGGTGTTAGTTTCTTGTGTATATGCTTATAAAAGTATATTTGTAATAGTTGAAGGCTTTAGAAAACAACTGACTTTAAGGATTCTTTATTAGTTTTCTATTGCTATGCAACAAATGACTACTTACTTAGTGTCTTAAAACAATACTATTTTTTAGCTCTGTGGGTCAGAGTCCAGTTGTGGCATGAACTTCTCCGCTGTGGGCGTCAGCAGCGGAAACTGGAGTACCCGCCAGGCTGAGTTTCCATGGTTAGGCTCTGAAGAAAGAATCTGCTTTTAAGCTCATTCAGATTGCTGGCAGATCCTTGTGGTGGTAGGAGTGAAATCCCTATTTTTTTTGCTGGCCATCAACCAGGGACCACCCCCAGTTCCTAGAGGCTGGCTGCTTTCCTTGCTATGTTGTCCCTTGTGTCTTTGAGCCAACAATGGAGAACTTGCACATCGAATCCATCTCATGTCAAATCTCTGAACTCCTGCATATCTGATCTCTAGATTTATATTTAAAGGTCTCAAGTCAGGCCCACCTGCATAATTTTCTTATTTTAAGGTCAACTGATTGGAGACCTTAATTATATTCGCAGACTTCCTTCACAGAAGGAAGATTGTTTGATGGAATAACTGGGAGAAGGTGTGTGTATACCATGGGGCAGGAATCTTGGGGAGGGGTCTATTCCTGTCTACATGGTGTCTTTTTAATGTTTTGAAGTATAAGCTACAGAATTGCCTCTGTGTTGTCTTAGTAACTCTTGGTTGTTTATAGATATAACTTAAATTTGAGGTTGAAGTTTTTAATATTACTGGTAAGAGTTTGGGGTACAGCTCAGCTGATCTGAGAAAAGTCTTATTTATTTATGTATAAGACTAACGTATGGAATGTTATTGCCAACGGGATTGCCTTTTTTTTTCCCTTGGCATCTGTTACTTTTCTTTTAATAAAGTTTATAAAAAATTGAAATGTAGGGCAAGCCATCTGTAGTCCATATACTCTTGCTTATATTATTATTTTCTTACAATTTTTATTGTTCACTTAAAAGAATGTCATTATGAACATGCAATGTATGAAATAGTTATACTGACATCTTAAATATATACATTTAATTATAAAAGTAATATAGGGCCATTGGAGACAGTTACAAATAGAAAAAGTAGAAAGAATAAAATATTTGAAATCTTGTTTCCTAGAACTAATACTTGGGTATATTCCTTACTGCTTTTTCTAATGCATTACATCACAGTTTAGATCATATTGTATGGATTTATTTTTGAGTAGAGTTAACACTGGAAAACTTATAGATTTTTGTATCCTCACCTTTAACAATGACTTCAGTGAGTCTATATAAATTTGTTTTAAATGACACTTGTGCCTTTAAAAAAATTTTTACATATGTATGTGTGAATATATGTATGTATGATACATATATATGTTTGTAATATTTAATAAAATAGTAAAAAATAACTTCATTGTCTGTTCAAATTGACTCACTCTGGCAGGGTCCCTGACAGTTGAATTTTCACTGTACCTTGTATTTTATTATCGTTAATGGATCTAGGACATCAGCGTTTCCATTGGCTCTTCTTCCGTTTTGCTTCTTGAAATAAAGACACCCATGGCTCTAGCATCTGTATAGGGGACAGCAGCTCTAGAGAAGAAAAGCTCAGATTAACTTTCTGATGCTGTGTGTTTTTTGAGTAAATATTTTAGCGCTGTTCAATATAACTTTCTGAAGTAATGCAAATGTTGTATATGTGTGTTCTCCACTGTGGTAGTCACTTGGCATGTGAAGCTATTGAGCATTGAAATGTGGTTAGTGCAACTTGAGGAAATAAATTAAAATTTTATTTAATTTTCATGTTTAAATTTAAGCTTAAATGGATACATGTGACTTATTACATAATACAGCTCTAGAGTTAAAGAAGGATGAATTGAAAAAAGACAAGAACTTAAAGTGATATAAAATTAGGGAAAAAATTGCATTTATCATGGTTAAATTATATCAGTGGTTCTTTACTTACACATTACAATCACCTGGATGCATGATAATGGAAGGAGAACTGACTCTGGGTGGGGAACACACACTGCAACACATGGATGATGCACTGGAGAATTGTACACCTGGAACCTATATAATTTTTGCTAACCAATGTCACCCATGCACTGGAGAATTGTACACCTGGAACCTATATAATTTTTGCTAACCAATGTCACCCCATAAGTTTAACAATAAAAACAAAAAAGATTTTTAAAAAAGATTTTAAAAAAATCACCTGGAGAGCTTTTTGAACATACCAGTTTCTGGGTTAACAATCTAAAAACAATTGAATCTGAATTTCTAGAAATGGAATGAGGGCATTATACAATCAAGTAGGGCATAATGACGTTTCGGTCAATGATGGACCACATATACAATAGTGGTCCCATAAGATTATAGTGGAGCTGAAAATTCCTATTGCTTAGTGATGTCATAGCCATAGTAACATTATAGTGCAACCATTACTCATGTGTTTCTGGTGATGCTGGTGTAAATAAACCTACTGCCTATAAAAGTACTTTATACAATATTTTACTGTACTTTTTCTATGTTCAAATATGTTTGGATACATAAATACTTACTATTGTGTTACAGTTGCCTATAGTATTCAGTACAGTAATATGCAATGCAAGTTTGTAGCCTAGGAGCAGTAGACTATATACCATTTAGGTTTGTGTTAGTATTATATACTCTGTGATGTTCACACAGACAATAAGATTACCTAATAACACATTTCTCAGAACATATTCCTGTCATTAAGCAATGCATGACTGTTTTCAGAAGCTCCTAGATTATTCTAATGTACAACAAGGGCTAAGAATCAGTGACTTATGTGCTTCTTTGACCTCATGTGCAGCTGAGGATCTTGCTAAAATGCAGATTCTGATTTCACTAGGTCTGAACTATGGCCAGATATTCTGCATTTCTGACAAGTTCCCAGATGATTTTTTTTTTTTTAATTTTTATATGTGGGTAGTTCCCTGGCTGGGAATCGAACCCAGGCTGCAGCGTTGACAGCACTGAAGCCTTAGCTACTACACCACCAGGGAACTCCTCCCAGGTGATTTTAATACTGTCGATCCCAGACTACACTTTGAGTAGGAAAGAATTTTTGGATGAAAAGTCAAGCAGGAGTTTCCTATGTCTGAACATTTGGTTACGTAATTACAGAATTCAACAATTGTTATCTGGCTCAGGCTTAGTTTATATGTCTCAACAGTGAATGTACACATCATATATACCTTAAAGTACTTATTTAGAAATTGATGAAGAACCAGACTTCTTTTGCTGGACAGTGTCAAGGGAAGAGGTTTTGTTTTGTTTAGATAATGGACAGGGAAGAGATCTCTCAAAAAGTAACATTTGAGCAGAGAATTAAGTAGAATAAAGTGATTACTAATAGCAGCCACATCGTGGGAGTGCTTGAGGTTCATAGTGATGAGCTCAACAGATAAACCCAGCAGCTTTTGCCACTGAAACAACAAAGATCAAAGCAGAAATAAATGAAATAAAGATCAGAAAAATCAATAGGAAAGATCAACAAAATTAAAAGTGGTTTTTTGAAAAAGTTAACAATTGACAAACCTCAACTAGACTGAGAGAAAAAGAAGACTCAAATAAATAGTCAGAAATGTAAAAGACATTACAATTGATACAGAAATACAAAGGTCATAAGAGACCACTATGAACAATTATACACTAACACAGTGGACTGAATCATGAAGTAGAAAATCCCAACAGACGAATAATGAATAAGGAGGTGGAATCCATAATCAAAACTCTGTAAACAAAGAAAAGCCCAGCATGAGATAGTTTCATTAGTGTATTCTACCAAACATTTAAAGAAGAATTAATACCATTTTTTCTCAAACTCCTCCAAAAAATTGAAGAGGAAAGATTACTCCCAAACTCATTTTTTGAGGCTGGCATTACCCTGATACTAAGCTAGATAAGGAAACTGTAAGAAAAGAACACTATAGACCAATATCCTTGATGAATATAGATGCAAAAATTCTCAACAGTATATTAGCAAACCTAATTCATCAGCACATTAAAAGTACCACTCACCATGATCAAGTGAGATTCATCCCTGAAATGCAAGGATGATTCCACACATGCAACATCAGTAAATGTGATAGATCACATTAATGCACTGAAAGATAAATATCATGATCCTGTGAATAGATGCAGAAAAAGCATTTGACAAAATACAACATCTTTTCATGATAAAAATCACTGAACAAAATGGGTGTAGAAAGAACATACCTCAATATAATAAAGGCCATATATGACAGTCCCACAGCCAACTCATACTCAACAATGAAAGGCTGAAATCTTTTCTTCTAAAATCAGGAATAATATTAGGATTTCCCCTCTTGCCACTTCTATTTTACATAGTACTGGAAGTCCTAGCCAGAACAATCAGGCAAGAAAAAGCAATAAAATGCATCTAAGTCAGAAAGGAAGATGTGAAATTATCTTTGTTCACAGGTTGAAAATCCCAAAGACTCCACCAAGGAACTACTAGAATTAATCAATGAATTAAGTAAAATTTCAGGGTACAAAATGAACATGAAGAAATCAGTTGTGTACACTAACAACAAAATATTTGAAAAAAGAAATAAAACAATCCATGAAAAATAGCATAAAAAACCATGAAATACTTAGGAATAAATGTGACCAAAGAGGTAAAAGATTTGTACACTGAACACTGTTAAGATTTTGATGGAAGAAATAGAAGATACAAACAGATGGAAAGGTGATTTGTGTTCCTTGATCAGATGAATTAATATTATTAAGATGTCCATACTACTCAAAGCCATCTATAGAGTCAATGAAATCCCTATCAAAACTCCAATGGCATTTTTCATGGAAATAGATAAAACAATTCTAAAATTTGTATGGAACCACAAAAGACCCCAGATCGCCAGAGCAATCCTGAGAAAGATCAAAAAGCCGGAGGCATCACACTTCTTTTTTTTTTTTTTTATAGTATGTGGGTAGTTCCCTGGCTGAGAATCGAACCCAGGCCACAGCGTTGACAGCGCTAGCGCCAAAGCCTTAAGCCACTACACCACCAGGGAACTCCCAAATTTTATTATTATTTTTTTTTTAGTAGCTCCCTGGCTGGGAATCAAACCCAGGCCGTGGCGTTCAGAGCGCCGAAGCCTTAGCCACTACACCACCAGGGAACTCCCTGCATCACACTTCTTGATTTCAAACTATCCTATAAACCTATAGTAATCAAAGTGGAGTGGCACTGGCATGAAAATGGACACACAAACCAATGGAACAATTGAGCTCCCAGAAGTAAACTTTCAGTATACAGTCAACTAATATTTGACAAAGGAGTGAAGAAAACTCAATGGGAAAAGGAGAGTTCGATAAATGGGATTGGGGAAACTGGTTAAGCATATGCTGAGGAATGAAATGAGACCCCTGTCTTACACCACTTGCAAAAAGTAACTCAAGGTGGATTAAAGACTTAAACGTAAGTCCTGAAACTGTGAAATTCCTATTAGAAAATATAGGAACAAAGCTCCTTGACATTGGTTTTGGCATATTTTTTGATATGACACCAAAAGCACAAGCAACAAAAGCAAAAATAAATGGGACTGCTTCGTACTCAAAAGCTTTTGCACAGCAAAAGAAGAGTCAACAAAATTCAAAGGTAACCTATGGAATGGGAGAAAATATTTACAAGTCAAAACTGATAAGGAGTTAATACCAAAAGTATATAATAAACTCATACAACTCAGTAACAAAAGAACAAACAATTTGATTTAAAAATGGGCAGAGGAACTGAATAGACATTTTCCTAAAGAAGACATACAAATGGCCAGGAACTACTTGAAAACGTGCTGACATGTCTAATAACAAAGGTGATTATCTGAGATTAGTTTTGTCATTATTTAGAATTCCCTTTAACCATTTTCCTGTTTTACTGTAATACCATTTTTAATGTGCACAAGAATAGTCTGAGGCACCTGTCAACAATGCAGATCCAAGATCCCCAAAAGTACTGATTTCACAAGTGTGGAGCCCAAGAATCTACATTTTAAACAGACACCTCAGTTGATTCTAATGAATGTTGTTCCTGGATAGGTTGTTTAAATCAGGATACTTCATAGTAAAAGGGGGCACTATTAATAATTGCATCAGGATAAAATAAACTGGAATTATCAAGAGGCATACAGGAACATGTGGTTGCTCTATGTCTGGGGACTTTTTTTTTAATGGAGATTTAAAGTTTAATTGTGAAGTTCCTGCTATTTCCTTCATGACCAAACTTAGCTGGATTTCCTTTCATCTTCTCAGGATTGTGGCTGTTTCCATTTCTCTAACCTCAACTACAAAGTGTATAGAAGTATCTAGGAAAAGAAGGAAGGCAGAATTTAGAGCTTCTAACATAACTAGGAGTAACTTGAGGGGAAGTAGGATCTGTTGTAGATTTTATTTTGGATGCCCCTGGTCGTTCGCAGAATATGAAAGAATTCACAAGACTCGGGAAAGTAGGAAAGCAAGAAGAGTTTTATTGAAAGAGAGAAGTACAGGCAGAGAAATTGCCTGCGCAGAGTCTAAGGCAGACAGCTGCCCAGAACTGTGGGTTAGCTCTTATATAAGAAAGTACAGCTAGGGAGTTCCCTGGTGGTGTAGTGGCTAAGGCTTCAGCGCTCTTAACGCCGCGGCCTGGGTTCAATTCCCAGCCAGGGAGCTACCAAAAAAAGAAAGAACAGATAGTTTCTGCAATGTCAGTATGTGGTGGTCGTGTGTTAAAATTGCAGGTGGGGTTGGAGCAGCAGTAAACTTGTCCTTGCAGCTGGTCAAGGGCTGCGGTTCCAAGCAGCAGCAGCAGTAGCCCTATCAACTCTGGTTTTGCAGCTTGCCAAGCTCAGTGCTGCTAGCCCGCTCCAGCTCATTTTTGTTAACTCTTTCCCTGTCTTATCAGGACCCACTCTGTTCAAGTTGAACATTCTTTTTTTCCTGATTTGACAGATACTGATTTTACTTGCCCTAACCTAAAAACCTAGAACTCTTCTGGAACTTTCTGTTGTACATGTCCCAAGCCAATCTTAATGCCTCTTAGTGTTCCTGGCTTAGCTGTGTCCTATTTCTTCTAGCTGGCTATAATCCCTTCGATCCATTTCAACCTTGCTTTTGTTTTCATTTAACTAAGTGTCTTGTTTACTTGTTTTGATTTAAATAAATTGCAAGTGGAAATTTTGAGAGAAGGAAAAAAAAATCTCTCTGAATTTCTCCCTCAGGAGCTCTTAAGGTTGTTGTCACCTCTACTTACATAACTTTTGTGATATATAAGAAAAGTGGGGGGAGTTCCGTGGTGGTGTAGTGGCTAGGCTTCGGCGCTGTCAACGCTGCGGCCTGGGTTCTATTCCCACCCAGGGAACTACCCACATTAAAAAAAAAAAAGTGGGTTTCCATTCTCTGATTACAACTGAGTAGTATTGGAGGAAAATTATTTTTATTAGCAGTAATAATACTATTGGTGAAAGTCAGATATTATCTGTGGATCTATTGTCTTTGGACCACCTTTGTTCTGATACTTTTTTTGATGATTCCAACATATTGATTTTGTGTTATTTCATGTTTTTAGTTTTTTGACCAATTTCTTTGATTTACAAAGTGGAAGATTAAGCAGCCTTTCTGTGGGGTTCATCCAAAACTTGGAAAGGACTGAGAATAAAGAGTTTAAAAACCAAAAGAGGTAAATTAAGCTTGAGAAGGGAAATGGTTAAGTGTGGAATCCTCCATTTCTCTATTTTTTGGATCAAGATTTCAAAGGACTGGTGGTTCTCTGAAGACATTTACAAGAAACTAGGTTAAATGTATCTCTTGATTGAGCCTCACATAAATTTCTCTAAAGGAAGTTTCTCTAAAGCTTTTGCTCTTAGTTTTGGTAATTCTTTCTACTTTTTTTATTTTAAGGATTTCAAACATTAAAGTGATAGAGAGAACAAACAGAATTATGAACTTCCAAGTGAACATCACCCAGCTTCAGCAGCTATTATTATTATATTAACTCACTATGTCTTTTTTCATCTGTCGCCCATTATCTTAATGTAATCATATCAAATAGCATATAATTTCATCTGAAAATATTTCAGTAAAGCTCTAAACTGTAAACGATTTTTGTTGTTGTTGTTATTGTTGTTTAACACAACCATAGTACCATTACGTTTTAGTAATAATGTAGGGAAACCCATTCAGACTTTTTATCCTGTCTTAGAGAACTCATCAAATAAATAAATAAAAGTTCACCATAATATTTTATTTTATTTTTGTTTTATTTTAGATGTAGGTTGTCTTATTAAAATGTTATATTGATAGTCTATCTTAATAACAAAGATTCATTTATCCTTCAAATTGGGATAATTTTGAGAGTGAAAGTCGACAGTTGAAATCCTGGACTCCCCTGGGTAAACTGGGATATATATGGTACTTTATCTCAAGGTAATATTTATTGGATGAATAGCTACTATCATTTTTTCAGTGAGCTTTTTTTTTTTATAAATTCATTTTTATTGTTAGACTTATTGCGGTGACATCTGTTAGCAAGGATTACATAGGTTTCAGGCATACAATTCTACAGTGCATTGTCAACTTGTTGTATAATAAGTTCACCACCTAATGTGAGTTCTCTTTCCATCACTGTATATTTAGCTTCTCAGTGAGCTTTGAATAGTCACGGTGAGTCAAGTAGTAGCTAAGAGCATGATGAAACACCAGAACACTTTCTTTACTTGTAAATAGTACAGAGTGGTTTGGCTAGGTCAAGTCTAAAATTTTTTAAGTGCCTTGGTTCTTAATAGCACTTCCACAAAGCTAGAAAGGGAACCACCAGACATAAATCACAAATTAAAATGAACCCCTCCTTTTAAGTCTGTGGTCTATAGACTTGTGGTTATTAAATCACAGGGAATCTCGACATTATAAATAAGGAGATGATAGCCGATTCGAAATGTTAAAAATATTTGTTGTTAAAGTTGCTAATTCACCATGAAAATATATAACATTATATCCAGCATAAGCTGAAATTAGTAGCATTCCAGATCAGAAAACACAACTAGACCTCCCATATCTGTTCTTCTTAAGATTATGCTCTGTTACTATAGTAAGTTCTTCTCAAGAAGAGCCCTCTCCTTTTAGTGGTGTTCTTGTTACTGGTAATATTTTAAGCAACTACCTTTTAAGAATAAAGTATACAACTGTGATTCCCCTGATCAGGAAGAGAAATCAAACTTCTAAAACTTATGGTTTCAGGTTCCCTGGTGGTGTAGTGGCTAGGCTTCGGCACTCTCACCACCGTGGCCTTGGGTTCGATCCCTGCTCAGGGAACCAAAACAAAACAAAACAAAAAAAAACCTTCTAGTTTCATTAGGTCAGTTCTTTGGAAGAAATAAATGTTCTCTTAGTGTTGTGATTTCTTTTCCTTCATTTTCTTTAACCACAGTTTCATTTTTAACATATTTTTCATAAATAAATATTTGTATCACCTAGTCCCTTGTCTCACTGTTAGCTTATTTACTGAATCAGCCTCAACTCTTAAATGTTTCTATGTAAAATAGAATTTTATCATTTTGCTGGGTATAATGCACATCTACATTTTTGGCCCAAACTTTCAGGGAAGAAATCAGATTTTTATTTTTGCACATGGATATCATTATTGATATCTAGAGTTACACTTTTAACTCATAAGCATAAATAAAAGAATTAAAAACCTTTATATAGATATGGAATTAGTACTACCCATGTATAATGTGCATCCTTATTTCCCCCCCCACCCCCACAAATTTGGGCAAAAAACTGCACATCATACACAGCAAACTATGGTATATACACACATAAACATACACCTTTTAACCATGGCCTTTTTAAAAATTAGAATTGTTCATTTATGATATACAGTATCTTGGAAATTTTTTACTACATAGTTCTGTTGGTATGGATGTGGAATCATGGTAGTACAGTCAGTTTAATTTGTTACATTAAAGAAATTTGTTCATGGTGGCTCTCTATACATTTAAGTATTTTAAATTATTCTTTCTCTCTTTCTAGCTGTTCCCTTTCCTCCAACCCAACGGCTTACTTTGAAGGAAGTGTTTGAGAATGGGAAGCCTAAAATTGATGTCTTGAAAAATCATTTGGTGAAGGAAGGGCGACTGGAAGAGGAAGTAGCCTTGAAGATAATCAATGATGGGGCTGCCATCCTGAGACAAGAGGAGACTATGATAGAAGTAGATGCACCGATCACAGGTATAAGAAGTATTTGCATGATGGCACTTAGATTTGAGCTAATTTGAGAAATAATCACAACCAACTAAAATGTGTGAATTTTTCTAGGAATTATGAGACAGCTTTAGGATTGTTTAGTATATTTGTTGTTCACTGTAGAAATACACTTTAAAATGTCTGTTATTCCCATAGGACTATTCAGTATTAATAGATGGATTACAGTGCTAGAGCAGTCCGGTCAAAGCGAAAGTGATTTAAAAGTTAAACTGTGGTCTGTATTGGTGTAACGCCCTTTCTCTTTTAAGGCATAACTTTTTACCTCGCCCTGTATCTTTTTTTCCTAGTGTGTGGTGACATTCATGGACAATTCTTTGACTTGATGAAGTTGTTTGAAGTTGGAGGATCACCTAGTAACACACGCTACCTCTTTCTGGGTGACTATGTGGACAGAGGCTATTTCAGTATAGAGGTAAAGATTCAACTGGATATGTTGGAACTATCATATTGTCTATTTTTAAAAGTTGCTTTCCATTCTTTAGTAGAAAAATTAAAAATAAGAACACTGACAGAATTTGTAAACTTTGTTACTTTCTGTAATTAAAGCGATAGAGATGTTCTAATTGATATAAAAAAATCTTTTCCTTTTTTTAACTATTAGAAAGTCTGATATATAAAAAAGCCTCTGTTATATGTAAGGTCTGTAAATGTCTAACCATTATTGTTCTCTTGTACATGTGAAACAAACAAACAAACAAACAAATAAATAAATAAATAAATAAATAAAAGGGTTATGGGGAAAAAAAGGCTCTGTTAACCCAGCTTTGCAAAAAAGTTAAATGTTTACTGACCTTTCCTCTTTGAAGATAGTGTACAAGCTGTATATAAATGACATGAATTGCTCTTCATTTTAAATGGGACTTGGATTAGCTGACCTTAATTATAAGACCATAAGCTGCTGGGCTACAATTAACTCCTAGATTAACAGCCAATGCTAAATAAGCAGGGACTTACCTTATTGTAGGAATAATTGCATATAGTAAGTACTTCATAAATGTTCATTGTAGGAAAAATGATTAGTTAATGAAGTTAATGAAACTTCACAATTTACCTTTATATATTTTGAAAATTGAATGATGAGAGGAAAATGATTAAAACAAAGTATAAGCTTTTATGTTTGACAGAAAACTACTTTAGGACCTAATAAAGGCTTGCATACAGTGGAACCACACAGCACATTCATATTAATGACCATTAATTCAGCTGTACATGCTTGGCAAATAAAAGAGAAGTAACTTTGAAATAATGTGGGTAATCGAATTTATAATGTGCCCAAAATAAACATGAGATGAGGAATTGAGTCTGCTTGCTGTGCCTGTGGTCTTTAGTTTTGTCTCTCCCTCAGAGTGTACCAAGTGTGTTTCTGGTGGTTGAAGTTTTATTGTTCACATAGCATCGCTCCTAAAACACAGCTCAGCTTTCTCACTTGGTGCTCAACCAAAGCAGCAGCAGTTGTTCTAAAACTGCCAGAAAAAGAAATGACAGGAGAAATAGATTTGCTCTTTAGTTGGATAAGCAGTCTAAATTCATGAATCAGAAAAGTTCAGTGTTATCTTCCAGCGCCTCAAGTTCATTTAGTGTCATCTATGAGGACAAAGGTTAATGATAGAAACTAAGAAAAAGCACGTTTCCCCTACTGCTTGGTAAATTCCTAGTCTCTATAAATAGGTACCTGGGATGGGTGGAGATCATACTTGCAGACTGTAACATTGAAAAGCTTCCCTATTCCTATTCCCATCACGTTTCAATAGACAGTAAGTCAAAAGTATGGATGTTTGAAAGACACATTGAATGTTTACTTCTTCATGTGTTTGCTAGCATGAGGAGCCTGAAGAGAATACAGAACTTAGTGAAGTTTTAATTAGTCATTTAATTAAACAACTTTTTAAAAAGACAAATATTGTGCCAAATTATCTGAATGTTACTTCAAGAACTTTCATGTATCAGTATATTCAATAAAGCATGCACAAAAAAATCACAATAATTTTTATATGCATATATTATATTTAGAATATTTTATTACATATTTTTTTCTCATTCATCAACAACGTTTCTTGAGTGGCAACTTTATAGCAGGCTCTGAGGATAAAATTATAAGATTCATGATATCTATAGGATGTGACAGTGTAATTAATAAAATACACTTATGAATAGATCTTTCAGTATAATATTAAAGTGTTTATTTAATCATCAGCGGTATTCTTCATATTAGGACCTAGCACAGTGCCTGACACATACTAGGCTCTCAATTAATGCTGTTGAATGGATGCATCTTAGTAAGTCATGTTTGTATTTGGCTTTATCCTGTCATTTGATGTTTGGCAAATTTAAAATGTTTTCCTGGAATATCTTAAGAGACAAATGAATCAAAACTTTGAAGGGACAGTGCTATTTTATGCCAGTTTTACATCTGAACTGTAAGGTATATCTATTGTTAGCTGGAAGTCACTTGTAAAGCACTAAGATGATTAACTTCTGTAAGCTACAGCTTAGTTCAACATGATGCAAGTATATACCTTATTTTCATTCATTTGACAGAAACATCACACTCATGCTTATCAAAAGACATTGATAAGCATGAGTGTGATGCTTCTGTCAAATGGATGAAAGTAAAGTAATGGAATCCTTATGAATTTTTGTTAAATAGTTCTTTTTCTCTGTAGAAAAATTGGGAAATGCAGACTATAAGAAAATAAAAACTTTTGTAACTCTGAAATGATCACTGTTAACATTTTATTCTATTTCCTTACTCTTTTCTCTTCATTTACATTTGTATATTTATTTTTAAAGAAAATTAAGATTGTTTTGCATATTGCTTTTTATAATCCTTTTCCCCACTCAACATTGTATTGAAAGCACCTTTCTCTATCATTAAAATTTCCCTAGAAGTATGGTTAATGGTATAAATACCATAATTTATTTCACCATCCCTCTATTGTTGGATAATTAGGGTTTGTAGCAGGTCCTACTTATTGCCTACCTTTTTTCTCCTTTCTTACTGTCAAAATCCCTGTTTTGTTGAATAAAATGGGATAGGGGACTCAGGGAGAACCTTTGATTTCAGGAAGGGAAGGCCCTTTTACCAGCCCCAGGGATTGAATTCTTGGTGGTCTGAACTAGTCATGTCAGTCCATTTTCTGTCACCAGTGGATTGGTCTAGAGGTAAAAACGTGGGATCCTGTTTTGCCCAGTAACATGTAAAGAAAACTCTACTGGGTGTTTGTTTTATTTTTTGGTTGGAGTGTGTATGTGTGTGTGTGTGTGTGTGTGAAAACATTTCTTTCCAAGTGAAAAAACTCTTGCAAAGTGAAGGCTTTTGGACACCCATTCCACTATGTCATTTCACATGTGAAGGTGGGTACCGTAGCCGCCACTTTGTGACCTTGACGGTGGGCTGTAACTGAGGGTGAAAAGCAGCCCTGCTGTGAATCGCAAATCAAAGGGGTGGAGAGGGCATGCTTACTTGGTAATGATGTTGAGCTGGTACACAGAACCTGGACATCTTACCTCCAGACTTCTTGTTTCATGAGATATTTAAATGTCTTTATGGCTTAAGCAGCAGTTAATTGGATATTATATCTCAGTATTAAAGTGGTACAGGGCTGTTTTCCTGTTACTTCTTTTCTCCATATTGCTGCAGTCAACATCTTTTTGAATACATCTTTGATCGCATTTCTGTTATTTCCTTAAATCAGATTCTTATAAGTGAAATGAATAACTAAAAAGAGCGTGAGCATTTTTAAGGCTTGATACAGAGTGCCAAATTGTTTTCATAGAACCTATTCCACTTTATTTTCTTTCCATACTAATAGTTTTTCTTTCCCTGAGCCTATATGAGAGAATCAAAGCATGATGATTTTTTTTTCCATGCCCAGAGCAAGCATTGATCTTTTCTGAAGCAGTATGGGCTCTGATTAGTACACCAGGGATGGTCCAAATGTCACTGATAAAACAGAATAGTAAAGTTTTACTTTTTTCTAAGCCTTTGATGCTCCTTCTTCATTTGTACCTATTAGAACTTCCTCTGTGGTAGGAGAATCTAAATTTTAGTTTCCTTTAATTGATTTTGCAATAAGAGGAAGGATTAAAAGGAACATTCTCACCATAGGATATATTATACTAAATGCACAGGAGCCACCAAAAAGAAAATGATATCAGATGTCTAGGTGATGTAAATATTATCAGATGACCAACTGATGAACAATTGTTGACATACAGAAATGATCTTGAAGTAGAATGTAATTAACTCTCTTCACATAGAAATAAATAATTGAGTGTCTGAACAGACCCTCTGGTAATGATGACCTTGTCATTGAATCGTACAACACAATTATACAATTGCATCCTGATGTGTAAGATAAGGAAATAAAACTTGAGAGGCCTAGAAGTATGTCATCCAAATTACATTGTGCTGTGGGTATGATTGTGCTTTTATATATCTCATTACTTCAGAAAGGTAAGTTGCCTTTTTTCAGGAGGCAGAAATAAAGACCCAAATAAATAAAAAGATATATAATGTTCTTGGTTGAGAATAAGTATAGAAAAGAGAAAGTGCTTTTTTTAAATGTAATTTTTCCTTGGAATATTGTGTGCAAGTTATGTCAAAAACAAAAGTCAACCAAAAAAAAGAAAAAAGCCATTTAAGTATATTTGTATGTGAGTATGTCTATATATTTAAGTTTTATGATGTTTATTTTCCAGAGTTTCTCTCAAATAAAATGTACATATATTTTGATCCAACAGTTTCAATTTTGACTGCAGATGCACTCATAATTATGTACAATGAATGACCTGTGAATAAATATTTTGTCACAATAACTGAGAGGTTCCACTGTCATTTCATGAGCAGGGTCCAGGTGCACGAACGCCCTGCACTGTGCGGAGACTCCCGCACAACAGAAGTTACGCTTTGCAAATTGTCAGTAGTACCTATGTTGAGAAACATTGTTAAATTCTGATGAATAAGCAAAGCCAAGTCCTTTACTGTGTTTTTTAATGAGAAGGACAGCGTTATATATTTGTTTAATGCCTGTGAAAATCAATTCAGGGTAAGGGGCTAAAGAGGGACAGAACAGCTACTTCAGATGGAAATCAGGGAAGGCCTTCTCAAGGAGGTGGCACGTGAACAGGACCTTGAACTGGTGTGACCTGAGGGAATGAGCCCTGCATAGAGTGGGGTGGGGAGTACATTCTGGGCGGAGGACACAAGTGTAAAGGCTGCGGCAGGAGCCAAGGTGACGTCAGTTCACGAACAGGAACCAGGCTGGTGTAGCAAGCAGAGTAACGCGTAAGGCAAAGGTGCAGATGATGCGTCGGAGAGACGGACGGGGTTAGGTCGTGTCAGGTCTTGCACGCCCCGTAGTAAGGAGTTTGAATTTTGTTCCGAATGTGATAGGCAGCCATTGGAAAAAAGTATTTTCTGAGTAGGGGAGTGACATATTCACATTTTTGTTTTAGAACGGTTTACTCCAGCTGTTACGTCATGTGAATTGACTCTAGCAACTCATGAGTGGGTGCAGGGAGACCAATTCGGAGTCTGGTTCAGTAAGAATACTCAGGAGATGTTGGTGACTTACATTAGGCATATTGAGAAGCACTTGGATTCAGAATTTTGAAGTCTTTTCTCTTTGGGAGGTGGTAAAATCTCAATCAAGCTCCTCAGGTCATGGCACATTTATTACTAGTCTTTGCAAAGTCCTTCTCTGTTTTTGTTTTTATTTTTTCTTATCTGTGATCTCTGCGGTGCTGTTCAGTAGTTCTTAAACTGTAACGTGCATCATAAATATCTGGAAGGCTTGTTGAAAAACAGTTTGCTGGCCTCCCCCCAGAATTTTTTTATTCATTAGGTGTAAGGTAGAGCCTGAGAATCTATATTTCTAACAAGTTCCCACAAGATGATGATGCAGCACACTTTGAGATGAGTGTGACCACACTGAGAACCACTGCTGAAGCTCTGTTCCTGTTTTGTTTTTCACTTAACATTATGTTTCACGATCTGATTGGATTGCTGTGTATCTCTAGTTCCTTGCTCTCTGCTTGCTGTATAGGATAGTAAACCTCTGTGACATTTTAGTTTTCTGTTCTCAATGGTGGACATTTAGGTTGCCTTCTACAGTGAACACCACTTATGATATAAATCCACTTACAGTATCATGTTTTAGTTTCTCTATGGTTTATGAACACGAGTGGGATTGCTAGGAAAAAGGGTATATACCTTTATACTTGAACTATTGTCAAATTACTCTTCAGAATAGCTGTACAATCTAGACTCCTGACAATAGCACCTAAGAGTTCCTATTTCCTCACATCCCTCTCTCCAGAATTTGGTTTTATCTCATTTTCTAATATTTACCAGAATTCTAGGTATAAATAGTATCTTATTGTTGATTCAATTAATATTTTTCTAATTCCTGACAAACTTGAACATTTCATATGTTAGCCATTCCACTTATAATCAATGACCTTTCAGAGATAGGTTAAGCACATATAAGCATATTTACGTGATCTATTTTAAAGAAATAAATGTGCTTATCACTGTACATTTCCCTTTAAGTGCTGCTTTATCTGAATCCCACAGATTTTGACATGTATTGTTTTTATTATCATTCAATGTTTTATAATTTAAGAGTCTTCTGTAACCCTAGGACAATGAAGTATAGTATGCTTTTTCTTTCCAGTCATGCAGGATTTTTTTGGAGTTAGTATTTTGTTACTGATTCTAATTAATGTAATGTGATTAGAGAACATGATCTGAATAATACTGCCTCTTTGGAATTTATTGAGACTCCCTTTGTGAAGCAGTACCTAGTAGATTTTTTGTGACTACCCCATGTATACTTGAGAAGAATGAATTCTCTATTTGTTGGACTGTTCTCTATAACTTTGAACTGAGTTACTTTTGGGTTTCTGTCAAAATCTCCAACTACAAATATTGTTTTATCTGTTTCACACCATAGTCTTGTCAATTTTCGGGTTTGTTTTTATTTTACATAATAGCAGATGCATTCAGCTTACAATTGTCTTGGTTTTTTTATGTGCTTTTTATTCAATTTCATGGTGTTTTCTCCATTTTTGTAAGTCCCCTTTTGGAATTGCCTTTAGAGTTTGCTGGCAATGTTTTCATCTTAGTAATATCAATAAAGTATAATTCTTTAGACTCTAAAGACTATGAAGAATTTTTTCCAACCTTGGCTTACAATGACAGATGTATTGTATATGGGCTTTTAAGGGTCTTTAAACTGATTCAGAAATTTAATCCAAAAAAAAAAGTTTGCGTAAGTGTTTGGGTGCATCATTAATAAATACTTTAGTGGGATGGGGGTTCAGAACAAGTTACCTCAAGTAACTTGTATGGTAGGGAAGGAACAAATTTTCCTCTACCCTCAAGGTTCTTCTGGCTGGTCTAATAATCAAATAGACATGAGGCAGATTAGCAAGAGAAAGTAACCACATTTAATACATATGTATGTATGGGAACCCCACATGAGAGTCAGAGATCCAACATGCACAAGAGGTTCTAGTCCTGTCAATTGTTGCTTATGTTTTGAGGTTGTATGTGAGATATGTGTATTTCATGATTAGTATACTATCTATCTTCATTATTCACAGATTCTGTATTTACTTGTATGCCTCCTTGCTAAAATTTATTCGTAATCACTAAATTAATACCTATAGTGCTTTTGCGGTCTTAGGACTTCTCAGCAGAAAGAGCTAGGAAATACACACACATACACACACACACACACACACACCTACATGTAAACTCACATTTTTATTTATTTCTCTATCTGTGTATATCTTAAAAAGCATGAGTTCATATGATACCTCTGATTCCCATCCATCACAAGGTTCATTGTAGCCTTCCCCCTTCCCTGGCTCTTACGTACAATCTATTTACTTGTCTGTTCAATACTAGTATACCCGTAGAATAGATACGTAACAGCCAGCATATACTGTGAAAAGCAAATTTACTAACTAGAGTTACAGTATTTGTGTATATTTCTTTATGTCTTTAGTTTTGTAGCATATAGTCAAAATGCTGTTTTACAAAGTTAGTTGGATTCTTTTTTTTCCCCCCATCTCATTCGTTGCATTGTTATCCATTTATAATACAATTAGGTTCATTTGTTACTGTTTATATTCTATTTTGGGTTTCTTTCACATCCTGGTTGATTCAGGATATTTATTTTAGGGAGCACATATAAAACATTACTGTGGTTTTTGAAGTCAAAGCTATCCAAAAATGGTCTGCTTTGGGAAGTGTCACTCCCTCCTCATCCCTCCTAACTTGTTCCCAGTTCCCCCTCCTTTCCACCCTGTCCTTTGTGCCCCCTGTAAGTAACCAGTTTCTTTTGTTTCTGATTAAGCTTCAGGTATTTCTTATGCACACCTGAGTAGATACATGTGTATTGCTTATCTCCTTTATTACAATGACAGTAGCATACTGTAGATACTGTTTTGTACTTTGCCTTTTTCACTCACCAGTATATCCTGGAAATCACTCCAAGTCAGTTTAAAGACATCTTCCTCACTCTTTTTTCATGGCTTGATAGTCCTTCATTGTATGAATGTATCATAATCTGTTCAGCCTCTCTCCTGGGTATGGTCATTTAGGTTGTTTCCAATATTTTGCTCTTTCAAATCATGCTGCAGCCTTGTATTTGTTGGAGGTGTATTTTCAGATTAAATTCCTAGAAGTTACCAAAAATGCACATGTGAGAGGCATATTTTCAGATTAGGCTCTTAGAAGTTATCAAAATTTAAATGAATAGGTAATTTTACCAGTTTTTGCCCAATTGTTTTTTCCATGCAATTTTTTTAATGCAGTCAGATTTACTCTTCTTTTTTGGCCTTCAGATTTTTAGTCATTAGTTACAAAGCTTTTTCCCACACTAGGCTAAAGAACTTATCCCCATGTTTTCTTTGAGAACTTGTATGGTTTCATTTTGATATATTTAGATCTCATATCCATTTGTCATTTACTATGTATTATGATCCATTTGTCATTTATTATGTATTATGTGAGATATGGATCTGATTTTTTTTTGAACTGGCACCAGTGGTTCCAAAGACATTTATTAAGAAGTACATCATTATCCTCATGATTTAGGTTGCCACCTTTATTAAATACCAAATTTTATATATACGTGGATCAATTTCTGGACTATTTTATTCCACTGGTATATTTATCTACATATGTTTGTGCCAGTACCACTGCTTTAATGGTAGAAACTTTATAGTATGTTTTAACACCCAGTAGGGCTAGACCCTCCTCATAATTTCTCTTTTTCTGACTGTTTCCTGATGGTTCTTGCATGGTTGTTTTTTTCCATGTAAATTTTAGTATCATCTTGTCTAACTCCATAGAATAGCTTTTTGGTATTCTTATTGGAATTGCAATGATTTTATAAATTAAATTAGGAAGGACTGTAGTATTTTAATGTTGAATCATCCTATCCAAAAGCAGGGAATGTCTTTCTGTTTGTTCATACCTACTTTGTGTCTTTTAGGAGTGTTTAAAATTTTTCCTGGTGTGGGATTTGCACATTTCTTGTTAAATCTGTTCCTGTGTGTTTAATCTTCTTTATTGCTATTGTAAATGGAGTTTTCTCTACAATTGTGCACTATTTATTGTTTGTGTATATGAAGGCTGCTGATTTTGTATGTTAATTTTATATCCTGGCTTGTTACTGGAAATAGAGGTAGTTTTTTTTGTTTGTTTGGTTACCCATTCTTAAGCCTCTAATTGATTTCTTTTGTCTAATTCCATTGGCTAATGCCTTTAGTACCGTGTTGAGTAGTAGCAAAGATAGTAGATATCTTTGCCCTGTTCCTGATTTTAATAGAAATGTCTCTAGTATTTCTCCATTAAATAAAATACAGGTTTTAGGACTAAAGTGTATATATGTATGTGAGTGGCTTTGGCACAGAGTTCTAGGTATTTGGATAGAACATGGGAACAGAAATTAGGGAGAGATTTCTGTTTAGGCTACTCACTATGCTCTGTCAAATTCTAGGACAATAGCATATCACATTTAAAGGCTGACAGTTTCGTGTTTCAACTTGGGAATAGTAATTAGATATGCCATTACAACAAGTCATTTGAATATATATAAATTATGCGTTATCATAGTCACAAATAAAAATTTTATGCTTGTATTTGTCTTGTAGTGTGTGCTGTTTTTATGGAGTTTAAAGATTAATCATCCCAAAACATTGTTTCTGCTTCGGGGAAATCATGAATGCAGGCACCTTACAGAATATTTCACCTTTAAACAGGAATGTAAGTATAATCACTTCTCCAGAACTTTTCTAGTTATCTGTGAGCCAGTCACAGTGTAAGTCAAACATTTTTAAAAAAGTAACTCATGGAACTCAAATGCTTCTTCCTGTTCTTTTTTTTTTTTTTCTGTTAAGAACAAGGATTCCACTTTTTAACACATTTAGTTTGAAAATAACTTTTGGGTTTCCCCCTGTGTTTATAAGTAATACATTTGTGATATTTGGAAAACTAGAAAGTCCAAAAAACATGAAAATTGTACACAATTGTACCAGTTACATATAATCACTATTATCTCAATATTTGGGACAGAGTCTGCTTTTCTGTATATATAATGTAAAACTGTATCATGAAATAGTTCAAATATATCTGTATATATTTTAAATCAGTGAGTTCATATTACTGTTAAATAAACTACTTTTTTCCCTTTATGTAATATAGCATGTTTTTATATCATTAAATATTTTAATGTGATTTTAAAATGTTGTTTTAATGATTTTTATATAAGTTCTGTTTTATGATGTGCTATCATGTATATTACCAATTTAGTAACAACTGTAGGACATTTAGATTGTTCCCAACTATAAATAAGATTGTAATAGTGAAAAAGTGTATTATTATTATTATTTTATTTATTTATTTATTTTTTCTTTTTGGTATGTGGGTAGCTCCCTGGCCAGCGCCGAAGCCTTAAGCCACTACACCATCAGGGAACTCCCCGAAAAAGTTTATTATTAAAGGTAGAATTTTTTTGAACGTCAAAACACTAGTTGATAAAATTTTAAAAACCTCACAGATTTCTTTGATCAGAATGTAGGACTCACATTGGCCCTTAACTAGCATTTGGTGCAGTGGTGACTGTATTGGGGAGTTTGGGAGAACTTGCCCAGGCATTTGCCCTTATTTTTTCTTATTTCCCCAGTTATCTATCTACTTATAAGACCTGCATCTTTACTTTATTCATGTCCTCTCTTTGAAACTTTCTTCCCTGGTTGCTTTTTCTAAATTAAATCATTTTACTTTCACACTTTGCTTTTTTTTCATAGTACGTATCTATCAACATCTGAAATTTATGTATATTACATATATAAAATTTATATGTTTTTATATATTTATTTACTTATTATCTTAATCTTCCACCAGAATTTAAGCTCCATGATGGCAGGGACATGTTCACTGTTTTTTTCCCAGAACAGTATCTGATAACTCATGGGAGATGCTTACTAACTATTGGTTGAATTAATTTGTTGAATGAGTCATCTTCTATGATTTGTATCTTTAAGACAAACTCTCAGAAGAGTATTACTAGGTCAGAGGGTATGAACAGTTTAAAGGCTTTTGATACATGCTTTAAATAGCTCTCCAAAAAATTATGTATCAATTTATACAGTGAAAGGAAAATATTGAAATTAAAATAAAACCAAAATTACACCTTTTTTGATTTTTAAAATGTTAGCATAGTCCCTATTAAAAAAAAGAAGCTAAACTAAATCTCTTGGGTCCTGTCTGACTCTAAAAATCTACCTCTTCCCCTAAATAATCCTGCATATATAAAAAAATACTTTAGTGTTCATATAATGTATTATATATTTTGATTGTGGATTTCACTTAGCATCCTATTCAGATTTTTCTTCAGATTGTTGTCTTGGGGGAATATATTATAAAATATTTAAAGCTTTATTCCCAAAACAATATCCAAATTGAAAAAAAGTCTTTTAAATTTGTTTTCAGAGACTCAAGAATTTATCCAAACCCCCACAAAATCCCTTTACATATAAATGGATTACAGTTTGATTGTATTCCATATGCTTATATTAACTCTCATTACCAATAGCTTCCTACATTGGAGTTGATGACTGTAAAGACAGCCTTCCTCCTAGTAGTGCATAAAAGGAAGAGTTGTTCTCATTGCAAGAAATGTTAAATATGAACACTTGAAAAATCCCTCTGACAGAAGAGTCAGCTACAAGTGCCAAAATACAGATCATTCCAGCCCTTGGTACTTATGGAATAAATACTGTAAATCAGTAGATAATAATCAGAAAGTTAAAAAAAAATAGATTCTCTGTTGGTGAGTGTTTAAATTGGTGTAAAGTATTTGAAGAGCAATTTTGGAATATCTGTAAACTTTTTTGACCCAGAAGTTTGACTTCTAGGAATGTAGTTTTTTTCTAATGCTACATAACACATTACCATAAATTTAGCTTCTTAAAACAGCACATTTACGATCTTAGTTGCTGTAGGTCAGAAATCCAGGCACAATGTGGCTGAATTCTTTGAACACGGTCTCCCTCAGCCAGAAATCAAGGTGTCACCAGGGCTGCAGTTCTCATCAGGAGGTTGGGGTCTTTTTCCAAGCTCACTCATTGTTGGCAGTCCTTGTAACTGTAGGATTAAGGTCCCCATTTTCGTGCTAGCCCTCAGCTTCTAGAGACTGCTAGTCATTCCTTGCCATGTGTCCTCGTAGGTAGTTCACAGCATGGATGTCTGCTTTCTTCCAGGCTGCCCCAGTGCACCTACCTCTCTGCCTTCCTCTTCTGTGATTAGCCAGCTGGAGAAAACCCTCCACTTTTCAAGGGCTCAATTATTAGGTCAGCCCCACCCCGGGGAATCTCCCTTGTGTCGTAACAACAATATGCAGTGATGGGAATCTCAACATAGTCACAGGTTCTACCCCTCAGAGGGGCACAGATTATACAAAGGTGTAGGTCATTGCAGGTCCCTTTAGAGTTCTGCCTACCACTCTATACACTCACAGAAAGACAATAAGATATGATATATAAAGATGTTCATTATAACGTTAATTCTAACAGCAAAAAAAATCTAAATGTCAATAAAGGACTACTTAAATAATGATAATACATCTTTAAAAATGGGATACTAGGGAGCTGTTGAAAGGTGTATCTAGACATCCTGATAGGAAGAGATGTTCAAATATGTTGTTGGGTGATAGAAACCATTTCCAGAACATGGATATGTGCTCTCCTTTATAAATTATATAATGTGCAGAAGAAACTGGTAACCGTGACTACCTGCGGGGAGTTTGGTCAGGAGGACTTGCGCTTTTAATATATATTCTCCCATAAAACTGTTTAAATTATCTTTCATCACCACCGTGCACTACTCTTACTAATTTTTTTAAACTGCTAACTTTAAAATTACCCATTTGGGGCCCAGGTATTTAAAAGGGTTTTAAAGCACCGCAGGTAATTCTGGACTGGTTAAGAAGGCCTACGCCAGAGGTTTGGAAAGTACCTACTGTTTGTCATTTGAGAACCATTTTACAAAATAGTTTAAAAATGGGAAATATGTTACATTGTTTTTCTACGTCAAATATTAGTGTACGCCTCATTACACCTCTGTTTCTTTATCTGGGAAAATTAAATAATGCATATCAAGCAGTTAACAAATGACCTGGAATCCTCAATATTTAGCAATAGTAAGTAATGAAGAAAGCTGTCTATGGATGCTTCTGTTCTGAATTAAGGTTCACTTTTTAAGGTAACATTTTATCTAATTCTTCCTGTTTTCTCAGGGTCCTTTTGACTAGTATAATTGGTTCTGTCTGTTTTTAGAAGATGAAACAATAGGTTCAGGAAAATTTTAAGTGTCTCATTTTGCACAGAATTTCTTATCTCAGGTATTTATTTGCTTTTCGCATGCTTTAATTTAGTTAACCTAGGTTTCTTTATTTTTCTCTTGTCTTTGCCATCTGTTTCATTCTATTGCTGCATCTGAAATGTAAATAAATCTTGGGACAAGCACACAAATTCAAGTACAATTTGAAATTTTATTTCTATTTAAGGAAGAAGCATGTGTGCTGCTCTGCTTGGGTGTTTTTACTAATAAGTGGCTCTCTTAAAGGGCCACAGTGGCTGTTAGAATCAGCACCTTATAATTACTGCTTATAATTACTGCTAAGTGGTGCTTAGTTCCAGATTGTGCAGCTGCAGTCTTGTTAATATTTCTAAAGGGGGCAGGTGGAAGCTCTTTGTATATCAATTCTTAAGTTGCTTTATAATTGCAGAGATATTTTCTTTTGTATTCTTTTCAAATCCAGAGATAATTTGAGTGGCAGAGAAAAGTGTAACAGTTAATTTTTGGCACATTTATCTTTGCAAAAACATTTATTTTTATATACTTGGAAAGCAAGAAACCTAGGGCTTTTAAAATCCTGTCTCGTAGCTGTGGGTCCATATTTCTAAAGTAAATTAACTTCTTGTTTCCATGAGTCATTTTTTGATGTGTAGTTAACCAGCTTGCTGATAGGTTCCGGAAACTCCTGTAATTTTGCTAATGAAACAGTATTGTTATGTTAGGTTGATTAAAAAAAATAAACAAATATTGTTTATTGTTGTTCATTACAGCATTACTTATAATAGCAAGAGATTGGTGTGATTCGATTGTGGCATATCCATTAAGTGAAATTTTATACTATGTTGATATAAAAAATAATAATTACAAAGCTCTTCATACAAAGTTGTGGTACGATCTCCAAAATATGTTATATACAAAAAGCAAGTACAAAGCAGTGTGTATATGCTTCCATTTATGTAAAAACAAAAGGATGTTGTGAGAAGAGAACAAATGTACATTATCTGCATGTGTCTGCATAAACTAACTTTGTAAAGATACCAGGGAACTAGTAATACTGGTTGCCTGCAGATATGGCATAGGAGACACTGTATATCCTTTGTAGCTTTCAAATTTTGAGCGATGTAAATGTATTACCTTTTTTAAAAATAGTAAAACAAATGAAATTAAATATATAATCATTGGCTAGACCAGGTTGTGGTTTCTTGAAAATAGTGCTAACCCTCAAAATTACTTTCAAAGAATGTTCTTGAGAATTGTGTTTTGTTAATCTTGTATTACTAATATTATTAATAGTTGGAACTTGTATCAGTGTGATTCTATGACCAACATGCATTTTTCCTTCATCACAGAAATAATTGTTTTATGAGGTAGATCTTAACATTTGTCATGAAAATAAAGTGCTTGAGCCAGTGAATATAACCTTTGGGACTTATATATTTGGCTATTTAGAGTCTCCTATTCAATATTTAATTTAAAAGTAATGATTGGGAGGAGCATTGCACCGTGTTAATAGTATGAACAGGTTCAAATTCCAGTCCTGCCCCTTACTAGCTTGCCACTTTGGGCAAGTAAGCCCAGTTTCCTCTGCTTTTTATGAAGCTACTAATTGTACTTGCTTAATAGAGTTTCTGTGAAAATTAAATAAGGTAATTCTGTTGATTGACACTTATATAGTACCTACTGTGTGTCAGACATTATTCAAAGCATTTTACACATATGAATTATTTTCATTATAATGTAGGCATTATAATTATGCCCATTTTATATGTGAGTTGATCAAGGCACAGAGAATTAAGTAATTTGTCCAAAGTACCATAGCTAGTAAGTGCACAGAGCCACGGTTCAAATCCTGACAGCCATTTTCCAGACCCTATTCTCTTGACCACCATGGTGTGTTGAACACTTAGCTCGCTGATGGCACATGCCCACTGTGAGCCTTCAACAAAATAAAAATGTTGGTATTTATATACATATTCATATACTTTTTTTATTGGGGTGACATTGATTAGCAAGAATTACATAGATTTCAGGTTTATACTTTAAGAAAATAAAAATGGTAACATCTTAAACATTTTGGTCACTTGTTTATATAATAGGAACTTCTTGCTTAATTTGATTTGTCATCTGTTTTAATTTACAAAATGGGTTAAGACACTATTACTTGCCGTCTTTCTCTAGACTTGGCATCTTTTTGGAAGTAGGCTAAGGATGTCTTTTGAATCATTGTCAGGGTTGAAAGACATCTTATAGATGTAAAGTGGTGGTGTTGGAGCATTAATTACTTAGTAAAGTAATTCAAATCCCTCCCTATATGCAACCTAGGTCTGCTACAAAGGAATTCCTTGTTGACATTGATAATAGAGAACTCTGGCTCCAAGGATTTTCAGGAGAAAATATCAATCACTGACCACAAATGAAAGAATTCTTTTGTTTGATATTTCTTTCCTCCCACAGACTTTATGGCCATTGCTGGGTCAACTTTTGAAATAGCCAAAATGTATGGTGTTCAAAACAGAACATAGGGATATCATTGTAAAGAGATATAAAGATGCATAAGACATGGCTCTTGTTTACTTGGATGTCAGAATAGAGTCATCATATGTTGTGAAATAGATTATCTTAGCTGCTGTATGGTAATACGGAATGCTCTGAACATTTCTAAAGGAACCCACAGCGTCCCTTAATGCCCTGATCAAACCCTGATCACCCAGTATTGGCCATAAAGAGAGTCTTCTCACTGAAGGATGAAAAGCCTTATAACCTCAAGTGTGCACTCTGACTCAAAGCTAGACCCATTACCCTTCACTGTATTCCCTAAAGCCTTGCCCAGATCAGGCTCTGATACTTAAACATGACTTTTCTAAAAGCTTGCAGATTATAAGAAGGAAATAAACAAATAATCAACTAGATCATCTGACTCACTTGCTATAGTCTTGTTCTGTAGGCCCTGTAGGCTCTGTCTCATCTTCACAGAATCCTGGGAAAGGAGAAGGCACTCCCAGTTCTGCCTGTACAACTTTTGGCCTTCTCTACAGCTTAACTTTTTCAAATCCAAGACCAAGAAAGAAGAAAACATTGCTTCCTCTTTAAACTGAAGCCATTTTCTAGTTTTCCACCTATTTCTTCATGAACCATTCTTTCCTGATAACTGTAGAGACCACTAGAGTATTTCCTTGTTTTGAAGCACCAGCATGACAACAACATCAAAATACATTGCATTAAAGATGAACATTTTTACATAAAATAGAACCAGGACATAATTTGCTTAAAGACCTTAAAAATCATGAGCAAAAAAATTATTGACATTTTATTGATGACTCTGAAGACTGAAAACTCCAGTTTTCATTTATGTATCTTCAGCACTCCCATGGGGTCCTTTTAGATTCAACAAAATAATCAGACTCACTAGACTACCATGGCCCATATATTTGGCATCCATCTACTTAGGAGGAGACAGTTCTGAAGGGGCAGCACCAGCATTCCTTTTCAGTGGAGTTGTCCTCACAGAAGTGCCTACAGCCAGTCTTGGAGGCTTGCTGCCTCTCATCTCCCACATGCCCCCTTCATCCCCTCCAAGTCACAGTTTAGGTACAAGGGAACAATAGCCACATTCGACAGATTAGGGAGCCACCCTGGCTTAGAAGCCTCATGCATTGCAAGCCCCAATCAATATCTCTTGTACAAACTTTCTTGGTGTAGCTTCCAGAGTCCTACAAGGGTTGTTCCTCACGAGTCACTGCACTCAGAGAAGCCCAAAGCTATAGCTTCCTGCCAAGTACAGTAGCCTCTCAGTTAACTGGCACCCATGGGGATCAGTAGATGCCAGATAAATAGTATTTCTTCTAGTTTTTTGCCAGTTGCTTGAGAATGCCAGTTGCTTGAGTTCCGATTAATGGGGAATTTTTACCATAGCAACATGGATTGTGTAACTTTTACATAGCAACATGGATAAGCAGCATTGCCCAATAACACAGCTGACATTTCACCTTATCAGGTTTCCAGGACAACAAAGCTAGAAAGTTAATCCAAGGTCACCCTTGTCTTTAGAGACAGAGAGAGGTTGTGTTTACTCTATTCACAACTTTTAAAACTTTCAAAGATGGTTGTGTTTTCAAATGGGCCTGAAATAAATGGCTTTGAAGTAGCGTTATAATCTGGCCTATATTCTTTTTTATATATGATAAATTTTAGGTTTTCTTCCTTTGACTGTTTTTTCTTTTTTGATAGGTCGCATCAAATATTCTGAACAGGTGTATGATGCATGTATGGATACATTTGACTGTCTTCCTCTGGCTGCCCTCTTAAATCAGCAGTTTCTGTGTGTACATGGAGGGATGTCACCTGAAATTACTTGTTTAGATGACATTAGGAAAGTAAGTAATCTTTCATTAGTCTCATGGAGCATATATTTTTTTAATTTTTTGTTGCAATCAAGTAATATGTCTTTATTGCCAAAAATTTTTAAATTCAGAAGAAAATGGAAATCACTTGTGATTTCATTATTGAGCGATAACCCCTGTCAACATTTTGCTATATATCTTCCAGGAACTTTCTGTAATTTTTAATAAAATCTGTGCTTTTGCCAACTAGAAACAACATGTTTTTTGAGTATGTTCCTGAAACTTTAAATTATGTAGCAATATATGAGGAAGGAAACCAAAGTTCTAATCCCTGTCCTGCCATTAATTGTGTAACATTGATCAAATCACTTCCTCTGAAATGAGGAAGTTGGAATGGATGGTCTGAGGACTCTTCCAGCTCTGAAATTCATTGACTTGGACATTTTAGAGGATAGAGTTTAATTGCTACACTTGCCTGACTTGTGTTATTACGTCTAGGATTCTGTATCTTCATGGTTGAAAGAGGTTGAAAGAGGAATACTGTCCTACATTACCATCTTTACTCCTCTACCTTTGTATATCTAGCCTCTCTCTCACATATAGATCCTGAAATCAAAGGTTTTTCTGTTTTTAAAATTGGTTACTCTTCTCAGAGTAAGAGGTTTATCTGTATGCACTGCCTTTTCCCCTGCCTATTGTCTTTTAAATAACCAGCATTTCTCTTTTACATAGTAAGTCTTGAATTTTACAATTCTGAATTGGTTGTATTAATAAATTTCACTTAGAACAAATCCTCTTTTTGGCGCTCAGCTATTGTGGTTACTTACTGTTTCTTGGTTTTTATGCTTTTAACCAAAGCAGCAGTGACTACAGACTTAATAATTTATATTGAAATGCCTCCACTACATAAAATGGAAAGGATAAAAGCCCTGTACAAGATAAAACTAGCATGCTTTTAGCATGCTTTTAAGTAAGGAAATCTCCATTGGAATGAGGTAAACAAGGAACAGATCCATGGTAACATTGGCTCACCTAGGCAGTGGAAATGAACTTCCTTTATGAACAGTCTTTCTAAATAATAGAATATCTCTATAGCGGTTGATTTCACATTTAAATTAAATGAGTATATACCTCTTTCAAGATGAGGAAATAAGGGTCCTTTTCTACAGATTGATTAGATGACGAGGATATTTGTTAAAAAATTACTGCAAAAACTAATGAAATTTGTGTGTATCTAAAGTTGTTAAATGTTCATTTCCTTTCAAGGAAATCCTTTAGGGGCTTGTTGACATCTCTATGTTGTTGTGGGTAGAAGGGGTTTTTTTTGGACCCATACCAGTTTTCCAAAGGTCTTTTGCTTTCATGATTTTTCTTCTTTTGGATTTTGCGTGTCTTCTAGTTAGACAGGTTTAAAGAACCTCCAGCCTTTGGGCCAGTGTGTGACCTGCTTTGGTCTGATCCCTCAGAGGACTACGGCAGTGAAAAGACCTTGGAGCACTATACCCACAACACCGTCCGAGGGTGCTCTTATTTTTATAGGTAAGCTGATCTGTAGAGTTATAAAGTTGGGAAAGGAAATGGCAATATGGTTTATCAAATTACTTTTAAGTATTTTATATCTTGAATTCGTGTAGTGTAAGGACTTCTGTTTAATTTTTTTGATTAATAGAAGACAGAAAACTTGTATTTGTCTCTTTTGTTTTTTATATTTTATTAGGTATTATGCCCTGATAAGTGTAATATACCAAACAGGATTGAACAGAACATCTTGCCATGCTTTGGTGGTGGTGTCGGGCTCTAAATGATCTAGATTATTTGTTCCCAAATATCATCGATAGACTTTTTTAAAAATAAAAATAATTCTTGACTCTTCCCCCAGACAATCTGATTCAGTAGATCTGAGATGGAGAATCCTGTTATTTTTTTTTAAAAGCTCTCCAGCTTTTGGAACTATTGGATAGGCAAAGATATAAAAAGAACTGGACATTGTGAACTAAGCTTAGGACATTTCCTGGAAGTTGGCTGTTGTCTTAAATCTCATATGTAAACTTTCACTGTGCTTTGCCATTCAAAAATAGGGAGATATTTTTGAAGTCTAAATGTTTTTAATCCCAGTGTTTTATTATGACAAATAATACATGATTTAGTTCCCTAAAAATCTGTAAATTACCTAAGATAATGCATTCATTAAATGGAATCCGTATACAAAAAGTAAGAAGCCTCAATTTTACCATAGTTTTAACATTCTTTAAACTACATTTTTTTTCATTCCTTTCTGCCAGCTTTAGCAGTGACTAATATGATGAAATCATTTAAATTTTACTTCTCTTTACATTGTTTAAAATAAAGAACATAATACTTCTTTATTGTTAGCACAGTATAAATTGGTACAGTTTCTGTGGAGATCAACTTGGCAGTTTCTCTTAGTTATAAATGCCTTTGATCCAGAAGTTTTCGGCCTCTAAATCAGAAACCATGGCTATACACTTGATCTTCATTATTCACAAACCCTAATTTGTAAATTTAGCTGCTTGCGAAGATCTATTTGCAACCCCCAAGTCAGTACTCAGCACTTTCACGGTGATTCACGGACACACGTACAGACATACAGAGGGACGAGAAATCTGAGCCGCCCCCACGTGTTCCCCGCTGAGGCTGAACAAGGAGCTGTTGTGTCTTCTGCTGCAGCTCCCCTACCGTGGTCTGTGTGCTATAACATCTTTCACATTTTTTGTTGGCTATTTCACTGTTTAGAATGAGTCCAAGCAGAGTGCTGCAGTGCTTGCTCTCCAGTGTTCCTGCGTGCAGGAAGGCTGTGATGCGCCTTCAGAGAAAATGTATGTCTTACATTAGGCCTGTTCAGGAGTGCGTCCTGGCCTTGTAACGAGCTCCACGTTAACGAATCAACAACATATGTCCAACAAAGTATTTTTACTCAGAAGCACACACATAAACCAAGGTCATTTATCGATCAGTTGATGAAGATGTTGTGGACCAGAGGCTCCCAGGACCCTAACCCTACATTTCCCCTAGGAGCAGTGGTGCAGTGTTCACTAATTCTGTTTTTGCAACAACTTTATGGAGCATAGCTACTGTGAATAACGAGAATCATTGTACTTGCAATTGTGTAAAATGTATGTAATGAGGTTGTTCATTGCTACATTATTTGTGATAAAAATTTTAAAACAACCTAAATGTTTAGTACAAGACTAAATAAATTGTGGTACTTCCAACAATGGAAATGTACTAAAGAATGCAATGAGGCCATTTTTTAAAAAGAAAAAAAGAAAAACCCTTTATATACTGATATGGAGTAATCACTAATATAAAGTAGAAAAAAAAAGACATAGTACAGAGCTATCTGATAATATTTCTAAAAGTTGGGGTGCACATGTGTGTGTGTGTTCATATATAATGGCTCGAAGTTAAATAGAGTTTCTCTGAAAGGGTACTCAGAGAAACCAGGAAGGAGTATTATCTTCCAGGGTAGCTGGAAGATAAAGGTAGGAAATTGTATCTTTCAATTTTATAGCATGGGAATGCACAACCTCTTTTAAAAGTTAATTTTTTCTAATGAGCACAATAAGAAACAAAGATTTAAACATCAACTAAATGATTAACACTCGACTAATTCCAGGATAATCTTATATTCTACAGTTCTTCTTATCAGGTATCTGCCATTCAGAAAGATAGTAGTACTAAAAGAATATGTTGGGAGTAGATACAAATATCATATCTTTAATTAGAATAAGGTTAGGTGTAATATTTACATTTGTTCCTGAAATATTCCTGTATAATATCATCTTGGTGTTGATATTACTTTGAAGCTGTATGTAGATTCTTTAACTTTTTTAACAGTTTGACAATTTGAAAATTGTGTGTTCAGTTTTTAGCACCTATTACACATGCACACACACCCCCCAACACACACACACTACTATGTTCCTTTTTTAATATCAAGATACCAAGACAAGTTTTGGTGTTGTGTTATTATTGTTATGGGTTAAAACAAAAAAATTAAAAGGTGGGGAGATCTGTTTCTGTCCTGAGGTTGTCAGTTATCTGCATATTTGATCTGGAATGAGCTATATTAGTGACATGGAAAAACAGAATGATGACTGCTAAGCTATTAATAAATTTCAGTGGTATGTAAAACCTATAATTTTAAAACAAAATCAACTCATGTTATCCTTAGGTATTCCCTTCCACCTATTAAAAATCAGTTGTTTTAATTCTGTATTTATGTTTTCTCATTTTCTTTTTCAGTTATCCTGCTGTTTGTGAGTTTTTACAAAATAATAATTTGTTATCAATAATCAGAGCCCATGAAGCCCAAGATGCTGGGTAAGTTATGTTAAAACTGTACCAAATGTCATTACAGAGTTTTTGCCTTTAAGATCAAGACCGATGGGTTGTCATCTCTCTTTCCAGGTATCGAATGTACAGAAAGAGCCAAACAACAGGCTTTCCATCACTCATTACAATTTTCTCTGCCCCCAATTACCTAGATGTCTATAACAATAAAGGTAAATGAGTCCAGTGACATTTAAGTTTGAATTTGTGTATAAATGTGAGCCATAGATTAATTATGTGTATGTATAATATGTAAGTATTTTCTAATATATATGTAAGAAGAATAAATTACTTCAGGTTCAAGTCAAAATAATTATCAGTTATTGGTCTTAGGGAGTTGAATTTATAACAGCAATTCAATAAAATGTCACTATTTGGTGTTTCAATGTTTGTAATTATTAAGTTGTCTTTGCTCTTCTTGAGGATTAGTACAGGTAGAATGAATACTGTACAGAAAGTCTGAAAAAATCTTCATTTTAGTCCAAGCCCTGCCAGAAACTAATAGTGTGACTTTAGGTAAGTCACATACTCTCTTTAAACTTCAATTTTTCAAATAGAAAAAGAGAATTAAATATATAAATGCCTTTCAATGCAAAAATTCTACTTCTATCCTATTAAAGTCTTTTTTAATTTACTTTTTATGATTCATAGTTCATAAGTTTTGTATCAGGTCAGTGGTCCACTTAAAAACTTCATGCCCCTATAACTATTGTGCTGTTCATAAAATATGACTATAAAATAATAAAACTTTTAAACAAACATGCCAGAATATATCTATCCAAGTGAGTATTGTCCTGTTGAGGTTGTTACCTTGGGAGGCTATCCACTTACTCCACCAGTGCTGCCATTGCTCAAAGTATTTTGGAACTCCTCTTTTGGCATGGCCTTCAGCGTCTGCGACACATTCTTTTGATATTATCCTCAATGATGGGAAATCTTCGTCCTTTGAGGGTGGATTTGATTTTTGGAACAGCCAAAAGTCATTTGGAACCAAGACTGATGAATAAGGTGAGTGATCAAGGGAGATGATACCATTTGGCATCAGAAACAAGGTATGATTATAAGGTAATGAGACTGGTTTTCCTTGTGTTGCTTATAAAATGGCTCTGGAGGCAAGTCCAAAAGAGGAGTTCCAAAAACATTTTGAGTGATGGCAACATCTTCGGATTCAGTATACAGTAAGGAAGCAAGGTGTGTTGATGAGGGCACTAAGCTAGTCCTGCTTCACTTTTAAATTCACGGTTAACAAGATACTTCACATTTAACAAGATGCTTGACTTCCTCAGTTTATCTTAAAATACCTATCATACAGGGTTGTTGAAGATAAATTCGAATAATAAAAATGAATATTAAAAATCACAGGTCAAACTATAAATTGCTATAGTGCTATTAACATTTTACTGGTATTGTGCCTGGTGTGATTGCATCAAAAGACCGCACGCGTCTGTTACATACAAGGTTTGGTGTGTTTGTAGTTGTGGTTTCTTAAGTCTCATTACTTTGTAGTCATGCCTTGTATATGCAGTTGGGGAGAGAAGTTTAAAAGAGGGCCACAATATAGTTACTACTTACTCTATTTAAAAGTAAACTGTGCAGCGCTGCGGCCTGGGTTCGATTCCCAGCCAGGGAGCTACCCACATACCAAAAAGCAAAAAATAAATAAATAAATAAAAGTAAACTGTGGAATGACACATCTCATTTCAATCTGATCTCTATTAGTCATCTCGTGTGTCCCTCAATGACTTGTTCATTTTTTAAAAGCATTGACTGAGTTCTCTCCCAGGCTTAGGCTTTCTTTTTACTTCTTGCTATTCTTTTCTGAGTCTCAGCTATGCCACAGTGCTTGGCTTCTCCCTAATTCCATTCTTTCTTATTCTTTTTCCTAATATTTTCATTATATTATAAAATCTTTGGATCTGGCTAATGACTAGCAAAACAGCCTGCACCCATTTGGTGAGAAATGTTTGCTCTCATAGGAGAATTGTAATTGTAACTATTTGGCATATAAAGGGAAATTATGACCAGTTTTGACAGAATTATGGCAAACCTGAGATTTCTATAGGTAGTTACTGGGCAGTGACCCTTTGAAATTTCAGATCATGGTTTCTTTTGTACTTTTACTATATGAGCTCTTCTTTGTTCCTTGGGACAATTCTTAAAGGAATGAACTCTATGTAAAATGCTTTCAGATTTTCCATCTGCCCTTAAATACCAAGTCCTAAATTTACAAATGCAAAGTAAGTTCCCACATTTTGTGTAATAGGTACACAGTTGTGCAAAGCAGACGATTCCATGTTATGTTCCTCCGTGCTAGATTTTCCTGCTTTTTTTCCTTTTTAGCTGCTGTGTTAAAATATGAAAACAATGTCATGAATATCAGACAGTTTAACTGTTCTCCACACCCCTACTGGCTTCCAAACTTTATGGATGTTTTTACATGGTCTTTGCCTTTTGTTGGGGAAAAAGGTAAGAGAACTAAAGTATCTGGACCATCAATTGTCTTAACTAGTGCACAGTTTATATTTACATGAGCACCCTGATGGTTCAGAAGTTTTTTTAAAAGTTATCAGAAATGTTTTTTGTTATGTTTTTTATAATGATTTTTAAATGGCACTTAATTGATTTTTAACTTGTAAGTCTAGTCTATTATACTTTCCTATTCCAAACATCAACTGAAAGTAGCTGTCCTGCTTTGATCAACATGTTAAAATAATGTCACTACACCGTCCTTTCAGTGATTTCTTCAGCAATGAAGAACTTTAAATAGGAAATATTGTCCTTAGAATTTTATTTGTGTACCTATACAAATAGGCTATACAAATATAAAATAAGCCCCTTGGATATAGGCCTGGTGGCCTAACTTCTTTGCAATGGGAAGAAATCTTTTCACATGCATGTCAGTGAGGAAAAGTCTCTGGACTGCAGTGTAATGAAATAAAGGAATTATACAATAAACTCTTCAAAGACTCCAGAGTTTTACTGGAGCAAGTAATCTCCTCAAATTCTGTGTAAACCTGACGGTCTACATTTAATGCTATTCTTTATAGCATAATGACAAGTCATTTTTATCTATGTTTACTTTATAAATATGTTAATTTAGATATCCACATCATTTTGGAGAAAGTGTAATACCTTATTAATTGTTTGAATTTTGGGCTATTTTGTCTTATCATATAGTTACAGAGATGCTGGTTAACATTCTCAACATATGCTCTGATGATGAATTGATTTCCGATGATGAAATTGAAGGTAAACTTGCCTTTTCTTCATTTGAACTAGAAACAAAAAAGTTTGGTTTTCATTTTGGTTTTAGCCTGTTTTGAACAATTTTTTCTTATTATAAAAGAATTGTATTCAATGTAAAAAATTTTTTAAAAAAACAGAATCAGAGGTCACCTATAATCCTACCATCTCATACTCGTAGATACCTACTGTCTACTGATAACATCTTGGTGGATACACTGTTTTACTGTCTTTTATCTTTGCACATATTTTTGTTCTCTCTTTTTTCTTTGCAACAAAAATGAGGTTGTCTGATAGCATCATGACATTTACCTTTTTGTATAGACTAATTTTTAATAACTACATAGATGTCTGTGTCAATTATTCTTTGTTTTAACCAATCTCCTGCTGTTGAATATTGGATTTTTCCCAATGTTTTCTTTTAAAAAACCCCCCACAGTTTTGAACATTCTTACAGATAAATCTTTGTACATTCTGTCAACAGCCAACATTTGTTACATGCCCAGCATGTGCTGAGTACTGTTTAGATCCTTGCTCTCAATGAGCTTACATTCTAGTGGAGGAAAGACAAACAAATGTAAGTCAGATGTTGATCTGTGGTATGAAAGAAAAGAAAGCCGTATTCGGAAATGAACAGTAACATTTTTCTTGATTATTTCCACAGGATAAATTTCTAGAAATTGAATATCTCTGTCAATTAGTACTTAAAATTTTAAATTGGATAAAGATAAATTCTAGAAAGGCTGTCTAGTTTACATTTTGTGTATGTGATACATTGTTCACAGTGCTCTCTCCAGTACTGCTTATTATAATTTTTATAGTCTGGTATTTTTAAAATTTTTATTTTTATTGTTATGATGACTCATGAACATTTATTTGTCTTGTGTTTACTGACCACATTAATTTCTTTTTTGTGAATTGTCAAATCATGCCTTTGCCCATTTTTCTCCTTACTTAGTGCATGTTTGTGTGTTTGTTTTTCTTCTTATTGGTCTGTGAGGGATCTTTATATAGTAACATTTTGTTCCATATGAAGGATTTTTCTCCTAGTGTATTGTGGGAGGTTTGTATTTAAAGGTTTAAGTTTTAACTTATCTGAGAATGCAGAAGATTCTGGGAAGATGGTAGCACCTGAACACAAACCTCTGACTGTCTCATTCTCTCTAAACTCTGGGCTAAGGTGATTGGGTCAGCTGTTAGGATAATCTGTCGAGTGGAGAAAGCCTAGCGTACTTTGAGAATATATAGGAGAGCCCTACACATACTTATGCTTCAGATTCCACATTGAAGGTGCAGCATAGATGGTTCAGAGCTTGTGAGTACCTTTGTTTATGGGATAGAGGATCACTACAAAGGAAATAGTTCTTATTAAGCAAAAAAGAGAGCCGGGTAAAAATTAAAACTAAAGGTTAGGAGAAGATGAGACATATAAGAAATAGATCTAGTAAAATTTATATTCATATCTAAGTGGATATGGAGATTATTGTGAACTTGTATGTATTAAGAAAGGATTCTTGATTATCAAAAGCATATGCTTACAAAATTATGCCAAAAATTGTATTGGGGAATATTTTTCAAAACATCTAAATGTCCCTCAGAGGAGAGCTGGTAAATTGATTATTATATATCCATATGATAGATTCTCTAGATGGAATATTATTTCCTTTATGCAAGCCTCCTTCCTCCCTTTCTCTTCTATTGTAGTTATCTCCTGTTCAGCTTATTGTGACTTCCTCGTGGAATGTGTTTCTGATCTCCCCGACTAGTTCTAATACCCCCGTCAGGCTCTCTCATATCAGTGGTGCTAACTTTGCCTCGACATTTGATACAGTTGTAATTTTATATCTGTTTATATTATTATAAGATTAATATTTTTAACCCCATTCAACTGTGAACTCCCTGAATGTTGGGACAAAATGGTTTTTGCGCACCGGTACAGCCAGTGCATTGCACCAGTACAGTGCAATGAACATAGTAGATAAATACTTGTTGAATTAGACTGAATGATATGAAGTACAGCGACTAAGAAAAAAAGAATGAAATAGAGCTATTGGCGCTGATATGGAAAAATTTACTAGGTGTTCTGTTAAACGCAAAAGTAAATAGAATCCTCTCATTCTCATTTTTTTTCAAAGTGTGGATATAAGCTGATATATGCTTTAAAATTTTTTGGTTTTGAAAGGCAATGAAAAATAACATTTTAGGTTAAGATAGTGAATTGAACACACTTCTAATTCCATTCCTTCCTGAAACCACACTAAGACCACAATATAATTTAAGTGGTATAAACTAAGGATCTCCACATGGCTTCGTGATATGTAAAGCAAAAATTAAAAGAATAATTAGAAATAGAAATGTCCGTAATGATAGTGGGAAATTTTAACAAATATCTCTTAGTAATTAATGGACTAAGCAGACAAAATTAGGAAGGTTATAGAAATTAGAACAGTACAATTAATGAATTTGATCTAGCAGACATAATAAAGAATACTATATCAACAAATAGATCTTTTCAAACTACATGAACATTGACTAAAACTGACCATGTACTGGGCTAAAAGCAAATCTCAGGTGTCAAAGGATTAAAATCATAATGACTATGTTCTCTGGCCGCATGCAGTGAAGATATATATCAGTAACAAAAATACAACTAGAATACCCCCATATTTTAGATTTTATTTATTTTTTTTCTTTTTTTTTTAATTCATTTTTATTGTTAGACTTATTGGGGTGACATCTGTTAGCAAGGATTACATAGGCCACAGGCATACAATTCTACAGTGCATTGTCAACTTGATGTATAATAAGTTCACCACCTAATGTGACTTCTCTTTCCATCACCTTATATTTATTTTAGATTTTAAAATATACATAATAACCCATGGGTCAAATAACAAATCACAATGAAAATTAGGAAATATTTTGAACTGAATGAAAATTAAAAATAGTACATATTAAAATTTGAGGGCAGGCAGTACACCAGGAGCCCTGGGTTCAAGATTGGAACCCAAACCTTGTAGCCCAGTTAGCAGATGCTCACAAATTGACGTCAGAGGAGAGAAACTGTGTCATACTTGATCTTACAACAGTAGGATGGTTGGAATTAAGTCAGAGATGTCATCTACAAAGACTTCTTCAGAAACTTTAATCAAGCATTTGGCCTTATGCCCTGAGTTGCCCTGCAAGCAGAGAAGATGAACATCACCCAGAATTGTTCAGTTTCTACAACAAGTTTCAGATAATTGTCACCTTGCATGACTGTGGTGGACTGACCAAAACTGATGTGACACCAGCCACATCAGTTTATTGAAAAAACAGCTGCTTCTGTGTGATTTCTTCCAAGTACATGTAAAATCTTACACACATCTTAGCCGCAATGTGTTTTGAAGGCCATTTATATGAACAAATTAGTTGTAAATTTAGTTCACCTTTATACCACATTTTGCAAAATCAGTGCTTAAATACAAAATGATTTAAACTTGAAAACAAACAACAACACAATCTTGAGGGATGTACCTAAAGCCATGCATAGAGGAAAATGTGTAGCCTTAAGTGCATATGGAAAAAAAAAAGTGGAAAATCAGTGTATATCTGAAGAAGTTAGCAAAAGGATGGTAAGAGTAGTATTAACAAACTAGAAAACAAAATACAATACAATACAGAGGAGCAGTAAAATGAAAGTGTGCTGTTTTTTAAGAGACTAATAAAATTGATAAATCCCTGGTAAGACTTACCAAATAAAAAAGATAAGACAAAAATAACTGATGCTAGTTAAGTACTGATCCTATAGATATTAGGAAAATAAAATGTACTGGTATAAAGTTTATACCAGTACATTTTAAAGTGTAAATTAAATGGATATAAAAAAGTTAATTTTATTCTAATGAGCACAATAAGAAACAAAGATTTAAACATCAACTAAATAATTAACACTCGACTAATTCCAGGATAATCTTGTATTCTCCAGTTCTTCTCATCAGGTATCTGCCATTCAGAAAGATAGTAGTACTAAAAGAATATGTTAGGAATAGATACAAATATCATACCTTTAATTACAATAAAGTTAGGTATAATATTTACATTTGTTCCTGAAATATTCCTGTATAATATCATCTTGGTGTTGATATTAGCTGTGAAGCTGTATGTAGGTTCTTTAACTTTTTTAACAGTTTGACAATTTGCAAATTGCATGTTCAGTTTTTAGCGTGCTACATACACGCATGCGCGCGCACACTCACACACTTTCCTTTTTAAATAACTTACCGGAACTGACACAATATAGAAAATCTTAATAATCACATGCCTACCAAGAACTAGGTTCTGCGAAATGTTGAAAGCTTTCCTTAGTGATTGGGAACATACAAGTATGCTGGCTATTAATACCCTATACAATATCATATTAGACGTATCTAATACAATAAGGCAAGATTAGAATCAATAAATGCAGATAGTAAAGTTGCTGGATACCAAGTCAATAAGCAAAAATTCTTTGTATTTCTATTTACTAGCAACAAACAAAATAAAATTTTTAAAAAGATGCCATTTACAATATCATTCCTAACAATAAATCTAACTAATGATGTGTGTGATACCTCTAGGCAACAAACTATAAAATATTGTTAGAGAAATTAAAAGGAACCTAAAGGAATGGAAAGAAACATCTCATTCATGAATTACTGGAAGGTTCACTATTGTAAAGATATAAATTATTCCCAAATTTATCTATGGATTCAAAGTCAAATATTAACCATTTTATTCTAAAATCTATATGGAAATACTAGGATAAATTCTGAAATTCATGTGGAAATAGCTTAAATCCTGAAGAAGAATAAGGTAGGAGGACTTGTTCCATTGGGTATCAAGATTTACTATAAAGCTAGAGTAATTAGAATTATTAGTGCAAGAACAGACAAGCACTGAAACGAAATGGAGAATCCAGAAGTAGATCCACATGAATATGGACACTGGATCTACATCAAAGGTGGCACTGCAGAGCGGTAGGAAAATGATGGCATTTTTCATAAACGGTTGGGGGATATATATTTGAGTAAAAATTGAATGTGACCCCTATCATATTCCAAATGGAAAAATAAATTCAAGGTGGATTAATACATTCTAATAGGAAAGGCAAAACAATAAAGCTTCTACTATTTATAGTATAGGATACCTTCATGATCTTGAAGTAGAGGAAAAAATTTTAAACAGGATACAAAAAGCACTAACCATATAGGAAACTAATAATAAATTGAACTACACTAAAAGTAAAAACTTGTGTTTATCAGAAGACTATTAAAGACAAGCTACAGAATGGGAGAGTTTGTTTGCAACACAGCCAACAAAAGGCTCACTTGCAGACTACGTAATGAACGACAGATCAATAAGATGAGACTGGAATGAGCACTTCACAAAAGAGGCTATCCATATGGCCAGTAAAAATATGAAAAGATACACACCCACACTCGTAGTTAATAAAAATTCACATTAAGCTCTCAATACCACGGCCTGGGTTCGCTTCCCAGCCAAGGAACTACCAAAAAAAAAAAAAAAAATCAAATTAAAACCACAGTGTATGATTTTATTCCACCACCAGATTGGACACAATTAAAGATGGATAATACCAAGTGTTGGCCAGGATGCGAAGTAACAGGAATGCTCACACACTGAGTATAAATTGGTACATCCACTTTAATAGATAATGCCAAACTGTTATGCACAGTTGAACACTTATGTACCCTATAGCTGAGCATTTTAATTCTAGGAATATACTTAACCGGTATACAAAGGCTGTCTGGAAGACATCCAGCCATAAATGCCTCTTCCTCATATTACATGGCTGGATGCTTTTCATACAGCCCTCATATGTGCAGCAAAGGAACTGCCCAGGAATATGCATGACCACCTAATTGAAAGAGCCAGAATTGCAGTCAGCCCAGATGACCCCTGACAATAAAAAGGAGAAATAAGTAGTGGCCTGTTCATACAGTGGAATTGTATACAATAGTGACAATGAACCACAGCAACAGAGAGAGCGTGGATGAATCTTGCAAAAGAAGCTAGACACAAAAATACATACTTGATTTTTCCAATTACATAAAGTTCAAAAACAATGAAAACTATAATGCTTGTGTATGCACGCTTACACGGTTAAACTATAAAGAACCAAAAGAAGGCGATTTCAGTACAAGTCACGAGATTGATTTTCTTTAGGAGGAAGAGACTATACTTACTAGGAGAGGCCCGGGGGGGCTCTGGGGTCTGGGGTGCTGGAGAGGCCCGGGGGGGGGCTCTGGGGTGCTGGCAAGGTTCTATTTATTGACCCTGAGTGGTGATTATATGGTTATTTGCTTTTTAGTCACTGAGTTACGTGTTTGTTTTATGTACTTTTCTATATGTTTAGCATACTTCACAATAAAAAAAAATTAGAAAAAGTTACAGACCTATGTGAATGCAGAGATTTTTGTATGAATATTTGAAAGCTGGAAAACAAATGGATTAGTATTACTGACTTTGCTGATTTCAAGAAAACTAAAGTTCACCATAGTAATGGGGACTGCTGAGTTGCAGCACAAAATCCTCAAGAAGCAAAGGAATTGGTAGCACCAGTTGCTGGCATTGGGTACTGTGGGTTGCGGGGAGGAGGGAGTGGGGACTGAGCCACCAGCGAGGAGACTGGGTGAAAGCTTTTGGAAAGGTAGTTAAACGAGTTTGCAGGTGGGCAGCTGCCTCTTCTCCGAGTCTGCAGGCGAGTCTCTGAAAGTGTAAACCAAAGCTTTTCTGGACTTGGGATCCAATTGAGAGTGTCTGTACCTGGGCAAAATGTGGATTAAGTGACCATATGCACACTCGATACTGAGACAGAGTTCTTCAGGACAGGCCCGCCCTGATGACTGGGTGCGAAGCGCCGAGCCAGCAGTGCGCCCACCAACTCCTAAGGCTTTTGAACCCCTCTCTTGTAATAATGAACAAACATTAAGAGTTACCAGACACCTCAGGAAAGTCTCTGAGAGACAACCAAAACGGCAAGGAAGCAACTCGAATACACTTGAAGTGCTGAAGGAAATGTAAAACTTAAAAAAGGAAAAAACTGTAATATCTCCCAAAAGATATTGAATCCATTAAATAACAGAATCCTTGTAAGAGACCTGTAAGCTGTTCGTTCTGTCCTGTTTTCAGCATCTGTGTTCCACAAATATTACCTTTTTCTTTGTCTAATTTTATTTTCATGATCTGTGGGGATAGAACATGTTAAATAATAATGGATGTGAATTAATGTAAATCTATAAGCTTTTAAGTAGTAGAAAAACTGCTGACGAGAAGTCTGTAATTTAACGTCCTATGGTGATACCAAGGATATCTCTCTCTTCTGAGCGGATAAAGATAATCGCCTGCTTCTCTCATTGCATTTCACTTTGATTTTTTTCTCTCTTCCATGTAAACTTAAATTGCTCTTCTCATATCTCTATCTTCATCTCCTTGTTTCTTGGTGTCTCTTCTCCCTGAAGATCACTACATTTCAAGCTATCAGAAAGGTATCTGACTAAAATGTGCTGAGGGCTTAATACCCGCTGTCTGTCCCCCTGCAGTCTATCACTTAGACTTTTTAAATTTGTGGTTGAATCATTTCAGACAGGCTCTGCATCCTCTTTCTGTGGTAATGTGTACATGTTTCCTGGGCCTGCTGTGTGATCCTGCAGGATATTGAGAGGTGGGGGTGGGGGTGGGTGGGGAAAGGAGAGACCATGTTTCTTTCCCTGACTTTTGAGTGTGGTCACCTGGTGCATGCTGGACCTTGGCTTCTCATGTGTGAGCTGTTTCCTGACTCTGAGATGAGAAAAGGTCATGAAGTCTTGTGTTATCTTTTTTGATGTTGTTTTATAAAATACCTTAACCCGTCATCATAATTTGTAGTCCACAGTTGGCGGTGGTAGTTGTTACTCACCAGTTTGTGAGTGAGGATTACAGAATGGAAGTAGCCCTCACTAAATTCGGGAGAGTAGCTGTGTATTGTGTTTACATGCAGAAGGTAACTGCTCAATTCACCACTTGCCATTTGCAGGCCACATCCTGCATCCAAGGTGGCCCACAGCATTCTCAAAACAGATCTCTGCTGTAGCAACTGTCCTTGACATTCTTCCCCGCATTCTACATGTCAGACCCCAGACGAGCTCCTACCTCTCATCGATCGGCCCAGTCTGTCTTTTCTGTGGCCCCTCCACTTTTTACTTCATCTTTTTTGCTTCTGGGTGATTTTTTCTCTTGCTCCTTAGAACTTCCTGGGATTTTTTGTTTGTTTAAAGAAACTTGGGCCTTGATTTCTTTTTTTAAAATAACAGTTTAACTTAGAAGGATACTTCATCCTGCGCTTTTAAAAACTAACCTGTTAACACGCTCCTTTAACTTACTTATTCTTTGTATTCTCAAAGGAGGCACCACAGTTCGCAAGGAGATCATCAAGAACAAGATCAGAGCCATTGGGAAGATGGCACGGGTCTTTTCAGTTCTTCGGTAAGTATGAAGCTGTCATTACAGTGTGGGATGAAAGCATTTGGAGAGTAAACTAGGAGTTGATTTCAGAACCCTTTTTTAAGAATTGGAATTTCTATTAGAACTGCAGGTCTTTGGGTTGAGTGCAGGTTGAACCAGACGTACGTGTTAAAATGACTAAAATGTTCTGGCAGACGTTCATTTGGTGCGAGCTCCAAGGGCGTGGGTATAGTGGTTCGGTGTGGGTGCCGGAGCCAGATTGTCGTGTTCACATCCTGGCCCCACCTCTTCTTCACAGCGTGACCGTGGGGCTCATTTTCCTTGCCTGTAAGAGTGATAAAAACAACGTCTGCTTCACATGGCTATTAGGAGCATTAGATGGTATGATATATGGGAAAATTAGAAGAGCCCCTGGTTACTGAAAAGCAAGACCTGGCAGACTGTTCAAAATTGGAATGTTTAGAGAAAACGCCCCTTCCTTTGGGTCAGGGAAGTGGAAGGGAGAAGGAGAACTTGTCCTCCATCTTCATGCATCTTTTCTTAACTTCCTTCAAGGAGGTTTGAATTGCTGAGTAGTGGGCGCCTTGGCATTAACCCGGGGCTTTGCTCTTCCTCTGCAGGGAAGAGAGTGAGAGTGTGCTGACTCTCAAGGGCCTGACTCCGACAGGTACACTCCCTCTGGGGGTCCTCTCCGGAGGGAAGCAGACTATTGAGACAGGTGAGTATGAGAAATGCACCTTTCATGGAAGGGATGTTCCCATTACTCAGCAGTGAATATAAAATTTTAAATTGGGGCTTCTTCAATAAAAAAGAATGAAATCTTGCTATTTCCGACAACATGGATAGACTGGGAGGGTATTCTGCTAAGTGAAATAAGTCAGACAGACAAAAACAAATTCCCTTTGATTTCACTGACATGTGGAATATTAAAGCACAAAACGAAATGAACCAACAAAACAAACGGACTCAGAGATACAGAGAACAAACTGATGGCTGCCAGAGGGGAGGCTTTGGGGGATGGGCAAAAAAGGTGCAGGGGAGTAAGAGGTACAAACTTCCAGTTACATAAGAAATACGTCACGAGGACTGTAGTCAGTGACAACTTTGTACACTGACAGATGCTGACTGGACTTACTGCGGTGATCACATCGTAAGGTATATAAGTGCAGAATCACTATGGTGTACACCTGAAACGAATACGACATTGTATGTCAATTATAATTTTAAAAAATAAAATAATATATTTTTTAATTAGTCTTTCAATAGATGGTACTGAGGCAATTGGATATCCATCTGGAGGGGAAAAAATGAATATTGACCCTTGTCTCCATATAAAAATATTCATTCAAAATGAATTATACCATAAATGTAAAACAGTAAACTCCCAGAAGAAAATATAAAGAGTAGGCATTGGGGTAGTAAAGAGCCCTTAAAGAGAACACAAAAAGTACTAAACTTAAAAGAAAAAGTTAATTAAATTTTATTAAAATTAGGAATTTCTATTCACAAAAACATATGATTAAGAAAGGGAAAAGGCAAGCCATACATCGGAATATTTTTGCAATACATACGTCTGACAGGGAACTTGTTTTCAAAATGCATAAAGACTTACAATTCAATAAGAAAAATGTAGACAACCAATTTTTTAAAAATGGTCAAAATATTTTTAACATGTGCTTCAAAAAAGGATATTGAAATGGCCAAGAGCATATGAAAAAGATAAGTGATATAATTACTCGTCTGGGAAATGGATCCTAAAAGCACAGGGAGATACTCCTGGATACTCACTGGAATGGCTGACCACAGCAAGCGTGCATGAGCTTGTGAGAACTAGAACTGGACGCATTGCTGGTGGGTTTGTAAATTGGTCCAGCCACTCTGGAAGCCAACCAATTCCACACCTGGTACATAACGGAGAGAACTTAGTGCGTATGTCCACCAAAGAGGGGGCGTGAGAATGTTCGCCTTAGCTTTATTCATAACTGCCCCAAATGGGAGGCAATCCAAGTGTCCCTCAACAGCAGAAGAGAACACATGAATACATGCAAAAGCGTGGCTGACTCTCACAGACGTCACGCTAAACAACACAAGCCAGGCACAGAAGAACTCAGACTGTCCCGTTTATGTGACGTCCAAGAATAGGCATGCTAGTAAGTGGTAGTAGTCAGAATAACACATGCTGTGGTGGGACAACCTGGCCCAGAAGGGGCACAGGGGACCTCTGGAGTAGTGCAAATGAAATAGTGGCACACGCGCCTATGTGTACAGACTGAGCTGTACACTTCATGTTGGGGGACACGATAGGGCCTCGCCCCGTGCGTTTCATGCCCTACTCTCCTTTGGGTTAGAGCTCCTCCGTCAGAGGGGGCTTGTCTCTTTGCCTCCGAGCCAGTCCTACTGCAGTGTGACAGCCGCCTCTCCAACCAGAATGCACACTGAAACTGAGGTGGGCACTGGCTTCTGACGGGAGAGCTGGATGGAGCACTGGCATAAGAAGGTTGGTGTTTGTCAGAACCAATGTAGACCTGGGCAAGTAAGAGGAAGCGACACGAGGTCACATCACTGGAGGACAATTCTCGGCATGGAAACGCCAGCCTAGATTTACATTGCTTTTCTGCCCCCTTGTTTTATTGTATTGTCTCTACTTAAGTTTTCCTTTTTTTCCCTTGTCATTCTGCCACTTAGAGGAGGTAGAACAAGCTCCTTTTCCTCCTCTTTTAATAGAATTGAATTCCTCCTCTTTCAAATTGGATACTGAAATAATAGAGTGTAGCTATTATATATAGAAGAATGAACGAACATTTTCTCCTTGGAAGTATATAACTCATTTCCTTAATTTCTGTAGTTTCATAGAAAGTATCAGTACACTATTTCAGATTGAATTTTTTCTCTCAAATAAAACATACAGTTTCTTGTAAGCAAAATGGTTTTCCACCATTACTTTGCTGAGTAATTAGTCATAGGAGCTATTCTGAGAGAGCTCTGACAAGGTAATTTGGAGTTAATAGGAAGTAACATGGGCGAAGAATGTCCCATCGCATCCTGACGTGAAACGTTTGAAAATTTGCTGGTCCACAAAGTTGTTGTTTTAGTCTGAGCCCATTTTTTCTAGACCTTGAAAGAGCGGATATGCCAGCCTGGGGTGTGTAACAGAGAGTTTTGTAGATGTGCTATTTGCAGGTTTATTTGGTTGTAATCCTTAGTCCGCCTTTTGTTTTCAGTCCCTAATATTATATATCCGGGTTCTCTTCGTCCCTAGTAGGACTGCGAGTGTTTTAATCAGTACAGGATTGTTTATTGAGACTTCGGAGATTGATAGAAAATCTCCAGGAATGCATAAGAGGAACAAAACTGCAGTTGGAGTCACTTTTTAGAGCCTCTTACTGTCTCACTGATCACAGGGAACTGAGTTCATTTGGTCGTTTTCCCAACACAGTCTCCGTTCCCCAGCAAACCGCAGCGTTAGCTGAATAAGACCTTTTATTGTTCACGTAACTTCACGTGGAGAGCTTTCAACCAACACCACCCCGTGAGGCCTTATAGCATGTAGTTAGTTACGCCCACGTTGTCCCAGGAGTAAGTTACGTTGTGCATATAACACAGGGACGTAAAGTAAATATGCTTGGAAACTGGAGCGTGAAGGAAAACAAACAAAACAGCCAGTCATCAGCCCTGAGTCCGATCCCGAGCTTCCTCGTAGCCAAAGGAAAGAGGAAAGCTAAGAACTGAGTAAGATTCACAAGGACCATAAGGTGAAAAACAGATTGGTTATAAATTGGACTTCATCAAAATTAACTTTTGTGCCGCAATTGGAACCATGAAGCAAGTGAAAAGATGACCCCTGGAATGGTTGAAATTACTTACGAGTCATATATCCGATGAGGGACAGGTGTCTGGAAAATAGAAGGAACTCTTCTAATTGAAGGACAAAAGGACAAATCACTCAATTAAAAAGAAGACACACATAGGGTCAATAAGCACATTGGATATGAAGGCACCCAGACCCAAACCGCCGTGAGCTAGCACTCACGGCACCAGGACAGCTGTGAGGAAAAGAGGTAATAGCCAGTGCGGGCGACGGCGTGGAGGACGGGGGCTCGCACGGTGCCGCCCCTGGAAGCCAGTCTGCCGGTTCCTTAGGTGGTGAAACATTCAGTTACCATGTGACCCAGAGTTCCACGCCTGCTTACAAAACCCAGAGAAATGAAAACATATCTAAGCAAAAAAATTGTACACAAATATTCATAGCAGCATCCATCTTAATAGCCAGGAAGTGGAAACAACCCAGACGTCCGTCAGCTAAGGCGTAGATGAATAAAATATGGTATGTCCAAACGATGGAATACTATTCAGTCATAAAAAGAAATGACGTATGGATACATGCTTCAACATGAATGAACCTTGAAAACATTATGCTAAGTTGCTAAACAAGCCAGTCATGAAAATCACATATTGTAGGATTCCATTTATAGGAAACGTCCAGAACCGGAAAATCTAGGGTTAAGGGGCAGGGACGAGGGAAGGAAATGGGATAATGAAAATGTTCTAACCATAGATTGTAGTGATGATTGCACAACTCTAAATATTTTTAAATCATCGAATTGTACCCTTCAAGTGAGTTTTATGGTATAAGAATTATATTTCAGTAAAGGAAAAATGTTCGTTTCTCAGTTTTCTATGACTTTCTTATAATGCCCTTCAGTACAGGCTGACACCTTGATACCCAATGCAAAAAGCAACTCTAGGAGAGTCCCAAACAATGTAGCACTAGCACACACTTTACCACATAGTTTTTAAAGTCTCATTCGGCCAGCACACTGTATCCAATTTTAGGCAATGCTTTGTTCTCCCACCCCCTAACCATTGCATCAGCGATACACTGTTTGAAGGCACTATCATTTTCTTGTGAAAGTTTATTTGTTCTGTTTGAGGAGATGAGAGGGGATGTGGCATTGCTTTGAACACGGGCCTACATATGGTTGACAAATGTAGGCACTTGATAAGTTGATTCCAAGTTTCCATTTTTGACATAGCGCTAGGAAGTTAACTTTCCATTCTCCCGGTTTCTCCTCTCATTGATACATTAAAGCCTCAGGAACGGCAAACTGTTACTGTTTGTTATTCTTCCCTGCCTTCTTTTTAAAAGTTGGTATTGGAGAAACTGAGAGGGTTCTTTGTTGCTACAACCTGTAACCTTTTTATATATTAGGGCTTTTACTGGTTTAGAAGAAGATGCAAGGAAGTTTACTTGTTGGTACTAATTTTTAAATTGCTTCCTTTTTCATCGCTGAAGGAGATGAGGGCCTTCTTAGTAACTGGCCTGCTCTCACACAATGAACGAAGCCATGTTGGTTGGAAATGTCAGCCTCTGCAATATCTCTAATCCCAGATGGTACATGAATTCATACCTGGAATTCAACAGTTATTTATGCCTTTGCCAGCTTAGTACTCTGCCCTCGGACAAGAAATAACTCCACACTTAAAACCTATTTTTCTCTCCTTCCAAATGCCAGTCTTTTATGCAAAGGTCATTCTTTTTTTTTTTTTATTAAGTAATTAAAAGGGACAGTTGGACCCCACATAAGCTGCTTGAGAGCTGTAAGTAGTATTATATAAGATTTTTGAGTAGGACTCAGCAGCAGCTCACTTAATACCATCCGAGCTATTACAAATCAAAGAACAGTTGTAGCGTTAAATTATTTGAGTCTACGAGTCATTTTGATAGGTGAGTGTTACGACATAAATTAGCAGCTGGCCATTTAAAATCAGGAAATCAACATAACTTGGTTTCTTATGGTCAGCTTGAACCAGCCCAATTGGCTTAGCTATGGATGCCCTTAGCTCAAAGGTTCCCGTGCTACCTAAAATGTTAAAAACATTAGAAACTCTGCTCACCCCAGCCCCTGGCCCACAGCTTAGTTTTTCGCAATAATCCTCTTGCTTCTCTAACCGGTCGACTTTTATTATGGGTGGGAACAGGCTAAAAGGTGGGGCCCTGGGGGTCAGTGCTGGCAGCACTGCTGTTGGTTTACTCACTCTTGTTCTGTCTTCATTTTTGCATGCCGCTGCTCCTGCCTCTTACAGCCACAGTAGAAGCGGTAGAGGCCCGGGAAGGTATGGCCACATTCCTGTGTGATCATGTGTCTGTCTCCTAGTTTTCCAAAACTTTGTCAATGTTTGAAATATTTTATTGTTGCATCACCAGAACTGCAATAGTGAGAAAAGAAGTTGATATTTCAAGGCATGCTCACAAAGTATCCTATAGTTGTAATAATTTAAATGACCCTCTCCACAGCTAAAGTCCTTTCTGGGCTGTATTTCAATGCAATGGCTGAAGCTTAAGCAACTGGTCATGAGGGATCAAGTGGCTTCATTCTATAGCCCTTTCATATATAAGACAAATCCATTTGCTAACTAGAGAGTCAAACAGGTCAGCCTCTTTATCTAATGATTCTAATGGATAGCATGAGCAGAGGCAAAAGTAGACATGAATTTAATTTGATTCGTTTTTGAGGTTGCCCTAAGGCAGTCAAGCTAAAGTATCTTTGTTTCTATGAAAGCAGATTTTAAGTAACAAATTATCTGTGAATCTGTGGATGAAAACCCTTGGAATTGATACTGTGTTATAAATTTAATTGTTTTGTTAGATTAAGGTGGTTCAGAATGGAAATGCCTGTCCTTGGCAATACAAAAGTTCAATCAAAAAGAGAATATCTAGAAGCTATTAGTATTTTTTAGATGGCTTTTAACTTAAGTTCAGCTCCTGGTTGTGCAAGATAAAAAGTTGTCCTTCTAAACAAAAAGATTAGTTCTTTTGTTACTATTTTTTGTGGTCAGTGTGATGTTTGTGCTAAAGTAACTGCTTTGTTTAGTTTGTTCTATTAGTCTAGTGTCTCCTTTTTTTCTCTAACATTGAGCACGTTTCTGGCCCGTAAGAAGCTCTTTCTCAAATAGACTGGGGCTAAGTCAGAACTTGTTTGCTTTTTGTCAGATATATTTCTGCTATGATTAATTGTACCGAGTGTCTATGAAAATTACTTTCACATTTTCAGCTGCCCTTGGGGCCTTAAGGAATTAGTAGCTTCAAGAGAAGATTAATCGAAATAAAATATTGCCTATTACCCTCACCAGACATGTGCTCCTTAGCCACCCTTCTATGTTTTTCTCTAGGAGGCTGCTGTGTGCTAAGAAACTTGAAGCTTGTCCGCTTTGCTGTCTAATTGAGCTCCTCCCTTTCCTGTTTTTCTGTAGCCATCAGAGGATTTTCGCTGCAGCACAGGATCCGGAGTTTTGAAGAAGCCCGAGGTCTGGACCGTATTAACGAGCGGATGCCACCCCGAAGAGATAGCCAGTACCCCGATGGGCCGGTGAAATTGGTAACCCCTGCACAGCAAAACGCTGCTGCGCACAGAGGTGACAAGGGAAGAAAAGCCAGTAATGACTCAGAGCCCTGCTGCGGCACAGGTGGATCCAAAACTTAAGGACAAATTTCACTTATTTATTACTGGAAAACAAAACGAAACTTTAACAACTTAAACGTAGAGGTGCATTCATGATATGCTCGGCAATTGTTCCGTAAGAAAGGTGACCATTTTATAAATTCTTTTAACTTGTGTTTAATATGTATAAGAAATGCATCTGTTTTGTTTTTCTCCCCCTTTGCCCCCTAATTTTTAGGAACTGGTCTGATTGTCTGATACACATGTGAAATCTCGTGCTACAAAGGGGACCTTCCCCTAATAAAAGGGCCTTGGAAACCTCCACTGTGGGTTTCTGACTTGAACTACCCAGCCTTTTCTCATGTTTTTAGAAGCTAGTACCTTGCATTTCAGACTAACCACTTTTCAAACACAAGGCAGTTTGTCTCTTTTTGTATTCTTTCTACAGGGTACCCTGAAGAAAAATCTCTTAGGTTTCAGTGGCTGAAACTTCTCATGGAAAACTTGACTACGGTAGAACTTCTGTGTGAATAGGGGCCAAGGGGGATGTTTTCCATGGTCACCTACTCTCTTCTTGACTCTCAGTTCCTTCTAATACGTTCTGGTAGGGCCAGAGGTGATGAGAGCGTTTCTTAGGCTTACTTAAAACTCAGCCCTCTAACTGTGGGCCTGATTGGTGTAAACTTCCCTTTGAACTTTGGAGGTTTCTTAACTGCTGCCAGATACTTTTGCTTTTATTTTTCAACTCCAGGTGATTTACCCCATCTGCAAAGGAGGTTGCATTTCTACCTGTTTTATAAATGCCCTCTGCAGAACGTAAGAAGTACTTATGCCCTTCTGTGTATCGATTGCATCGACTATTAGTGCATCGATCCCCCCATGGTCTTTCTCTCCTATGTCAGCATTTTTGCAACCAGCTGGGCTGGTGGAGACTGACGAGGGCAGGATGATGCCCTTATGAACTGGAAGCCTTGCTAAAGGGCATTGGATGAGTGAGGATTTCATAGCTTCTGTATCAGTGACCGAGGCACTTCCCCCCCTCTTGGCACTCGCCGGGTTGAAGTGTATGTCAGTGTCCATCAGCGTGTTTGGGAGACCAAAGCAAGCGTTCAGACAGCATGTGTGAGTCACAACCAGCTAGTAAAGGGAATTGGGGGATCCTGAGGCTCTCATTTTTGGCTTAGTCTGGTGACAGGTGCCATGTCATGTACTCACTGGCCAGCTTTGCAGAGCATGTGCACCCGTGGGCGACCCTGCACCAAGGGGCGTGGCGGGGAGTTCCTTAATGTCCTTTGGGGTGTGGGAGTCCAGCACAGAAGCAGTGTCTCAGACATACAGATTTATGTTTGGAGCTTCAAGGACAACGGAAACCTTTAGTTAACAGTTCCCAATTTGTTTATGACGGAGATCAAAGCATTTTGGGGACTGGAATCTAGTGGCATGGATTGCTCTGTTGAAAAAGGTAGGAAGGAGGCTCCTGAGCCATTTTCTTGCTCGAGCCCGCTCCTACCTCTTTGGAGTGTACTTTCCCCTCAATAAACTATCTCTTTGTTTCACCACTTTAAAAAATAAAAATAAAAAATAAAAAATAAAAAAGGTAGGAAGGAGACCAGAGAAGGTAAAACCTGTGCGGGTGAGTGAGGCCTGTTCGAGAAGGGAGACGGTCCCCTCTGGCTGTCATTGCTTCACCTGGATCTCCGCAGACTCCACCCTCCCCTGGTCCCAGTGTGGAAAAGGCCGCTCTTTGGGAAATCTCACCTAAAAGGAAAGTCCACGTGACACGTTTGTTAGAAGAGGGGGCGCCATCCCTTACCCCTTCTGCCTTCTCTTTGAGGCTGTTGTTTTATACATACAACCCACAGGTAGAAAGCACTCTATGGGCTTCAGTCAGCAGCAGGCAAGTTAGTGAAACAGTTATTATACATCTTTATAAGCAAAAATGATATTGTACTAGTGAGAAGGGTGGTCATTAAGGAATGTCTTTTGTCCTCTCAGAAAGAAACAGGACGGTAAAGTGAGCGTCCTCGACAGAGGCATGGCCAAAGGGTGGACCTCACAGGTCCCCTCTGAGCTGGGGAAGGATTGGCCAGAGCAGAGAGGTGAGCGGTTGTCACTCAAGAGAATGAAAGTAAGTTTAAAATAGAGCGATATTTTGCTCTATTTTAGAACAATAGCTCTTGAAGGAAGTCAGGGTTGAAAATTCTGCTGAGTTCTAAAGGAAAACGTATTTCGTATGTTGTGTCGAAAGCCGGCGTGTGCTTCAACAGCTTAGGAAGCTGGATGCTCGGTGTGTCTGCGTGACACAGGTCGCTTCTTTGAAGTGAGACCGTAACGGTGTGTACCTGCACGTGCGCTTGCACCTGTGACTCCGGACAGGTTAGCGGCGTGAGCCTGAGGCGTGTATTGTAATGACTGCGTGTTCTTCACCCTAGATTTCACTGGGGGGTTGGTTTTAGCCTAGTTCTTAATGTGTTGCTCTAAACAGCAACTCCCAAGATGGCTGCTTGACCCGCCTCAGAAGTGCTGGTCCTGCCTAGTGCCATCACGTCATACCCGGGGCCGGGGCTCTGGGTGTCGCCGTTTTCAGAGCCTCTTCAGTTAAATCTTCCCCCTGCATCTTCTAAAGATACCAAAAATACTTGGCTTTTGTTCTCCTTCACTTGAAGGTCCACAGGGATCTTATTTTCTTCAGCTTTCCTCATCTGGGGGAAACAAACGGACCGCCTTTACAACAGTTCCCCAGATGTGTCCTTTGTAAACATCGGTGAAATACCATTTTAGAAATGACAATTCCCAAGGACCGGTGTTCCAGATTTTGCCTACATCCACATCATAAGAAATTTCAAATGGATCAGATGATTATTTTTAAAATAAAGATTTAAAAACACATCTAACATAAGTTCAAAACATGCATCTCTTAAATCTCTGTGTTCTGAATATTTGGAGCAAAAAAACTCCAAAAAACAAAAAGCTGTACGTGTGCGTGCGTGTGTGTGCGTGCGTATGTGTGTGCGCGTGCGTGCACGTGTGTGCGCGTGCGTGTGTGTATGTGCGTGTGTGTGTGTGTCTGTGTATTGGCATGCTAAAGCAAAAGGAGCCTGTTTTCTTTCAAACCTCAGGTAACACTGGGTATAGGAACAGACTGCTGATCCCCTGGCCTTTTGCAACTAGACATTAACCAGCGAAGTGAGAATTGCTTATCACGCTCTGATGGGCTTGATATGGCTCCATGCTTAGGGGAGAAGAGCCAGACCTTGCAGGAATGTCAGTTTTTCGTGTCCTTTTATCTATGTGTATTGCCCTTTCTGTTCCTACACAGTTTCTTACCCTGATAACGTGGGTATGATTTCCTGACACTGTTCAAAATAGGTTGAAGAAAAACACTTATTGTTCTGTCAACAGAATATTTTTATTTAATGACGTTAAGGAGCAAGGGTAGGATTTCTTAAACACTGGATGCCTTTGAGGCCTTTCAGCCTTGGCGTAGTCCCTGAGATCCTCTTCTGAGTAATTATAAAACACAGAGTTTGAGGTAGCTGCTCTCTATAAGAAAAAAATATTATAAACCATGACTACTTGAGGTACAGCTGGGCTTACAGCTCATGGTTGTTACTTGAGAGTCTTCCCAGCCTCTCGGGATGAGTAAGGCTGAAACCTATTCCCTCTGCCCTCCCTTGTTTGATACAAATATGGGAGCCAATCTCCAGAATTTTTCACTGTACCTTATCTATAAATGGAAAACTCGGGGTCTTGAAAATTAAGTTCATCTTAACCAATCTGGGTGACCAGTCAGTTAAAATGGAAGAACTGCCCCAGATTGACTGATGTAGAGTTTTCCTTTGTGTTAATCATCAGATTTTTTCCTCCAGTTTTGGTATTATTTCCAAACCCAGAAAGGCTTGTTGAGCTATTATAGAATCTCCAATGGTTATTATAGTTGTTATAGTAACGGTGGAACCCACTTGTTTCTTCAAGGCATTATTCAGCATTCCCCCTCCAAGCAGAAAAGATTTCAGAGGGACAGTGACCCCCCCCCCCCAGTTATAACCAGGGATTCCACCCTGGCTGGCATCCAGTCCACAGCTGTTCTGAAATCTGCCCTACGAGGGAGCCAAGGGCAGCACAGGGGGCCCTAGCAGTAGCTGGAGGAGGGTCTGGGCTCCCCGAGCACAGTTCCGTAGTCCTGTGTTACCACAGTCCTCCTTGGGCACTACTGTGACCTAACACTCATAGGGAAGCTGTGAGAGCAGGTGCGTGTGGAGGAAGAAGGTCGTGTAGTGGAAAGCCAGGGTGGTTGTCGTATCGTGTGCAGAGATCTGCATTCACGACAGGGCGTTGTGCCCCTGAGCGTGAGGAAGAGGGGACCTGAGTTATTCTGAGAGCTGTGACCCGACCTGGCTGGGGTCAGCCTCCATCTATGCAGTCACAAAGGTAAGGATGAGACTGGGGAGTACACTCCCCCCCCAGGAGGCCGTGACCCCCAGCCCAGCAGCCTGGGCCAGACTTGCTAAGTAACACCTCTGTGTGACACCGGGTTGTGCATCTTCTCTTCCACGTCCTCATGACCAGCCCGGGTGGCTTAGGACCAAGAAGCGAAGACATGGACGTGGACCAGCCCTCGGAGCAGCTCTAAAGTAGGGCCATGCACACGGCCTTCCTGTAAGTCACGGCCCGGGCCCCCTCCCTTCCCCCAACAGAGCCGTGTCCACGTCGCTTGTCACGCGCGTGCGCGTCCGTGTTCACGTGAAGCGCCTTGGTGCGGAGGCCCG